>JARHVA010006889.1:212500-442500 GCA_037957365.1 Torreya grandis
ATGAATATTCTAATATGAGCTGAAAGTTAGTTAGTATAGTAATTTATAATTAATTTAGAATAAATAATTAGATGATTAATATTATTGTTCTTATATTAAATAAATCATCTAGGTTATCAGTAAGGCTACATATAAAGGTAGTTAGCTAGTCTATATTAGTTATAAGCATGAGATGAAGTGTTTGGTAAATAATGATTTACTTATATTATTTTGTGTTGTGACATTTTTATGGAATTTTAGTATTTGAATTAGTTGATTTAAATATACTAAAAAAATTAATGACTCTAGTATTAATGACTCTAATCAAGTAGGGACATGGACGTTTCTACTTACTTAGTGTCATTAATAGGCAGAGTGAAGATATTCAAATGAGTTGTGTTTGTGAATTTGATTGATCTTGATATTTGGAAAAAAGATTAAAAACTTTGTCCAAAATAATGTTTATAGTTTGAACACTGTCATTTCACTTATTTGATTTAGCTTGTATTTATTTCATGATATCATATTAGAATGTATTTATTTATGATACACTGCATGTGATAGTTATCTTACAACACATGGGTTTTCTAGTTGAGTTTCTTGATTTTTGCACTATCACTATCTACCCATATGTGGAAGGAAGGATATTCCCTTGTTGGAATATTTTGTGAGGGACCATTGGTCCATGATTGGTGTGGAAAAGAACTTATGTTATACTCTCCCTTTCTTTCCAATAGTCAACTAATAGAGGCTTCACTCAAGATTATTTTTCTATATTAATGTGTTCTTTGAGACTCATATGTTTTGTGGAACATTGTATAATTATAATATGATATTCAAATATGTAATATTGTATACTTGTACTATTTGATCTTAATAGTATAATATAAATAGTTGGATATAATACACACACACACACACACACACACACACACACACACACACACACACACACACACACACACACACACAATATTTGATGTTAATGGTATAATATAAATAGTTGGATATATATATATATATATATATATATATATCTGTGTGAGTGTACTTGTTATATTATTTAATTAGTAGTAGCTAAATTATTAACTTGGATTATTTGCACCTTATATTTTTGAATTTATGAAAACAACTCAACATATGTTATTATGATCATTAGCTAAACAAATTAAACACTCAACCTATTGTTTAATAGCATAATTTACCTTAAATGATGCATTTTTATTTAAGGATCATTAATGCTAGGTTAATTCTATTTTTGAGTTATTAAAAAAATAGCCTAATTTTAGTTAACCCTAAAGGGTTATTTCAATACTAATTAATAAAAATGTGTATTTTATAATAAGGAGGAATTTTTAGCACCAAATAACCCTTTTTAGTAGATAAGAATCTTAACACAAATGAGGTCCTTTTTAGTTAAATGAATCATCACAATGGATTGATGATGAACAATGCTTAAGGATATATAAGATGAAGACATTATAGTATGTAGGTTTTAAATTTAAATAATATCCATATATCAAGTAGCAAAGTATCATAGTAACATTGAATAATAAAAGATAAAATCTATCCTTATTTTACCTTTAGAGTCTAAATTCCAAAATAATAGAAATGACATAGAGGTAAAATATGAAACTCAATGAACCCAATCATTTAATCAAGAAGGACTAAAGTTAAATTTTCCATTCATATTATCATTACATACTCCAAATACAATGTCCTATTAATAATATAAGTAGAGTTAAGTTCCAAGATACAAGTAATAAATGAACAATATATTAAATAATCATACATATAAAAGTAAGTAATTCATGGATAAACAATCGAATATTGAACAAGAATTATTCAAATCATAGGGTACACAAAACACTAAATTGGGTAAATACTATCATAGTTATAACATCCCAGATAAAATGTTAATTTATGCAAGGAAGAGCTTGAAATATCATAAACTTAGGATCTAGGGTTATATTTTTTAAAAAATTCATAAAACAAAGCATAATGTTAGATGCATTGTCACACATTCAATCCAAGTTATACCATATTTTATCTATAAAAAGGTCATTTATCCATAAAGTAATATTAAGCAACAGAGAGATCGTAATATTACCAACTCATAGGTAGATTTTTTTTCATTTCCCACAATAAAAGGAGTCCTTCAAATATGTTGATGGACCTTAAAGGTGTTTAGGTATTTTACTAAATCAATGCATATACTCATATATGTATACTAGAGTATATGTATATGGTTTTATAGCCAAAAAAATTATATAATTTTAATACTTTATATGAGAACTAATGTGTAAAATCTTAACAAGAAGGTAAAAATAACATGACTGCAACTAAAAATTACACTCCACCTTCTCTTCTTCTTCATTTCTTTTTCTCCCCAAACTACCTCTCTTTTTAACTTATCTATTTTTCCTTTCAACGTGTTAAAATATTTGGAAACATCCTCAAAACAATTTGACCTCATGCTAGACTACATTGATATCATAATCACAAATGCTTTTTAAAGTGTCCACCCAAATTTGGCTTTAACTACATTCCTAGAAATGACAAAAAATAGGTCCCTAGTTTTCCTATACCCACATTTTCCATTCTTTCACTCTCCTATAGATCATATAGTTTGAGATAAATGAATGGAATAATGGAAAAATCAAGTCTAATCATACCAAAACTATAATGGCCAAGTCATTATTATCTTAAGGTGAAGGTCAATGACATCATGATCCCATGAGCCCCATTATGGGTTAAAAAGACATTTTTACAAACTAAAAAATCATGCAACAAGTAAAATCATTAATCTAAGTCATCAAAACCCCTAAAAATTATTAAGTCCTTATTAAAACATGATAGTATGTCAAACTTATGAAAATACATATGTTTAATACATCAACAAGGACCAGGGTACACTTGTTATTCTATTAATATTGAAACATGCCAAATATCAAGATTTAAATTTTTTTATAAAATAATATGCTAAACCCACTCAAGGATTGATTCATAGCAATAATCATGACTGATATTTTAATTTAAAAACATGACCTACCCAAGCACTATGTGGTTTAAAAATATTTACAAGTAATTTTTTCTAATATTTAATTAAGGCTAGCTTTCTCATAACTAAGTTACTCATAAAATAATAATGAGAACAATTGGCTATTAACCAATGATTTTAGATGAAAAAACATATGATAAGTACATGCCAATCGAAGTGAGAAAGTAACACATTAAATTGGTTCTCTAAATTTTATCCTCTAATTCTATCCTAATATAATTATGGTCTAAGATGAGAATATGCCATCTTTAATTACTTTAAAAATACGTTGTCTTGGTGCCTTAGAGAATAATTGAATAAATTTGGTCCTTCAGACCATTTTTTGCCTTAAATTTTGTCTTAATACTACACCAAATAAAATTCATATTTTTACTTTTGGTGCCTTGGATAACATATTTTTTAAAAATATTTTATTTAATGAGTAAAAAAATAAAGGAATTTCATCCACATACGTTAAAGATACAACATTACCCCCAGTTATGCTTATTTAATTTTGTCTATGGGTTAGTGTAGTGTCCTACACCAAGCAGATTAGACATAGGAGAGTTCATCAACAATAATTCCATTTGATCTTAAGGTTTTTATCATGATATACATGTTATTATGATCTCAAAATGGTCATATGAACTAATCCCACCATCAATTTCCATCCATCTGAGGGAATTTTCCCATCTTCTCATCCAAGTCTTGACAAGGGTACCTAGGTTTTTCATATTGCATGATCAAAACTTCATATTGATCTTTATGAGCATACAATTAACACATGAGGTTTATCATGCTTAAAAATGGAATTCATTACTAAAAAACATTAATTTTAGACATAATCAATATATTACCTTATTAATAGTATGTATTCACATTCAAGTGGTAACCAACACTTAATACTCATCTAATATCTACATTTCACCAAGTATGACCTTTTGAGTTCAACATAAGAGTCCAACATGACCCAATAAATTTTCATTCATCAAACACTCATCTCAACTTCTATTTGAAGCTTATTTTTATTACTACAAGGGCATCAAAATTTATTAGACCAATATTATGCCAACATATTAGTAATAGTCTTATTAATTCTCAACTTTATAATTTTCCTAGATAGAAGTTAGTGCACCATAGTAATTTTAAGCAATTATTTCAACAAGAACCCTAGCTATAAGAGTGTTTTACCAACTTAATTATTTTCAACAATAGATTTATTTCTAAATTCATGCTATAAATCAACTCATCATACTGAAATCATGAAAGATAATAAATGCATACCCTTCTCAAATCAATAGAGGAAGATGTTATATCAGCCAATATGTTTGAGATTAGATATGACCCAAGTAATCAAAATTAAAATAAGGAATACCACATTCATTTCTTTACATAGGTTCCAATTTTAGTCCAAGCAAGTGAACATAATATTTAGATTCCAAGAATGTGATATTCTCTCACCATAGTGAGGGGATTTTCATGTTCCAAAATTTCCCATGCATTCAAGAATGGATCAAACATGCAAAACTATCCAATAATCCCAACATTTTTATAACCTATCCATGTCAAAGTAAAATAAAAATATCAATAATATACTTTTTAGAGGTCCTAGCATAAATAATTCTTACATTATTTCATGAAAGTTGTTACTAGCATATAGGAAACAATAATACAAGGTAGGCCTTAATATGCTAATTCAAACAATCACATAATTTGTTCCCATAACAGGTGATGATACACTTAGAAAATATCATACATTCATTTTTAAATCATTTTGGTCTATTAAGAGTAATGAACATCTAAATATTAAATAAAAATATCTCAAGAATTCCTAGTATAGAAACACTTTATCCTAAGATGAGTTTTTTCCAGTAGAGTAAAAGAATTATCACCCTCAAACCTAATAAATGGTAATAACAAACTTTCATACTTTTTAGAGACATGGCTCATGGATATTTTCATAAGAAGGTACCCTCAAACTTAAAATAGATGTCATAAAATAAAAATGTTTCTATCCTAAAACATTAACATTGTCTGATATACCATAATATTTCCTAAATATTATTTAATTAGTTTCATCATATAAGAAGCTAAAAATAGAAAACACACACACACACACACACACACACACACACACACACACACACACACACACACACACACACACACACACACACACACACACACACACACACACACACACACACACACACACACACACACACACACACACACACACACACACACACAAACAAACACACACACACACCCACCCACACACACACACACACACACACACACACACACACACATACATGTTTTTTATGAGGTAAAACATAGGTTCTCTTTTTTTCCTATAATTTTGTGCAAGAGGAAACAAAACAAACTTTGGAATGCCTATTTAAGATATAAAAAAACTTATGCCCTTACAAGGCATTTATGCAACTAGAATAATATTCATAAAAATAAACTATACATGTTATGAAAATTTTATGGTATTCATGATGGTTGGTAAATAAAAACATTTAATTTGATAAGATTAGTTTCAACTTCAAGGACATCAAGCATAACACCACATTTTCCAAAGAAAAGGTTATTTCTAGTAGATCCTAACACTCAATATAAACTAAACCTACAATAGGTAACAAAAAAATTTCATACCTCATGGAATAGATGGTTCATCATATTCCTTCATAAAAAAATATCATTAAGCTTTATTGACTTTCCCAAAAATTGAGCTATTATTATCCTACTTGGCCCTCCTAGATTAAATCATAACCCTAGACTTCCCGAGGGCATCATACCCTAGAAAATTTATAATGACTCACCCATACAAGTCATGAAACCCATAATTAATACATATTTAAATTATGTTTGTGATAGTGGTATCAGATCCTAAGCTTCAACCATAGGGCCAAGTATCCTAAATTTATAATGACTCACCCATACAATACATGAGACTCATATTCTAACATTTTCTATCATACATGTGTATCAAACTCCAAAATGTTTCAAACTCATGTACATGAATGACTTCACCTTATCATGATAGAAAATTTTATGATTGGGCCTATTATGCTAAGTGACTTACTATTTTGCATGCATTTCTCTAAATCCTTTTACCACATTAAACTTCCTAAGGTACCTACCTCCAAATACAACATGGTATTATAAAATGATTTATTTCAAGAGAAAAAATTATATTAGCTATTCCTAAAGTTGATCATAGATCAAGAGTAAATCTAATTTGGTAGTCACCACTTTACTTCTAGGAATAACTTAACTATTTTCAACATTTTTGTAAGAAATATGCTTGTTAAAAATTCCAAATAGGGAGTCTATAAGATAATAACATTGACCAGTAAATAATATATACCACTAATCCAATTCTTCCATTCAATAATATTAGGGTTTAATTCAAAGTTAGATATATCAACACTAATTTAGTCTAATTTCATTAATATATGCAATTCACTAAATGATTTTAGATAATCTTAATAAAAAGGATTCCTAACGATAAATTATCATACGATCCTCATAATGTCATTAAACCTTATCCAATCTATTAATAATAAATTAGATACTAATTAAACTCAATAAAGTATAATTTGTGAAATTTTTTGATGTTTTCAAGTAAAGTTGATGTTGCATAGATTATGAGTATAATATATTTCTTTAAGGTAACATCTTTCCTTAAACAAGGTTCTGGCAATAACAAATTGGCCTTGAACCCCCATGTCCTCATATAAACCTAATCATTTAAATCATGATCATTAGTTTGAGATTGGTGATTATCACCAATAATATTGAGTAATGATTTGAATAATAATCCAAGATAAACATAAATAATCTTTTATTAAATTACTTACTAAGATAAACATATGAGATAAAGTATAAAAATAAGCTTATCAATATGATCTAGTTCATGCAAAGGAGTTGTAACTCCCAACTAACTTTATGGATAAAAAATCATCCAATAACTTATAATATTATCTTAGAATTACTCCAAGATAATGTTAAAATATTTCATAATGGAACTATTATCATTCTATATTACACCCTTTAAAGTATAGATGTTTTAGACTTACCTCATCTAGTTGATATAATGGGACCACCTCTATGTGTGGGTATCCTATTGAGTGAGATAAAGCTCTAGTTTTGGGGATATCTCCCCTGATGAATCTTATAGGATCCATTTCTAAACCTAGTTCTTGATGATGAAAATGGATATAAATATGTATAAAATAAAGGTAAGCTATGGGAGGCGATGCACCAACATATTGTGTCTGCTCTATTTGGCCCTTCAATAACACTTGTAAATAAGATAAGGAATATCAACCAAACCACTCTCTCCAAGAGACTCATAAGCATTAGTGATTCATATGGAGGCTATGCTAGATAATTAAAAATTAAGACTGATGAATGGGATGTTTATTTCAAGACATTTCTAATCAGATTCTACTCCAAGTACAATCACCAATGCTTTGACATACCATAAGACCCACATAGAATAATATCCTAGTAACTACGTGAGAAAAAAGGACATACAAAGGAAGATAATACTCAATAAATTATGAAAATAAACAATTATAAAACACCCTAAACTATCATGGAGAATTTAAACCATTCCTTATATTAATTTAAGGGTTACAACGTAAATTTTTTTAGAGTTTCTTCATACCCAGCTGAGGGATGCATACAATGGTTTTTTATCCTTATTTTATATTATAAGAGAATTGGAGAGAATTATAATGTGTAATATATGTATTGAATATATTCCATGATGATGTTCATTCACTCAACCATCAATTACAAGCATTAATAAAGACTAGTAATAGGTTTGTGATCTCTCACATATGTTGCCTTAGCTAGTTAATAGTATTTTAATTAGCCCTTGGGTGTATATGTGTTGTGGATGGAATATTTTGGTCATATTTGACCCCATGAATATGTGATTCACCTTGTAACAACTTATTCATCCCTTTTCATGTAATGGGAAGTCATTATGAGAGGTAGTTACTTGCTTGAAACTATCCATTACTCACTTGATTTCCACCCTCCATGAAATTCTCAGTCCATTAATGTATTATTATCTAAATGGGTGAGAGAAATAATAATTATATGATTATAGGTGAGTTATTATTATTATTATCATTATTATTATTATTATTATTATTATTATTATTATTATTATTATTATTATTATTATTATTATTATTATTATTATTATTATTATTATTATTATTATTATTATTATTATTATGACTTGATTATGTTAGTAAAATAGTGTTTCTTCCCTTGAGAGTCTCATCACCATGTGGCTAGGCTTTGCAAAATTCCTTTCTTGATGCAAATGAAGGTCATCTCCTCAAATATGTTGAATTATACTAATTAGGATTGTTTAAAATACTATGGGAGATGAAAATTGATTTTTTTAATATTATCATACCTCTTTATAGTCCCAAGAGGCATTTATACTCATTTAGGACCCTCAAAGCTATTGGAATTATGAAAGTAAACCCAAAACTGGGCTTCAAAAGTTATTTTCCTACATATTTAGTCTCAAATGTGACAAATTTATGACTTAAATAGGTAAAATATGACCTATATTTTATTTCATGATGTTTACACTGTGCCTCATGGTCATTGGAGTCATCAATAAGAGTTTCTTGTCCATCGGGTCACTATGAGGGGTTTAAGGAGGGTTTTTAGGCTCCTTTGGTATTAACAATGATTCATAGAGGAAAAAGCCTATTAATCTCTAATAAATCCACATGGTGGAAGTGGATATACCCATAAATTATTTAAAAACACCATTTATCTCCATGTAAAACCTCATTCATGATCTAAGCAAAACTTTGATCTTCTTTAGCTCCTTTTTTAAGAAAAATAAGTTTTTTTGGTGTCAAAACTTATCAGTGATAGTTGATTTAGATGTGGAGGTGGATAAGATAATCAATGACATAAGTTAAGAGTATGTGATTATCCAAATATATTCCAAAAACCATCTACCACCATGCATATTTTTCTAATAGTTTGATCTCTACAAGTTAGTTACAGCCAAGGTGGACTATGTGAGTGACTGAGAGAATGATCTTAGGCCTTAAAATCTTCCCAACATTAACCTTTGTTTGGAGTGATCTTCAATAGTTATAATAAAACATATGTCATTCCTATAAATGGTATTAATTTAATAATTTCCTTCAAAAAGGTTCTATAATATGAACTACCTATCAGGAGGGCTTGAGAGCAAATTAGTTGAATTGACCCTAAAGGCCTTGTTTGATACTTTTTACTCTCCATATTAGGTTAGAGTTTTCATGAAAATATTTTACCATGACACCTAATATCTCTATGATCCCTCACACTTAAAAATAATATTAAAACTAATACAATATATTCATATTTCAAGTACAATCATGAGTATGCTAATTTAGACCTACGAGGCCTAATTAGCCTATCAAGCTCTTCATTAGTTTAGAGAACTTGACCAATAAAATTAATATACCATGAAAATTTGATAATAAATTAAATAGGCTTCAATTTTAATCTTTCACCTCTGATTCAAGTATTTCTTATTTATCTTTGATCTCTAACAATCCTATAGTGTTCATCTAGTTCTATTGACTAATCATACAAATTGATCCTTCTCTACCAACTTTATAACACCTTAATGGTCTTTAGAGATTGTTGAAATCTTTTCCAAATTTTTGATGTCCTCAAGTAACTAAATAAATTTCACTCTACCATGAAAAATCTTTTTTCATCATTCTACCCACCAACTAGATATGTATGATATTTTAGGCCTATTGGGCCTAACCAGGCCTCTTTTTCTCTTCATTGCCTCTAGTGGAGATAGATGTTTCTCATACTCCATACCTAACCTCTGCCAACTTCCTAACCCTTAATTCCACTTCCATATTTCAAGGTCTCTTCATGACCTAAGATAATACATGTATGTGTATGTGCATGTAACTTTGAAGGAGAAATCTTAGGTTTTTTATGACTATACCTTGTCTTGGTTGAATCATTCATCATCCTTCTAGACAATTGAGTGTTCTAAGTAGTTCACAACATTTATATCCAATTCATTCTTCTAACACTTAACTCATTTTTATGCATTGTATCTACTTCCTTAAACTTGAATCCAAATCTAATTCCTCAGCCTAAAATTAGTTCAAAACATTTATATCCAATTAATTATTCTAACACCTAACTTATTTTTTGGCATTGTATTTTCTTCCTTAAACTTGAAGCCAACTCTAATTGCCTAGCCTAACCTATAGGTGATCAATGAGATTTTTGGTCTAAATTTGGGAGTTTAGAGATCTTTCAAAGCCAATGATCACTCAAGCGACCCTTGTCACACTAAAAAATAATTATTTACCTCTAATTAAACTTTTAAGTCTTCTTAATGCTTCCTATCTTTACAATCATATCCTCATTTTCTGATGTCTAATCCAAATGAGCTTGCTTGAAGCTTATTTACATTGTTCAAGGAATCAAAATTTTAATTAGATACTCCATGGAATTAATCATCACATTTTGAGAACCTTTATGATTCCATATCACCTTTTATAATCTTACCATTCTTAACACAAGGATTCACTTCTCTCCATTTCAAGGTCCATGCCTGTAGACTACATTATGAATCTTGACTATGAGATTGAGGTTGGGTCTTCATTTATAATGCATATAGTGACCTGATAATATATTGAAGGCCATTTGGATAATTTATCACATTCTAGTGGCACCATTACCATCAATATATTCAACATTTTCACTTTAAGTTTGCTTCTTGAAGATATTTGTTACCTTCCTTGAGTGTTTGGTCCTCTTCTACACTATTTTGACTGCTTTGCATGGATTTTGGAGTTTAAACACCCATATAAGTATTATTTATCATATTTTATAATTTTTTAGGGTTATAAAAAAATTTGAAGGTTTTTCATATCAATTTTCATCCTTAAAAAATCTTTTTTGGTGCCTCATCCACTCAACACAAGTATGCCTCTTCACAATTCTAACCGTGATAGACCTAAAACCTTACCATTTCATTTCAAGGATGATTATATAAGAGTTTATAAGATGCATAAATTCTCTTAAACTATTTTATAAATCTTCTTTTATGTGTATTAGGTATTTTATTACATGACATACCCTATAAAATGTGATAAGTGTTTGATCAACTTGGCAAATCATGAAGGTATACTACATATATGATGGCATGTTTAAGGAATTAAGGTTTGATATGCACCTTAATAACCTCTAAAAATATTTATGTGAGATATAGGAGGAATGGAGATACTATTATAAACTATCACAAGGCAATATTCCACATCAAACTCCTTGGAGAACTTAAAACATTGTAATGCAAACCTTCAAATTCACCATTTTTAGAGGATGTTACTTGTTTTTGACTTGTCAAAGCATGAATATGAATATATATGTATATATGTGAATGGAGGAGATATTTGGAGAATTTCAAAACCATATTATATCAACAACAAACTCACAATTTCATTGAAAGGCATAAAACTAAGCCTGAAGGGCTTTAAAAGGTTTTAAGAGCAACCTACATTCTTAACAATGATTCATAAATCAAAAGGCCTTAATGAATGAACTATTACCATGGATTATAATTGGATAGATAATAATTATACCCCCTAATATCATTGGATCATACATTCTCTCTCTCTTTCCTATGTTAAATGAAAACCATTGGGCCTCTTTAAGTTTCTAGGAAAGAAAAAGGAGAAGACATGTAGGTTTTTGCATTATTTGACCTTAAAAATGTTTCTATATCATTTTTTAATACCTAAAAACCTATGAGCAGGTTGGAACCATGATTCCAAACTACAAAGCTCCACTATTCCACATTGAAACCTATTTTTATGATATTTGACAAGTGTTTTTTGACATTATAAACAACCTTTTTTCATTCCTATGGCCCCAACCAACACTTTCACATTTCATTAGTCTTGTTAAAGCATGAAATAAATATAAATTTATTTAAAACTTACAAACATGTTGTGAAATCTATTAAAACCCCTTAAAAGTGGCAACTTTTAACTTTTAAGCTTAGAAAGATTTAACCATGTTTTGATGATTTCATTTTATTTGATAAATATTTTAACAAGGGATTCCAGATTATCCTAGGCATAATTTATACATAAATCATTCATGTGGTAAAAACATTTAGTTTGAGGAGTCAAAGACCTAGGATAAAATCAAACCTTAAACTCTCCAATACCTTAAAATCTCTAAAACTAGATTAATTTCTCCAATCCATGATTAAAAAACTCTAAAATACCTCTTTCAAATTGATGAAAAGGAATAAAATCATGTTTCAAACTTTAGGGTTGAAAGTTTAACCTAGAAGGTTAAAATTTTTCCATATTTTGGTGACTCAGTTGGAAAGCATGCCTATTATGTTTATGACCCAGTAATCCTACATATATTTTGGACTTATGGACTCCCTCTTATTATCTAAAGTTAGCATTATCAAACCTATAAAATTGACTTGAAACTTTTGACCAAGACAAGGCATGAAGGACCACCCACACACAAAACCCAAGAAAAGGAACAACACACAAGGAAAGAAACTAGACCAAAAAGACACCTAATTTACAACAAGAACTTATGGAATCAAAGTAAGAAACTACTAAACCTAATTAACCAAGACCAAAAATTATTCTCCTTGATCAAAAGGAAAGTTATTTTTCTTATTTTTCTCAAGATATGGAAATAATTATAAATCAAGTTATTCTTTAAACATGGTGCTTGATAAGTCATACCTTTTTATTTCCACCCTCCATGGCATGTTTTGAAATTAAGTGTTAGTATAAAAATAATCACCTATGCAAACATAGTCATCTTGTACCTCAAGACACACCTCATATTGGTTTTCAAATGCAACCTCATTTAATGGTATTTCATCTAAGCATGCTTCTTGAGCCTTCATGACATTTTGAGTTACATCACACTAACTATTAGGTACTACAAGATCATCAAGATCTTAAATGAGTTTTGAATATTCAATCTAGACTTGATCATGGTTTTTAATGAGTGTTCCTTCACCAACCTCTATATGTTTATGCCCATCAATCAAAAGTGTGCCTTTACATAGAGTTTCAATCTCTTGAAGTGACTCAATATACTACTACCAATCATCCTCTGATTCTTCTCTTTGATCAATGAGAGAAAGATGAATTAGGAAAGCATATTCCTCTCTATATTCAAGAGTTATAGGGTTATCATGATGTGTTTTTTATCTTCTTTAAGTACAACTACTAGATCATTATGAACCATATCAAAATCATATAAAACCTTAGCTTGGTTTTTTATAAGGCCTTCACTCTCTATACAAACTCCAACCCCATTATCAAGCTTCCATCTAGGTTCAAGAAGTCCTCATGAAAATAAGGAGATTATAGGAGGGAAATAATGTCCAACTAGTGGAAGAGGAACATAAGGCCTTGTGGGTTGTTCTTGAATGATTTTGGGGGGTGAAGATGTAATATAAAATCTTGGGAACTTCCTAAGCTTAGTACTCACAACCTCTTCCCTTTTTTTTATACCTTGACATCCATGGAAAATTTAAGCTTAACGAAGAGGTGGGGAGATTTAAAAGATTGGGAATATTCTTATTTTATTCTATTCAACCTTCCTCTCTTCTTGTTTTGAATTTTGGAATGGGAGGAGTGTCCCAAGAGGGTTGACATGGGGTAATGAGAGGCTCATAAGACTAGTTGTATTGATCTTTATACTCCTTCAAGGTCAATAAATCATCCTCAATGATTTGACTCATTATTTTTATTTTACTCCACTCATTGGAGGAACTAGGTGTATCATGAAAGGGTTATTAGGGAGGGAAGAAGGGATAGTAATCCTTATAACAAGGTTGCCAAAGAGTCTGATAGTAAGGTTGATCATGCGAATAAATGAATTCATATAGAGGATAAGACTCATCATAAGTATGATTTAGATCAATATAAGGTCGATATGGTTTATTGTATTATTGATAAGGGTCAATATATGATTGATAAGGATCTTGTTGAGGGTGGTATGTGTCTTGATACTACTAGTAAATAAGTGTAAAACATGAATTCCTTTCATATTTATCCATTAAACATTATGAGGTAAATAAAAAATAAGAGAACCATAAACATAATTTAATTTTACCCTTGGATGGATATTTTAATGATCCCTAGAATAAACTTAATTGATAATCTACCACTATAATGTTTTCAACTCCTTGATGTCCCTAAATGATGAGAGTGAGTGTTCCAACCTCCTTGAATTTTAGTCCCATTAGGAGTGCCAAAAAATTTTACTAGTCTGGATTGCACCCTTTGAGGCAAAGGTGTTATTGACTAAATTTGTCCTACATAAAAAAATTGCCTAAATGTAGTATATTCTCTAAGAGGTCCAAATATAGAGAAAGAAGTAGAGCTCTTGATTGATCAAATGATCAAATGTCTTGGATAAAGTTTTGTATGTCATGAGTGGTCCAAAGATCTCATACTGATTGTAAAACTTTGGAAATAATTTAAGCAAGGTTAAAGTGTGATCTAATTGATTTTAAAATAATAGGTTTATATAGTAAATGGAAGATCTAGGTAAATTTCCATAGGAAATATTGTATTTTGGGTCATGAAAAAGTTTTTTATGCCTCAAGAAATAATTTGAGAATCCAAAGATCAAACACAAGTTCTTAAGGAACAAGACTATCACCAAGATGTCACTAAGGAATGAGTATGTTAGTTCACTTGTGAATTTTATAAAATCACCTTAGTAAATCTCATAATCCAAAAGGTTATAGTTCCATCAATTCCCTTATGCCAAGAACATGATCTACAAATTTCATGTATGTGCAAGCTTACTATCTCAAGATATAAACTTATAAAGTTAAACAAGAAAATCCAAATATTCACGTGAATGTCAAGTTTGAGCTCTATAAAGTAGCCATTTAGGTTAAAAATTAATTAAAAGTTTTAAATTTGATTAATATCTAATGGTCTATGTGAGCTTGCATACTGACAACATAGATCTAATGGTTCATGCTTGGGTCAAACAAGTCAATAGGTCCCTAGGTTAAAAGACCTTAGAGAGCTACAAGTTGGACAAGATCTAACAATATGGGTCCACCAAGAAGAGATATAATGGTGAAAGATTTATTGATAAAAAATTTGGTCTTATCATATCAATGATTAGTGTTCAATTTTACCAAAGATCTGATGGTGTGTAGTGATTGATAGAAAAGTGGGCCTTATGAAATCTACAATACACATGAGCTCATACATCTTGATTTAATAGAGTGAGATTGAGTCAACATGTTAATTGATCTTTGATATAAAGAAACTAAGGGCTTGCATTAATTCTTACATCTATATCTAATGGTGTGATTAGAGTTAATAAATTAGGAAGGATTTGTAGGACCAATAGAAATAAATATAGTTGGGCACAATGTAAATGGTCCAAGTTGGAAATCCATAACTAATGAATAAAGGGCAAATCCAAAGAGCTTTCATTGAAGGTTGATGAACTAGTTTTTGACCTAGGTGAATAAAATATTAAAGACCCATATTACCATTACAGCTTGATCAATAATAGATGCGGTCATGCAAGCAAGATGGTTAAGAATAAGGCTTCATCACCATTAAAGTTAAATAAGACCATTGTTCAATAATTTGAAACCTGTCAACCCTATTATAGGGTCATTCTATTAACATTTTCATTAATTTTAGATGGAAAATCCTTGTATAAAATAACTTCCCAACTCTCATAAGTTTTACATGTAGAATAGGTCTTTTACGGCCTAATAGAAAAATTAAAAATGGACTAATGATTGTGAAGGAAGGTCAAGTGGTTTATAGGTTTCCATGGATATTATGACTATGTGAAATAGTAATTAGATTTGTTTTCACCTCTAATGGACTTATATTTGATATTGGAACAAATATAGACATAAACATGATCATGGATAGGTGTCTTCCCTATCATTAGGGTCACATTTTCAATGAACAGGTACCGATGGCCACCCAAAGTAGATGTGGCATAATTCTATCAATTCCAAGACTTGATCCTCATTAACAGATCAAATAGATAATGACATGGATTTATAAGAAGGACATTGAGTAGATATATAAATATAATGAGCATTCAATTCTTTTATATAATTTTTTCTTTATTGATAATATCATGAGTTAGCATCCTTGAACTAGTGATAATACATCACTGTTTCCTCTCTCTTCCTTTTATATATATATGTTCCAACTTCTACCACATTTTTGACTCTGTAAAATTTTTATAAATAAATCTTTGACATGTTTAGAGAATAAACTCTTATGTATTTTGGCTTGCTTAGGTTATGACAAAATTTGTACTTGAAAACCTTTTAATGCAATAAAGATTGAATTCCATCATTTTATAAGCTAAATTGAAGGTGTCCTAAAAATTCATGTACTGTAGTTAAGTGAATGTATGTTCCTTGTCTATGTTTTAGTTTTCTCACCTTCATGAAGTGCTTGGAAACTCTCATAGGTTAGTATAAGTGTAATTTGTAGTTTGTTATTTAGCTTGAAGTGGATATTTTCCCTCTCATGCTAGTTTGATAATTGATCAATGCCTTATTATGGAATACTTATGCAAGTATGATTTTATTTGGTCTTGAATGTGTCTCATAGTGTGCCTTGTGTAAATTATAATTGTTCCAAATACTAGTGCATCACCTCATTTTATATGATTTCATGTATTATTATTCTCTCTCCCTTTTTCCAAGAAATTGTTAGTTTAAATCTAGTTTAGGTGATAGAACCAAAAGGAAGCTAACCTTCTCCAGAGGTTTGATCTATTATTAGGATAGCCATAACCTAGGATTAGTCCCATGTTAGACTAGATTTGAGTAATAGGACCCAAACAATCCCCTTCTTAGCTAAGGTACAAATCTAGAACATGAAATTTCTTGGCTTGCCCAGTGGGACCCATTAGATCTACACTTGGTGAAATTGTAGTTGCATCAGTGTTCTTCATGTAGAATTTGGTGATCCCAAGATCAATAAATTATTTTTGAAAGCCTACATAATTTCCAAGTAAGTCTATTTTTATTATAATATTTTGATGTTATTTTCATGGCTATATAGGAGGAAAATCCCTATGTGATACCTCCTTATTAGCCCTATGATGAATCATACTAGTCTTGCCATGATCCATATGAGCCTTCTTATGAGCCTAATTAGCCTTACCAGGATTATGTTCCAAGTTATGATGATCCTTATAAAGTTTCCCATGATCCTTATTATCAAGAGCATGACTCTTACCTTCCTTATGAACCATATCAACATCATGACTAGATTTCACCTTTCCCATGTGGCTTTGGTGTTGTATATGAATGGACTTGCATCCAAGAGAGAATGGAATAAATAGACATAAAAATTATATCATATGAAAGAAAAGTATGTTTAGATTCCTAGTATGAGAAAGTGAATGTCTATTTCTAAATGTGTCTAATGATCTAGAGGATAGGCATGAGTTTTTCTCCTTTCTAGTAGAGAAGATGAAAGCTTTGGAAAATAAGTAAATTGAGTAGGATTAATTGTCTCAATAATACTCTTGTATTCCTTCCCAATCTTCTTGTATTCCTAATTCTCATAAAGTTCTTAACCATACTCAATTTAAGCCAAGGGAGCTTCCTAGTTGGAGTCAAGAGCCTATTCAAGAAGCTATCCATATGCCTATATAAGAGACTAAACCTTCTTGTAGTTCCTTTTTTTCACTACTCATACCTTAAGCTCAAGTTTTCCATGATAATAAGGAGATTTAAAACTTTGATGAAGTGATGGCCAAGTGGAAGGAGAAGAATGTTGAAGTTTTCAAAAGTTTAACTTTCCCTCCTCTTCAAGACTCCCTAAATGATTTTATTTCCATCAAGATCCCAAAATATGATCATGATCAACATTCAATGCTTCATACTCCCTTTCAAACTAATTTTTTTCATCACCCTCCCACCATATTTCTTCTTCAATAAGAGCATGTTATATGGGAGATAGAGAAAGAGGTTGTAGTTAAAAGTCAAGTTATTAGAGAATGTGAATAAGATGCTTCAAGTGTGTATGATGAAGATATCCTCATTGATACTTAACTTGAAGTACAAGTTGAAGATAAGGTTGTAGATGATCTTGAAGAAATTACCTTAGGTATATAGGAGAAGGCTAAACTTGTTTTGGAAGAAGTCCATGAAGAATTATTACTAGTTTGATGTCATGACTAAATTTGAGATGTCTCCACTTGAGAAAGATGAAGATACCTTTAAAATTGACTTTATCTAGGTTGATCAAAGTGAAGAACACAAATATGATTATCATATATACTTATAAATCTTGACAATATATTGAAGAGATTTGTAAGGATATGTTTCCCATTAGAGAGCATGTTATTGAGAAGTTATATCAAGAGTCACGTAGTCAGTAATATGATGAAGATTGGGTTGAATATTCAAATCTCCTTGAAGAACTATATGAACTTACATTAGATAGAAATAAGTATGATGTCACTCTAGATCAATGCATAGATAAGGCATCACTTGACAAGGTTGTAATTGACAAGCAGTATGAAAAAGATCCTAAAGTGAAATATGAGTTCACCTTTATTGGTGATTGGTTTAATATTGGTGAATCATTTGAGGAGATGATAACAAAGATGGTAGGTAGAAAGAGTCACTAATCAGAGGTCGTGTTCAATAAACACCCTACTTTACAACTTTTATCATCTTTTAGAATGAGTGAGTTTAGAAATTTCCCTTTTTATCTAGGTGGATCATGTTTTATCTTAGCTAGACTAGTTTACTTATTTTTTGTCCCAAATAAGTGCTTTGTTGCATAGTTGTTGAGGAGGTTAGTTAATTTCATTTTTTTAGGTTAGTTTCCTTTGCATGTTTGTTTCTTTGCCCTTTTTTTAGAATTCTTTGTATTTTCAAGTTGAGAGGATATCTTATAGTCATGTAAATGGTCTAAGAGTCATAGAGATGGTTTGAGTTCTCAAGCATTGTAGGCATGCTACGCAACCAAGTCACCAAAGATGTTGACCAAATTTGGCCTACATATAAAACTTACCTAAATGTAGTGTAGTATCTAAAAGGTCTTAATGGTAAGAAAGAAGAACTCCTAATTGATGTAATGATCAAATGGCTTGGACAAAGTTTTAGATGGAGTGAGTGGTCCAAATATCTCATTATAATTTTAAAAATTTAGAAACACTTTGAGCAAGCTTAAAGTGTGATTTAATTGATCTTAAAAATATAGGTCTATAGAGTAAATGGAAGATCTACGTAAATTTTCATAGACAATCTTATAGTTCAAGTCATGGAAAAGTTTGCTTATGCCTCAAGAAATCATTAAAGCTTCCAAAGATCAAGTAGAAGCTCAAGCACAAGCTTTTAAGGAACCAAACCATCACAAGGATGTCATATAAGAATGATCAGGTTAGTTCACTTGAGCATTTTATAAAATCACCTCAATAACTATCATAGGCCAAAAGCCTACAGTGCCATGAAGTCCCTTGTGTAAAGAACATGCTATGCAAATTTCATGTCTATGTGAACTTGTTATCTTAAGATATAAACTTGTAAAGATAAATAGGTAGAGCCAGATGTTCATGTGAGTGTCAAGTTTGGTCTCTATAAAGTATCCATTTGGGTTCAAAATTCTTTAAAAGGTTTAAAGTTTATCAATATCTAAAAGTCCACATAACCTCGCATATTGACAACATAGATCTGACAATTTTCTCTTGGGTCAAATAAGTCAATAGGTCCCTAGGTTAAAATCCCTTAAAGAGTTATACGTTGGACAAGATATAATGGTGTAGATTCATCGAGAAGAGATCTAATGGTTGACTAATAAAATTGTGGGTCCTATCATATCAATGATAAGAATTTAATCATACTAAAGATATGATGATGCATAGTAACTAACAATAAAGTGGACCCAATCAAATCTATGGTATGTGTGAGATTGTACATCTTGATCTAATGGTGTGAGATCGAGTCAACATGTTAAAGGATTTTGGCTAGAAATAAATTAAGGGATTTCATGTATTCATACATATATATCTAACAGTGTGAGTAGAGTCACTAAGTCAACAAGGATCTATGGGACCAATAGAAATAAAGACAATTGGGCACAATGTCAATGGTCTAAGTTGGCAATCAACAACTAATGAATAAAGGGAGAATCCAAAGAGCTTGCATTAAATGTTGATGAAATAATTTTTGATCTAGGTGAAAAAAATATTAAAGACCCATATCACCATTATTTCTTGATCAATAATAAATGTAATCATGCAAGCAAGACGGTTAATAATAAGGCTTTGTTGCCATTAAATTTAAACAGGACCTCTCATCGATAATTTAAAACCTATTGACCCTATTGTAGGGTCATTCCATTAACATGTTAATTAATTTTAGATGGAGGATCCTTATGTAAAATATCTTCTCAACTCTCACATGTTTTATATATATAATAGGTCTCTTAGGGCCTAGTACAAATATTAAATATAAACTAGTGATTATGAAGCAAGGTCAAACAATTTTTAGGTTTCTATGGACATTATGACTATGTGAAAACCAATAATTGGATTGATTTTTACCTATAATGGACCTATGTTTGATATTGGATAAAATATATACATAAATTTGATCATGGAGAGGTGTATTTCTTGTCATTAGGGTCACATTTTCAATGGATAGGTATCGATGGCCACCCAAAGCAGATGTGGCATAGTTTTATAAATTCTAAGACACAATCCTCATCAACAGATCAAATAGATAATGACATGGAGTTTTAAGGACACTGGGTAGAGATATAAAGATAATGAACATTTAATTATTTTATAGAATTTTTTTCCTATTGGTAAGATCATGAGTCAACATCCTCAAACTAGTGCTCGCACATAACAATTCCCTCTCTCTTCCTTTTTTTATATATGTTCCAACTTTTACCACATTTTTGACTCTCTAAAAGTCTTATGAATAAATATCTAACATTTTTAGATAATAGAATCTTATGCATTTTGGCTTGCTTAGGCTATTGCAAAATTTGTACTATTATACCTTTCTATGCAATAAAGACTGAATTCCATCATTTTGCAAGATAGATTGAAGTGTGTTGTACAAATTCATGTACTATAGTTAAGTGAATGTATGTTATTTGTCTATATTTGAGTTTTATCACCTTCATGAAGTGCTTGGTAGCTCTCACATGTCATTATAAGTCTAATATATAGTTTGTTATATATCTTGAAAGTGGATCTATGCCCTCTCATGCTAGTTTAATAACTTATCAATGACCTATTTTCAAATACTTATGTGAGGCTGATTTTATTTGGTCTTGAATGTGTCTCATAGTGTGTCTTTTGCAAATTATAAGTGTTCCAATTACTAGTGCATCACCTCATTTTATATGATTTTATGTATTATTGTTACTCTCTCTCCCCTTTTCCAAGCAATTATTAGTTTAGGTCTAGTTTAGGCGATAGATCTAAAAGGAAGATTTCCTTCTCTAGAGGTATGATCCATTATTAGGATACCCACAACTTAGGATTAGTCCCATGTTGGAATATATTTGTGTAAGAGGACCTAAGTAATCCCCTTCTCAGCTAGGGTGCAAATCTAGAACACTACTAGGTGTTTCAAACATACCTCATCCAATTGATACAATGGGATCACCTCTAGGTTTGGGTAGCTTATTGAGTGAGACAAACCTCTATTTTTGGTTCTAGCTCCCTAGATGGATAATTTAGTCTCAATTCCTAAACCTACTTGTTAATGAAAAGGGATAGAAATATGCATAAAACAAACCTAAGCTATGGGAGGTGTTGATGCCTAAATGTGTACCATAGGTGTCCAGAGTGTTTAGTGAACACTTCTCATTTCTGAATTCCTAAGAATATAATGCATGAGTTTTAGGTTTTATTAATCTTGTTAATTATTAGTGGAATAGAGGCAAAACTAGTGACTATTTCACAATATTTATATTAGTTGGTGGTTGGGAGCCACTATGGCCAAACAATATATCTAAGTAGAATATGTATTAACTATGAAAATATTAGTGAATTATGATCAAGAACTAAATTAAGAATTAATTTAGGATGGATATTTAAAATTACAAGCTAAATTAAGGTGATCAAAGTCAAAAAAAGAGTAAAAGGAAGGGTAGGGTAGAGAGAAATATTGATGTTTTTCATTCCAAACATCATGACAAAGTTCATATTTCATCTAAGCATGCACTTAAAAACAATGTATGATATAAAATAGTTGAGCCCAAATCACATCACACATCAGGAGAAATTCTTTGGAAGGTATAGAAAGATGTAGATAAGAATGAAGTTCACTTTATTTATTTTATCCCTCTAATCAAACACCATTAAACCAAATGAAAGAAGAGTAAAGGAAATAAAATCAGACTAAAGACTTTAATTCAACCTAGTATTGGCACGAGTTAACAAATCTACAATCAAACGGGCACACCAATAATTTATAAGAACCATTCAAATTTGAAAATCAGAACAAGAAAATGAGAGAGAATCCATGATAGAAAACACATAGACAAATACTAGAAAATCTTTGTATAATTCCTTGTTTGTATTGTTTGCTCTAAGTTTACAAAGTAATTCTAGCTTTAATAAATCCCCCCATTTTATATAATAGTAGTACTACCTTTTATAGAAGGATAAGGTAGTATACTAGTCAGTTATAAGATACAACTGTACAAAAGATAAGGATAATTGTCCTTTTTGATAAGGTTCTAAAATACGTTTGCTTTTATAAACTAAACTTACCTAGAGGCAAATATGATAACAAAATAGCATATGGATTTACAAAAGGGTATTCCATTTTCAAAATGTTATAAAGTTTTTACAAAATATAATATCATTTAATTAATTTGCTAGTGGGCCCTATAATTGAGAACTTTATTACTACTAATAATGGATGTTCATATCCTTCTAGTGTTGCTCATTAACTAGCTCTAAGTCCACAACCAATTTTAGGAGACATTAATCATCCTTATTAGCTAACTCATCTAATTTCTTCAATTAGTTCCTCATCATCTTTTAAGAGTCTTTCTAGTTCTTGTGAACATGCACTTAAACTCTAGATATTTTTAACAACTATTCTAAGGATTGCATTCAAATGTCTCAAACTAATTGTTTTGAGCCTAATAATCTACCTTCTAATTCAAACTTTTGATTTATCTTGCTATTTTGTCTTATAAATCTTTCCATTGGGCTATTAGACCTTTAACCACTATGTTCTACTACACCAATGCACTCTACTTTAGCTTCATTACTTTTAATCAATCAAACATATCAAAGAGGGATTCATCAATAAAAATTTACAATACAATTCTTTTCAAGCCTTTAGGTACTCTTGCACTTCTTCACTTATAAAAGGAAATGAACAAGGCATTACTTTGTAAATTTGACAAATTTGACCTTGGCATTTTCATGAGATAAAGTCTTAGGAGTCCCTTGAGATAACCACATGTCTTTCATTTGGCTCATCTATAAATTCTTCACCTTAGTCACAAAAAGATGTTGAAGATGCAACATGGTAATTTCATCCATGGCCCCAGAATATTTTTCCATCAAGCACAAGGTAATAATTCAATGTATACAAAGAGACTTGGATACATTTCAATCTTTTCACAATGAATCTTTCAAAACACAAGATCTTCATTTTTGGTTTTTTCTACCTGCATGGTATTTAATTTGGCATCCATCCATTAGTTTTGATGGTATTTTTCATAAACACCTTCAAAGCACTAGCCATTATTATTCAAAAATTGCCTTTTTCTTCATGCCATTTGATCAAGATCTAAGGATCAATGTGGGCCATTGATCATGATCTAATCCCTCTCCTATTATTGGCCATCATTATATTGATCCCCATGGTTGTGCCACTTGTCACTCTTATAGGCTTTTTGAGACTTGTATCCTACACTAGTCACATATTAAACACACATTTTCCACTTGTTGAGCTTGTTGACTCTTGTATAACCATATAATAGTCATCAAGAATTTCATGCCATTGGATCATATAGGCCTAACTAATCATGAGTCATTGATCTTGTAAGATGCATATAATTTAATTAGTATATGGATTTAACCAAGGACTTAAGCTAAAATGCTTTTAGCTAAGTCTATTTCAGATTAATGAACATGATATAGACTTAAGTTGATATATTTTATACTAAGTTTTAAAGAATAATACCAAATGACCCCTTGAATGACATAAAACATGCCCCACTTGTATAAGTAAAATGTTTGAAGATCTTGAATTTTATGACATTATGGGCATCAAATGAGGTTCATGAGAATGTCAATTTTAAGCTCATTAAGTTCCTATATTCCATGGATCTCAGATTCAATTAACTTTATCTAATCTAGATCCATGAATGAACATGAACCTTTTTTAAGCTCATTGAGTTCCTATATTCCATGGATCTCAGATTCAATTAACTTTATCTGATCTAGATCCATGAGTGAACATGAACCTTTGATCATGATCCAAGAACTTGTATATGATTTGTTCCTTTCAATATTTGGGACACTTTGTTATCAAGTCTTGCATGTGGAAGTGTTATGTGGTAGCTTCATGGGGCTTCCTAGGCCTTTTTACTTTTTGTCACTATGTTCACTCCATTTTAACCTCAATCTCAATGAGGTATGATCCATTTAACATGATATGGATGCTTGCACATTATTGGTTTGAATGACCAAATTCTTGAGTTTGTCAATATTTCTTCACTCCATCGAATTATCCCCTCGTGATGAAGCATATGCCATCATATATGTAAAGAATCAAGGTATTTAAGTTAGGACCCAAGATGAAATTAAAAAATTAGGCTAAAGCATTGAAACTAAAGTCTCATTCATATTAATAAATATGAATGGGGCCTTAGGGTTAAAACTTTAGGCTAAAATTTTAACAAAATAGGACCATGATAAAATAAAAGGATCTTACTAACATAACATTAGACCACATTAGAATTAAAGGAAACAAAAGGGGAAAAATAATAAAGGGGAGAAATCATGATTTTAGGATAGGATTTGTTAATGTTGTGAATAAAAACTAAGCCTTAGCATAAAATTAAGATTAAGTCATAATTTGAAATATTACTGCCGAATGCTCTCACCAAATGTAAATTTGGACCAAGGGTTTATGCTAGGATTTTATAAAATAGAGATTTCATAAAATAAAGAATGAATAGAGTTAATCTGTAAACTATAAACATGATCCATCAGAAATATCTCCATGAAAAATTTATCTTTAAGACATGAAGACCAATTATTAGCAACATTAGGCAAGCCCAAAACAAAAACCATAAACTAGTAAGCCAACTTTATCAAAGTGGATGATCTTCAAATTCTAATAATGTTCAAAACTTGTCCTACTTTTAATGTTTAGTTTTAAAATATCTCAAGGGTACTAATTTTTATAAATGGGGGTATGTTGACCTCAACAAATGGCACCCTTTGGGTCAAACATAGTAATATGTTAGAATTTAAAGACTCTAGTTTGGACAAGTGACTAGGTTACCTATTTTACTTGATATATACCATTACTAAGATCTGTTCATGGTTGAAACAAGTTTTTCACATGAATAATTAGGGTCAAACATTAATAAATATCCATGATATATGTGTGATTTGATTCCAACTTACTGTTTACCATGGGATTCAAGGGACAACTTCCAAGTTCTATTCCTTTAATCATTAACATTGACTTAGAGCATATATGGATATCCATTAAGGACTATGTTTATAGTTCAAGGTAGGATTTGGCATTGCTATGCTAATATCCAAGCATCTATAACAATGACATAGATATATTTTGCTCCACTCATGACCTTGCTCTGCTATCATCTAGGCATCCATAGCCCTAGTGGAGATTAATAGAATCACCTTCATTTGAAAGAGATTTTGATTTTATAATAAGTTCTTTTTATTTTTATTTTAAGATCTTTTATGATTTGTATAAGGTTGGAAACTAGGGTAGCCAGGTTGAAGGATTTGGTCAAGTGTTTGATCTTTAGGTAATCACCAATGGCTATGACCTTTCTCCCAAGCAAGGATGGTTTTTAAGTACAAGCATGATTGTGCACAAATAAATCAAGATTTCATTCCACATGTGCAACTCCTCTTAAAACAAAGTTTAGATCAAAACAATTTTAAATTTCAAATAAAATAGTTAATGTATTCATTAGTCCTTGCTAGTTCTTCTAAATTATAACATCAAGCCCATATTTCAAATCTAGGGTTAACATGTTTATGAGGTGCATAACTACATTTATGAACTATGAAGCTCTTGAGAAACCTAGATGAAACTCAAGCTAAGGGTTATCTAAAAGGACTTATTTAGAATCAAGGAGCAAAGCAAAAAAGGAAAGAAAATATGTATAGACATTATATACAAACAAGGGATAGGAAGGAAAAAATAAGAAAAAAAGAATAGGAAAGAAACTAATCTAAGCCCTATACTAAATTCATATAATAATTACCTCCAATATCAAATGAAAAATTATTTAATCTACTAAAAATCCTTGAAAATTGAGTATTTTCTAATGGTATCTTCCTAAAGATAAGGGTGTTTGGATATCTAGGTCTTCTGGATGGTATGACTTGATCTCCTATCAACCTCCTCAGATGCATGGATCAAAAATATGACTCTAAGACCCAATAATCTTATTCCCAAATTTTTTTATACTTTAAAAAAAGAGTGATAATTTTGTTTCATCAATAGATAGATAGTGGCTTATATCATCTTTACCCAAAAATGGTAGGTTGTCAAGTTCTTTAGACTAATGTTCTCATTATGTTCTTTCTGAGGTGGACATGGACTACCAATATTTGTACAAAAATCTTCCAAGTCATCCCAAAAGGTTTCTTCATCTAATCAACTAGATGGTTCTCATCTCAAATCCCATCATCAGAGACATATTGCTCCCCTATTCCTAAATTCTTGATGAAGTCATATGATATGATTCACTCACTCCATATTCATCCTTGGTGAAGAGGGTCATCTCTTCCATCCAATCAGGCTCTAGCTTATCTTGGTTTTGGGCCTCCAAAATAATATCATCTTTTGGGAACTCTAGATCATTGGTAAAATCCTCAGATGCAGCATCCATGTGTTTTCCTATTCCATCATCTACCATCTCTATCTCTTTAATTCCATTTAAGAAATAATGTAATACCTCTGCCAATGATCATCTTCTTTAGGGGTATTCTTTATTTCAAAAATAAATGTGCTTAGGCTATCTTTCTAGCTACCTTCTAAATAAATATCATTATGTACTTGATCCATATCTACCAGCAAAAAATCTTCCTCTCCATCTACAAGTGTACGAATGATGACATCTTGTTAATCTTCAATTGCAATCTCTTTTACATCTTTTGGAATATAAGTTCCCTCAAATGAAATTTATTCAATTGGATCATCTTCATCTTCAAATGAGAAATCAAAGGCTTGCATGAAACCTTGATATGTTCCTACAAATCCAAATGTCACCACAAAAAAGTCTTGAGTAGGCAAAATTTTAGAGGTTTCAAAAATATTACAATATTCAACCACAATAATATCATAAAAACTCATGTGTATGTCCTTATATGATACCTTATTGTTGCTCTCATGAAACTTGTTTGGAGACCTATAAAACATTTGTGAAGCATAATTTTTATCATATCCTTCCCTTATATTTCCTACTTATTTTTTAAATTGATGAAATTCTATACATAATTTTTGGATCATTTCTAATATTAAGTCATTTGAACTTTTTAGTGTCTTAGGTTCATGAATTAGAGCATTATTACTAGTTGTGGGCACTAGAGTTCTATGATTTTGTGGATGAAATCCACTAGCAGTGTTATTGAGGAACCCCAGGTATTGGCCAAGATATGTATGAGTTAAGGGAAAATGGTTTTGAACTAGTGTTATGGTAGGCATACTAGGAATGACAATCTAGATGGGCCAATTCAAATTGACATTAGGCATGGAATACATCTAACCTTGGGGATACATTTGGTCATTAATGACTCAGATTTAGAATAAGACCAGGTCAATGTGTTTATGACTATAAGAGATCTTTTTAGCAACATAGACATCAAGCTATCTATTGCATAGTTATAAATCTCTAAGGCTGAAGCCTCATTGGGTCTATAAGGGGTTGTATTTTCACCAAACATTTTTTGGAACTAAGTATTGAAGGCTTTGATGGTTTTATTAACATCCCTTTTAATCATGTTAAATTTCTCATACAAGACATAGGGACTAATAATTTTACCAAACTAATCAATGAAGATATTGTTGAAGTCATTCCAACTAGTAATGCAATCCTTTAGAAGGTTAAGAAACCATTCATAGGAAATATCTTTAAAATTAAATGGAAATAACCTATAGGCTACATCTTCATGAATCACATTCAACAATCTCAGAGCATCTTTGAAAATCTTGACATGTTCTTTAGCTGTGATAACATTATTAGGACTATATGAAGGCAAATATCTTTCATGATTCTAAGGAAGATCATGTACTATACCTATCACATTGATTGAAGAACCACCTAGCCAAGCCATACCTTGAACACATGAGTACCTTGAATTGGTGAAGTTGTTGAGACTTTGGGAATTTTGCTCACCTAAGCCTTGCCTTGGGTAATTTCATCTTGTGACTTTGAAACTTGTTTGGAATAAAATGTGTCAAATCAATCTTTACAAATAATAATGATTATATTCAATCTTTAAATAAGTGATCTCAAAGAAGTGTCTAGATATGCTAGTATGTATGATCTTTACATGTTTAAGTTGAAATACACTCAAATTTGTAAAGTATTTATGAATATTTGATAAAAATAACTATCACTAACCTCAAACTAGTTGGATTCATAGATCTAAATCTATCTTTACCATAACTAAGTATATGTATTTAAAAAATGTTAATCTTTGTCTAAATAAGCCCAAACACTAGTCTAAAACTTTGAAGCTCACTAACTTTTACTCAAATATGCTAGAAAAATTAGAAATATATAAAAAATAGATTAATATTTAATTAAAATACACCAAAACTAGTAGAGATCCTACAAATTCATAAAGATTTGTTGAGGCCCTCCTTCTATTGCCAACAAAGCTCCTATTGATGCCTAAATGTTTACCACAGGTGTTGAGAGTGTTTAGTGAACACTTCTCATTTTTTAATTCCTAACAATCAAATGTATGAGTTTTAGGTTGTAGTAATCATGTTGCCTATTGGTGGAATAGAGGTAGAAAAAGTGACTATTTCACAATATTTATATTAGTTAGTGGTTGGGAGCCACCATGGCCAAACAACATATCTTTGTAGAATATGTAGTAACTATGAAAAAAATAGTGAATTATAATCAAAAACTAAATTAAGTATTAAATTAGGATGGATATTTATAATGATAAGCTAAACTAAGGTGATCTAGGTAAAAAAAAGAGCAAAAGGAAGGTTATGATAGAAAGAATTATTGTTGATATTCATTCCAAACATCATGAAAAATATAAAATTTCATCCAAGCATGCACCTAAAGCCAATTTATGATACAAAATATATTGATCCCAAATCACATCACACATCATGAAAACTTCTAAGGAAGGTATATAAATATGCAAATAAGAATTAGGTTCACTTTAAATATTTTATCCATGCAAGAAAACAACATTGGCCCAAATTCAAGAAGAGTAAAGGAAATGAAATGAAACCAAATATTTTCAATCAACCTAGCATTTGCATAAGTTAAATTCTCTATAATAAAAGGGGCATGACAAGCATCCATAAGAAGCATTCAAATATAGAAATCAGAACAAACAAATGAGATAGAATCCATGATAACAAACACACAGACAAATATTGGATAATATTTGCATAATTCCTTACTTATTTTGCTTTCTCTAACTTTACAAAGTAATTTTGGCTCTAAGAACTCCCCACCTTTTATAAAATGGTAGTACTTCATTTTATAGAAGGACAAGGTAGTATACTAGTCAGTTATAAGATACAAATGTATAAAAGATAAGGACAACTATCATTTTTGACAATGTTATAGAATACATTTTATTTTAAAAACTAAACTGACCTAGAGGCAAATACACTAATAGACTAGCATATTTATTTACAAAAGGGTATTCCATTTTTAAAATGTTACAAAGTTTTTACAAAGTAGAATATAATTCAACTAATTGGCTGGTGGGCCCTGCACTTGAGAAATTTCTTGCTACTATTGAAGGATTTTCATAGCCTTTTGGTGTTGCTCATTGACTAGCTCTAAGTCTACAACCAGTTTCAAGAGACACTCTTCCTCCTTGTCAGCTAACTTATTTAATTCCTTTAATTAGGTCCTCATAATCTTTTATGAGTCTTTCTAGTTCTTATGACCATGCACTTAAACTCTTGATATTTTTAACAACTATTCCAAGGATTGCATTCAGAGGTCCCAAACTAATTATTTTGAGCCCAACAATCTACCTTCCAATCTAGATGTTTGATTAATCCTGCTAGTTTTCCTATGAAGCCTACCTTTGCACTATTAGAACTTTAACAACTATGTTCTACTACACCAATGCACTCTAATTTAGCTTCATTATTTTTAATTTATCCAACATGTCAAGGAAGGATTCATCAAGTAAACCTTACATTTTGGTACTTTTTGAGCCTTCGAGGACTTTTGCACTTATTCACTTGTAAAAGTAAACGAGCAAGTCATTACCTTGTAAATTTGACCTAGGCATTTTTATGGGATAATGTCTTAAGAGTCTCCTAAGATAACCATGTGTCTTTAATTTGGCTCATGTGGTAATTATTTACCTCAGTCACCAAAAAATGTTGAAGACGTAACATGACAATTTCATCCAAGGCCCCATAACCTTTCTCTTTCGATCACAAGGCAAAAATTTAATGTATGAAAAGAGACTTGAATACATTTTTATCTTTTCATAGTAAATCTCTGAGTACACAAGATCTTATTTTTTGTCATTTTTTGCCTATGTGGCAATTATTTATCATCCATCCACCAATTTTCATAGCATTTTTCATAAACACCTTTAAATCACTAGCCATTGTTATTCAAAAATTGCCTTTTGCTTCATGTCATTTGATCAAGATCCAAGGATTAATGTGGGCCATTGATCATGACCTAGGCCCTCACGTATTATTGGTCATCTTTAAATCAAGCCCTATGGTTGTGCCACTTGTCACTCTCATGGGATTTTTGAGACCCATATCTTACACTAGTCATATATTAAACATGCATCTACCATGTGTCGATCCCATAGGTTCTCATATAATCATTGAGTAGTCATCAATGATTTTGTGCCATTGGATCATTTAGGCCTAACAAAGCCCAATCTATTGATCCTATGAGATGAAAGGACTTTAATCAGTATGTTTCTAACTATTTTTTTCACTTTTCAAATTCAAAAGAAATAAGAAACTAAGATAATGGTCAGGGGTTTGTACGTACCTAGATGAAGTTTGCACACTGTATCTAGATGATTCAAGGAGCTCCTCTTTGGCTATGGAGGATGACACCTATTAGATAAGAAGAAAACTAAAACAAAGAAGATGTTAGATAGATGTATGGTGGACTACCAAGAAAAGCTTGGTCCCAGAAGTGCAAAGACTTCCTCGAGGGATGACAGTCCACTAGTTGATAAAAGAATGTTGCTAGAAAGAGAAATGGTCAAAAGACTGAACAAAAGAAATAGAGATAATGCATACCTATATTTTGCTATCAGTCTGTCACACTCAATGATGTCATTGGTTCTGCCGGTGTCAGTTGGTCAGGTTTCTAATGTCGGTTATACTACCGACATCAATAGGGGAAATGGTCGATGTCAGTCAGGGCAATGGCCTTAGGTGAGTTTTGGATAGGGTTGTGGTTGATAGAGGAGTTTGAGAGGTCTGTAAGAGCTTGGAGGTGATTGCAAGATTGTAGGGAAGTCAATAAAGTCTTAAGAGGGACAAGGGGTAGAGGATAGGTTGTTAAAAAGGGTGAGGATATGGGGGAGGCCTCTCAGCCTCTTCGAGAAGAAAGTTAGGTTTGGTTGATGATATCCGAAATGCTAAATAGAAGCTAACTACTAATGCTTTCTAAAATGAAATAGAAGGAGACTACTTAGCTCTTAGTTGCTAAAGAATCAGGGGTGTGAATGCTTGTGCCTATTACAGCTGATGTCGAGATCCTTGTACCATGCTCCAATCTGATCTGAAGTCACTTGGGCAGAGTCTCTACAGCCATGAGAGTTTTGATAAAATATTGGTACCTATAAAGAGTCAAAGAGCAAGAGAAAATTGATCTAGGCAAGAAAATTAGCATTCAGGTCTGTGATTAGTTTTTCATTCAGCCTATAAGTTGGTTTTAAGCAATCGACATCAGTGATACCACCGGTGTTAGCCACCGGTTAATCGATGTCGGTGGCTAGAGAATGGGGAAAAAGGCTATTTTTAGCCTTTTACCCATTCTTCCATCTATTGAGTTCAACTGTTGTGGTTAAATAGTCGAAGGCAGGTTTAATAGGCATGAGGATTGGTGGGAGAGTTGGAATAATTAGTCATAGGGTGATAAATGAGGGTATCCAAGGGTAAGGAATCTGAGGTGAGGTGTCATGGGTGAGGTATCAAGGGTGATGTGTCCATGGTGATGTGTCAAGGGTGGTGTTATTAATTTAAAATAGGTGATTTATTTTAAATTAATAAGTGTCTAGGTTAGGAATGTTTAGAAGTGGACCAAGGGGACCAAGGGGGAGTTGACCAAGGAGTAGACACAATTTTGGTGTCTACATAGTATATGGCTATATCTAAGGACTCAGGTTAAAATGATTTTAGCTAAGTATATTTCATATTAATAAACATGCTATAGACTTAGGTCAAGATATTTTGTGCTAAGTTTTAAAGCATAATATCAAATAACCCCTCAAATGACATAAAACATGCACTATTTATCTAAGTAAAATGTTCAAGTATATTGAATTTGATGGCCTCATAGATTTCAATGAAGGCCACATGGACATCAAATGAAGTTTAAAAGAACATCAATTTTAAGATCATTAAGTTTTTATATTTCATGGATCTTGGATTAAATTCATTTCATTTGATATAGATCCATAAGTGATCATAAATCATTTGATTATGATTTGGGCACTTGTACATGATTGGCTCCTTTTAATATGTGGGACCCTTTTTTATCGAATCTCAAATGTGGGAGTGTCACATGGTAGCTCCATGGGGCTTCTTGGGCCTTTTGAATTTTTGTCATTGCATTAGCTCCATTGGATCCTTGGTCCCAATGAGGCACGAGCCATTGATCATGATCTAGATACTCACACGTTATTGGTCCAAAGGACCAAATTCTTAAGTTTGTCTGGCATCCTTCACTTCATCAGATTATTCCCTCGTGATGAAGTGCAGGCCATTAGATCTGTAAAGAAGCAAGGTATTTAAGTTAGTACCTAAGATGAAATTAAAAACATAAGATAAAACTTTAAAAATAAGGCCTTCTTCATGTTAATAAATATGAATGGGTCCATAGGGTTAAAAATTTAGCCTAAAATTTTAACAAAGGGGACCATGCTAAAATAAAAGGATCCTACTAGCATAACATTAGACCACATTATAAATAAAGGAAAAAGGTGGGAAATGTAATAAAGGGGACCAAGCATGATTTTAGGCTAGTTTTTGGCCATGTTCTAAAACACAACTAAGCCTTAGCATAAAATTAGGCTTAATTCATAATTTGAAATATTCCCACCAAATGTAAATTTGAATTAAGGGTTTATTCTAAGGTTTTTTGAATGAGAGGTTTCAAAAAATGAAGCTTGAATAGAGTTAATTTGTAAGCTCTAATAATGATCCATCAACAAGAGATCCATGAAACTTGTATCTTTAAGACATGAATACCAATTATTATCAACATTAGGCAAGCCCAAAGCAAAACCATAAACTAGTAAGCCAACTTTATCAAAGTGGATGATCTTAAACTTATAATAATGTTTAAAACATGTCATAATTGCAATGTTAAGATTTAAAATATCTCAAGGGTCCCAATTTTTATAAATGGGGCTATGTTGACCTCAATAGGACATGGTGTATTCACTCTACTTGACCCTTCAACGATACTTCTGAAAAAGACAAGGAATAGTGACTCAACCACTCTCTCCAAGAGACTCATAAAAATTAGTGCTTCATATGGAGTCTATGGTAGATGATTTCAAATTGAGGTTAATTAATGAGATTTATATTTAAAGACACTACCAATTATATTCTACTCCAAGCACAATCGCCAACATTTTGACACACCATAAGATCTGCATAGTATAATCTCCTAGTAACTAGGTGAGAAAGAAGGACCTATAAAGGAAGATAAGAATCAATCACTTGTGAAAATAAAAAATTATAAAACACATTAAGCTATCATGGAGAAGCTAAACTATTCCTTATATTAATTTAAAGGCTACAAGGTATAATATGGGTAGAGTTTCATCATAACTAGCCAATGGATGCATACAATGTCTTTTGAGCCTTAATTTATAGAATAAGAGAAGGGAATAAAAGGATAATGTGGAATATAAATATGTAGGAGATTCCATGATGATATTATTCAACTCAACCTTCATTTATAAGCATGAATAAGTACAAGTAACATCTCCAAGATCTTTCACATGCATTACCTTAGCTAGTTAATGGTCTTTTAATAAGCCCTTAGGCATATAGGTGTGGTGGATGGAATATTTTGGTCATATTTTACCCCATGAAGATGTCATTCACCTTGTATATTATCCATCACCCATTATCATATAATTGGAGGTCATTATGAGAGGTAGTTACTTGCCTTAAACTATCCATTACTCACTTGATTTCTACCCTCCATGAAATTATCAGTCCATTTAATGTATTATTCTCCTAGTGGGTGAGAGACCTATGACTTATATAATTTTAGGTGAGTTATGAGTCTTATAATAAATATAAGATGTTGGTACAATAGTTTTTCTACCCTTGAGAGTCTCATCGCCATGTGGTCAGGCCTTGCAACATTCCTTCCTTGATGCAAATTAAGGTCATCTCTTCAACTAGGTTCAAGTATACTCATTAGGCTTGTATTCACTCTTTTTTGAGTTAAAAATTTATTATTTTAATATTATCCTACCTTTTTATAGGCCCAATAGGCCTTTCTACTCACTCAAGACCCTCCACATGCTTGGAATTATGAAAAAACCATAAAATACACCTTTAAATCCATTTTCCTACATATTTAGCCTCACACATGACAAATTTGTGATGAAAAAATGTCAAAAATGACCTATAGGTGATTTAATGATATTTTTATGGTGTTTAATGGTCATTGGAGTCAATAGGAAAAAATTATTTTCCATCAGGTCATGATGAGGGGTTTAAGAAGGGTTTAAAGGCTCCTTTAGTATTAATAATGATTCATAGAGGACATAGGCTTTTCCTCTCTCCAAATAACATAGGGTGTAAAGTGGATAGAACCCTAATAATATCCAAACACTTTTCATCTCCATACAAAACCTCATTCATGATCCAAGTAAAAATTTGATCTACTCAAGCTCCTTTTTCAAGAAAAATAGGGTTTTTTGGTGTCTAGACTTCTTATTGATAGTTAATATAGATGTGGAGATAGATTAGAGAATTAATTACATAAGGTAATATTATTTGAGGATCCCCAATGTCTCTAAAAACCATATTCTACCATGCACTTTTTTACACTAGTTTTGAGCTCTTCAAGATAGGTTCTTAGGTAGGGTGGACTGTGTTTGTGATCAAGAGAATGGTCTTAGGCCTTAAAACCTTCCCAAAATTCATGATTAGTTTGATTGATATTTAATAGTTAAGAGACAACATATGCCATGAATATCAATGGAATTCAATGAATAATGGCCTTCAAAAAGGTTCTATAATTTGACCTACCTATCAAGAAGGCTTGGGAGCAAACTGGCTGAATTGACCCTAAAGGCCTTGTTTGATTCTTTTTAATCTCCATGTTAGCTTATAGTTTTCATAAAAATATATTACAATGATACCCAAAATCTCCATGATACTTCATATTTTAAAATCCCTTTAAAATTGATGCAAGATATTGATATTTTAAGTTTAATTTGGAGTATGCCCATATTAGGCCTAATCAACCTATCAATCTCTTTATCACTCAAGAGAACATAAAAAATGAAATGAATATACCATTAAAATTTTATAATAAATTTAATGGGCTTGTATTTCACTCTTTCACCTCTTATTTAAGTATGACTTATTTAGCTCTACTCTAACAAGCTTGTAGTGTTCATCTAGTTATATTGACTAACCGTGCAAATTGATCCTTCTCTACCAACTTCATAACACCTTGATAGCCTTTAAAGAGTTTTTAAATATTTATAAAATCATGTTTGATGTCCTCAACTCTGTTAATTTCATCCATTCTAACATGATAAATCATTTCTTCATCATTGTGCCCACCACCTAGTTGTGTATGATCTTTTAGTCCTACTAGGCCTAACTAGGCCTCTTTATATCTTCATTATATCCACTAGAGATAGATGTTTATTATACTCCATCTCTAACCTCTTTAAACTTCTTAAACCTTTTTCCCACTTCCATATTGTAAGGTCTCTTCATGACCTAAGATTAGTCTTGTAGGTGTACATGCATGTAGGTTACTTAAAGGAGAACTCTTAGGTATGTTGTGACTTTACCTTATCTTAGTTGAAGCCTTCATAATAATTAAAGAAAATTGAGTGATATATGTAGGTCAAAACATTTATATCCAATTAATTCTTATAACACCTAACTCATTATTATGCATTGTATCTTCTTCCTTAATCTTGAAGCTAACTCTAACTGCCCATCCTATTATGTAGGTAATCAATGAGCTTCTTGGTTGAAATTTGGGAGTCTATGGATCATTCAAAGTCAATGATACCTTAATTTACCATTTTCATAGTGAAAAATATGTATTTACCTCCTTTTTAACTTTGAAATCTTATTAAGGCTTCCTCTATTTATAAGCATATCCTCTTTTTCTCACATTTGATCTGAATGACCTTGTTTGAGGTCTGGCTTCATCAAAGGATTCCAAATTTTCATGAGATGATTAATTTTTTTACTCATCAACTTTTAAACAAATTTATTCTTCTTTATTTCCTTTTATAAGCTTACCATTCTTAACACAAGGATGCACTTCACTCTATTTCAAGGTGTATGCCTGTAAACTGCATTGGGAATCTTGATTATGAGTCTAACGTTAGGTCTTCATTTCCAATGCATCTAGTAACAATATAATATATTTAAGGCCATTTAGATAATGTATCACGTTATAGTGACACCATGACCATCAGTCTCTTCATCATTTTCACTTTAAGTCTACTTCTTGAAGATATTTTCAACCTTTAGTGTTTGGTGTCCTTCTGCACTATTTTGACTAGCTTGCATGGAGTTTGGAATTTTAAAACCCATGTAAGTATTATTTATGATATTTAAATATGATAAAAGGTTTTGTATATGTATTTAGGTCTGTCATCTACATTTTCATCCTTATATAATCTTCTTTGATGACTCATCCACTCAACACAAGTATACCTCTTCTCAAATCTGACCATGGCAAACCTAAAATATTACCATTTCCTTTCAAGTATGATGATAAAATCATTTATAAGATGATTAAATAATATAATACTATTATATAAACCTTATTTTATGTGTTTAAAATCTTTTATTATATGATATACCCTAGAAAACATGATAAGTGTCTGATCAACTTGGCAAACCATGAAGTTATACTCCATATGATGGCATGTTTGAGGCATTAAGGTCTGATAAGCACTTTAAGGAATATTTAAATATATGTTTTATATATATTATAAATGTATATACTTTTATAATCCATCACAAGGCAATTTTACAAATCAAATTCCTTGGAGAACTCAAAATCCTATAATGCAAACCTATAAATTCACCATTTTTGGAGGATGCTACTTGTTTGTGACTTGTAAAAGAATGAATATAAGTATATATGGATTAAAGGGACTAGAGGAGATATTTATATACTTAAAAAATAATAATATATCAATAATTAACTCACAATTTCACTAAAAGTTCCAAAAACTGAGCTTGTATGGTTTTAAAATGGCTTAGGAGGAGCTTGGCTTCTTAATAATGATTCATAAAGCATAAGGCCTTAATAAATTAGATATTTAAATGTATTTTAATTAGATATATATAATTATTTTACCTAAGATAATTTAAATTTACACTCTCTCTCCTTCTTATATTGTATGAAAATCATTGGGCCTCTTTGAGCTACCAAGAAGGGATATGGAGAAGACAATCATGTTTTTGGATTATCTAACCTTTGATATGGTTGTAAAAATGATCCCATGATAATAAAATCCACTCTTCCATGTTGAAACCTTTTTTTTCAATAATATTTTTTCATTCCTAAACCAAAATAAATGTTATGAGGAACTATATATTTTTATAATTGACTAATCTCTTGTAAGTATCAAATTCATGAATGGATAATATAAGATCTCAACCTTGGAAAATTAAAAATATTAATATTATATATAGAAAGTATTTTTAATACTCACAATCTCTTAGCATGGTCCTTAGTTCTTTCTAGTCCTAGAATACCATAAATCTCATTCCATATTCCTTGAACACCACTATCAATTCAAATAGGCTAATAGTAATCAAGAGAGAATCATTGTAACATAGTGTTAATAAGATATAGTTTTTATATAATAACTCATTTGAATTAAGATATCCCTTCTTATCCAAGCCACTCAAGAAACACATACATGACTTAAAACAGATCCGTGTTATGATATAATAAACATAGTTTGCATAATTTCCAAGAAGGGAAAAAATGTTTTTTTTTGGAATGATATAATTATTAACCAAACCATTGACTATACATGAATATTAATGTTAGGTTAATATATTAATTGTTAGTTTAATAAATATGTAAACATTATGGACCTCAATTATAGTTATTCACACTTATCTTAATATTATTATCCTTCATTTTAAAGATAAGACTACATAACCAAATTAGGATTTCCTTAACACGGTATCCTTATTTCAACCTGTGTTTTCAACTTGATCCTTAATAAGTTTTGGAACAGTGTCAAAGTATGCACCATAACATTAGTCTCATATTTTCATATTTACACAGTCTTACTTGATTCACCAAGAAAATATAGTCAAGATAAACTATACTCACATGGATTTCAAAGCACAAAATTATTCTAGAATTCATATAACTTGTTTATTCATTCACTTTATAGTTTAGATAACATAAAATACATTCAAATCAATAAATCATAAATAAGCAAGAGAAGTTATAAAACTAACAATACATTTTCCAATTCAAGTGACACAAATCATAACAAAATTCATAGTACAATAAATAATGTTAATTTTCCAATTATACATAGATATGGAATCATATATGCACATACTTTAATGTTTTTATAATGCAAGTTATAGTCATACCAAATTTTTAATAAAGGTTTAGAAAATAAAATATATATTAATAATAAATCAATATTATTAAATTATTAGATTCAAAAAAGATAACCTTTAAATAATTGAACACAAAATTCAAGTTGATTCCTACCTTTCACTACAATCACCAAATATATTCTAAGATATAGTCAAGATCACAATGAACATGTTTAGATATAATAATTTCAAATCATCATTACATAATGAAATTTTAATTAAAATAATATTTATGTTATCTTTCATTATTTCATTCTGCTAAGCTACACATAGATAACCATTGTACATGTATGAGAGGTTTCTAAATTTCACTTTCAAAGCTATGATAAAAATCTACATAATGGCTAATGGTGATTTTTTAAAAATACCAATGATATATATATAATAAATAAAGTATAAAATAACAATAATTAAATTAAAGACTAATTCATGTTCCATAGGAATCAATGGAATTTTTGTAGGGCATAATTTATGACATATCTCTTTAGACAACCATATCAGACCAAATTCAATAGAAAACTAAGACATGAAATGAAAGGTATATCAATCATAACGAGATTCATTTAAGAGAAATTTAAAATTGAATAACTCATCACTTGAACTAAGGTATTACAATTAGATAGGTCAACATAAAGATAGCAATGTTAATTCCCTTGTAATAATTATAATAACATTAAATCAATACACAAGAAAAGTAAGCTCAAAAGGTGACTAACATAATAAAAAGGAGTTTTATGAAAACCTTACCTATGTGTATACTATGAGGTTAAACTAATATCATATTTCATCATAAGAATAATTATCATATGTTAGATTAAAATTCTAGTAAGATCCATTAACTAATAGCCACAAAGATAATCTTAGTTTGAAAATGAGTAAGAGTGACAAATGGTCTATAAATTAGTGAGAACCATAATACATAATTTTATTTTAGGTGCATATATCCACAATACAATATTTTCAACTAAAGGATTATAATTAAAACATCTCCATAATGTTAAAAGACATTGAATATTACTAACAAGATCACATGAAAATAGAGTTTCTTTAATATTTATCAAGATTCAAGCACAAATTCACACTAATTTTGAGTGATACCTAAATTTTATTAAATAATAATATATCTTCAAAGACTAGTGAATTTCACTAATAATTGTAGTAGATCCCAACATTCAGAACATATTACATCAAGCACAATATAGTCCAATTACCATCCAACTATACTGATGGTGGTATTTTACTATAAGGATGAAGTTATGTCACCAAATAAACCTTTGTATTACACAAGAATATTAACAAAAAATTTGGTATTCTTAAGGCAATGAGGAACCAAAATTTGGTCACAAGGAATGATGCTTAAGGATAGACAAGTAAAAATTGTTATAGTATGGAATTATTAAATTCAAAAAATAGGTAGATATCAATCAACATACTACCATAGTACCTCTAAATAATACAAGATCAAATACATATTTATTTTAAATTTAGAGTCCAAAATTCTAAAAAGAGTATCAATGGCATAGAGATAAGAGATGAAACTTGGTTAACCATACCAATCAATAGAGGACTAAAAAATAACTTATCCATTCCTATTATTATTACCTACTCTAAATACAATATCCTATTAGCACATTGAGTGGGGTTAAGTACCAATATATGAGTAACAAATAAATAATAGAGAAAAAAATCATATGTCTAAAAGTAAAGACTTCATGCATAAAAAATAAAATGTTCAACAAAACTACTTCTAATGTAGAGCACCCAAAATATGGAGTTGGGTCAACACCATCATAGATGAAACATGCAAAATGAAATGTTAATTTATGTAAAGAGGAACATAAAATATCACAAATCTAGGATTTAGGGTTAGATCATTTTCACAATGCTTAAAAAACACAATGTTAAGTGATTTGTCACACATACAATCTAGATTATACCATATTTTATCCCTACAAGGTCATATCTCCATAGAGGAAGATTAAAAAACACAAAGATCAAAATTTTACCAATCATAGGCATGGTTTGCTCATTTCCAACAATAAAGGGGTTCCCTCAAATAGGTTGATGGACCTAAAGGTATTCAAGTCTTATGCTATATTGAGGCATATACTCATATATGTATACTTGAGTATACATATATGGGTTTATACCATAAATTTATATAGAGTTTTCCATACCATATTTGATAACTAATTCATATAATCTTAACAAGAATGGAAAATTAACATGCTTGTAACTAAATATGAGGCTCCACCATCCCTTCATCTTCATTGTTTTTATCCCCAATTTACCTCTATTTTCCCTTGTCCATATTTCATTCAAACACATCAAACACTTTGAAATCATCCCCAAAATTCTATTTAACATTTAGCTATAATCTATTGCTCTCAAAATAATAAATTCTCTATAGAGTGAATACCCAAACTTGGATTCCACTACATTCCTAGTAGAAACTAAAATGTAGGTCCCTATTTTTCCTTCACATATGTTCTCCATTCTTTCCCTCTCTTTTATGCCCTAAGGTTTGAGGTTAACCAAAGGAAGAATGGAAAAATAAACACTAGTCATTCCAAAACCCTAGTCATCAAATAAATATTATTTCAAGGCTAGGACAATGTCATACTACTGTTATGACCCCTATCATGGGTTAAAAGGACCTATTTACCAACTAGTAAATCATGCAACAAGTAATATCATTAAACCAAGTCATTAATACCCTTAAAAAATATTAAGTATTTATTAAAACATGTTAATATATAAATCCTATGAAAATAAATATTATTAATGCATTAAAAATATATGTGGCACCATGTTTAGTTTATTAATAATGAAACATGCCAAGTATTAAGGTTTTATTTTTATTTTTTTAAACATGTTAGGCACCACAAGTCTTGATTCACCATAATACTCATGAATATAATTTTTATTTGAAATCACAACATGCTTAATCACTATGAGGTTTAAGAAAATTTTAAGGTAATTACTATCTAAAACCTAATGAAATCTGGATTACTCATAGCCTAGGTACTCATAGAAGCATAGAGAGCACAATTTACTACAAGCTAATGATTTCAATTGGAATAAAAATATGACAAGTACATGCCAATCTAAGTGATTAAGAAACACATTAGATTGGTTATCCTAGTTCTATCTTTTGATTCTTTCACTGTATAATTACATGATTTGACAACCATTTGTAAATAAGATAAAATAAATCAAAATGAATAAAAATAATACATAAAAACCTCTTCTCTAATTTATACTCAAACAATAAAATATACCATTAAAATATAAAATGGGAAATATATATTTAATTATGTAGATATTGAAAATTATATTATTGATCAAAAATATATAAAATGGATACACCAATGAATGGGAAACATGAAATAAATACTACCTTTCGATAATTATATCATGTTATGACAAGGGTTTTAATGAATGTATATTTTGAAATATTCACTATACCATAGTATTACACATAGTTATTATTTGTAAAAACCCTAATTTAGTCAAGAAACCACAAGTATTATTTATTTTGTTGCTCTTTCACACAAGGGGTCTTAGTGATGTTTATCATCCTTATTTGTATGGTCACATTGAATATTTTGATCTTTATTATGCATTTTATCACTATTTTGACATGCCCAATAGTCACTAGTCACCTTTTCCCACTCTCAGAGGCCCTTATCCTATCAACCTTGATTTTTACTCAGTTCTAAGCCCTTGGACATTATTGCCATTTTAAATACATTAGCACCATATAAAACTACTGTCGACTTTTTCCTTCAGTGCCCAATGGGCCCTTTCACTCATGTTTGAGTCTTAACCACTCTATGACCCTTCTCTTATGGTTTTTATATCTTTTTCATGACATATCAGCCAAGGAATAAGGTATTATATTCATAACAAATATCCTCCTATATAAAGAGCCTCACAAGGAATTTTACATCGAGCACTTACTATTTTGTCACTTATTACATAAAATCAATAAATGTTATAGTGTAAATACTCTGCATACTACTCAACATTCATATCTAGCCATTTGCATGCTTAATCAAAGAAGGTCCTAGGCAAAATTCATCCTAGCATATAATGAGATAGTGCACTTTCTATAAATGATAACTACATGTAATATAAGACCCCTGTCATTATGGTTAATGTAGGTAGTGGTCAAGACAATAGAGGTTATATTTTGTGTGATTGTAACATCCCACAAACTAGTTTTTACTTTCTTTTTACATTTGATTATTCCATTATTTTATGTATGTATTCATTAGGGTTTTGAAAAATAATTAGCCCAAATAATGACATATATGAACCTTCATAAAATATTAAGTCACCCATAGGCCCCTCAATAATTCCTATAGCTCCCCCAAAATTTATAGATAGTCACTACATGAGAGACACTATCACCTAATTTGGACATTATCACCACATGGTTTTGTTGTCCTAATTGAAATTCTACTTACCTAATCTAGATAAAAACAAATAGTCTACAAATGAAAGATTTATCTCTATATGTTCTGTCATCTTCGATATTTAGATCTATGAAAAACTCTATTCATTTCTAAATAAGTCTATATTCTCCTTATATTTACTATTTTTAGAAAGATATATAGAGTCAATTAATTCCAATTTTTTTATAGATATACTATAGAACCAACCCCTTAACCAAACATATAATAGAATGATTAAAATCCCTAAATGGTTAAAATATTTGGTGAACCCATCTTACTTCAAACATAACTACAAAAACCCTAACTTTTCCTTAGGGTTTACCTTCTAAATATTTCACACTAAATTAGGGCTACATAAATCTAATTTTTATATTTTTTGGATTAACCTAGCTAATTTAATTCATTCAAATTCTATGGCTTTAGTTATTTAATTCAATTTCAATACTTAAAACACAACCCTCACTTAAAAACCTAGATCCACATACTAGGTACCTATACACATAAACATTATGAACTAGGGTTTCCAAAACAACCCTATTTTCTATTACAGTCTTTGTTCAACAAATTCACATATTGAAAACATACTTATGTTAGATTATATTATACCTCTTGTGTGTTTATTATTCATTGTTTACATTATATTCTTTGGCAAGCTTAAAATGGAATCTATAAAATCTTCTACCTCTCATCTACTCGATGAAATTTTGATTTTTTCTCATGATTATAATAATAAATGGAAAAATTTTCAATATTTTACCTTAGATCATGATAATTATTTCATTTAAAATGATGATGATGACTATTATTACAATGATGGATATGAGGATTATTATGCATATGATAATACACATGAACATGAGGATGTATTGGATACATCATATTTTATATCCTTTTCCTCTTTTCTTATTCCTAAAACTCAAACTAACAACATAATTATAAAATAACCTCTTGTTGGTAGTGTTTTATTATAATGAGATCCTAGTTTTTCAACTACTTTTGCTACTTCATTGTTCAAACTAAATAAATATAAGTACACTACATCAAAATCACTTTTACATGCTTCATAGAAAGTAGATCAAAAATAATGCATCTCCTTTACCTTTCTCAATTACATTTCAAAATTCAAATAAAAATAATGTTACACCTTTTAACAATGCACAAACTAAGGTAGATGAAATTCTTTTATCACCTTCATTCACATTTCAATCTACATGTAATGATTCTTTGCCACAAATAGATAATGCACATGTTTCTAACTCTTCCCCTATATGTCATAAAGAAAATAAAACATTATTGTTACTCCTTATGCCCTTGATACTCAAATAAAAAATGATAATCATGCTTGCATTCCAAAAATTACTAGTACACAAATACCTTATATTACACTTACACAAGATGATACATTTCATAGTAGTGAAAAGTTAAAATATTCTCCCTCCCTTTCTCTTAATTAACATGTGAATGATACTTCTTTTGCTCTTACCTCTTAAAATTAATTAAATACATATTTTGAGTAAAAATGGGATAATGATTATTATTGTGAATATGATGATGATGATGATGACATAAAATATACAACTTCTACTTCTTTTCTTATTTCACATATTTATCTTGTTCAACCAAACATTAGATCACATGCTAAAATAGCCACACACACTTATTATTATGTGCACAATTTTCATTCACTAGAAAATAAAGTAACTTTTAATCCAACTAAAAATATAAAGGATACTAATGAATCCCCTTCACCCCCCTTAATATAGTAGGACCTAGTCCTCAAACAAACCCAAACAAGGGTGATATCTTATTTATCTCTCACTAGGTCCAAGATATCACACCTCCAAAGGTTATTAAGAGCACATCAACCCTTCCTAAACAAGTTTTAAAGTATTATATACCGATGGCTAAGATAAATAATTGAATTCAAGCATTAAACGAATCCTTGGATACTAATAATATACCTTCACAAGTGTTAATTTATATAATGCATGTAATGGGTACTTTGAAAAACTAATTACACCATCTCACTTTGGATGAAAAATCATACCAATCTTGAGATGATGCAAATGTAATATATGAAAACCTTATTCCATGTAGAATCTCAACTAAAAAGTTTCCACACAATTTTTGTATACCAACATTACATATATTTGATGGGCATGAAGACCCATAATTTCAACTTTAGGATTATGAGAAATCTATAGCCCATGTTAAAAATAAGTTGACTATAATAGAATTGTTTCTAAACTCCTTACAAGGGGAAACACTAAATTAGTTCTGACAAACAATCCCTAGTGGGTCTCTACACACATATGAGGAACTAGAGATAGTTTTTCTTAGGGCATTAAATATAGAATAAGGGACCTATAGTCACACATGAGATTTTACCTTCACTATGATAGAGCGAGACAAAGACTACCTCATATTACATTATATAGTTCAAGGCTTATTTGAATCAATAAATTTATCAATCAATAGATTTAGAAGTGTAATTCATATTTAATAGAGGTTTGATTTCTCCTTTAAAGAATAGACTGCTATATCAAACATCTAAATCATTTGGACATCTATGAAATGAATCTCTCATTAGAGGTAAAACTAGGATTATGTATTACATAGTCAGAGGAGGATTTGGATTTAGATCCTTCAAAACATCATTTTTCAAATTTGGTATAAGATCCTTCTACACTTCCAATATAGAAATTAGCAGAAATCAAACAACCAATAAAGATACTTAGTAAGGAAAAATATCCACTCTATATAACACAAACTACATTGAGTAACACATAATATATACACAGAGGGGTTATATAATTTTTAGATAAGGATGGGCCTCATGACATTTTGATTACACTATTAGATAAGGGGATGATTACACTAATTTCAACTACTCATCATCCACCTCACTATTTACACCAAATACCACATAAGCATTATTATCATTTTCACTAGATTAATGGATATTTAGATAATCATTATTATTCACTTATAGCTTGCATCAATTAGTATGTTGGTAGAGGCATCATAGAATTCACATAGGCAACATCATAACCTTATTAAACATACTCCCCTAAATCACATTCCTCTACAATAGAGTTATCCAAGGGTTTTATTTTTAAACAACCATTTGTTACTCATCATACAAGCCATGTGACTTTTAGGATGACTATTTATCAATCATCTCTTATATCATAGCCTCAAAAGTGATGACAACCAGGTCATTAAGTTTAGAATGCACCACCAATGCATACACTAATTAATATATTTGGGAACACTTAAAGACCCAAAGGAGCTATTTTGGCACAAACACCAGTAAAAATATTTGAAAACAATTATAGAGCTCAAAATGCACCTCTCATGCATCATCCAATTAAGATATTTAGGAATAACTATCAACCAAAGTTTATAGTTTCAGTTTAACAATTGATAAATATTTATGGCAATCAATACAAATATCAGAATCTAAATTTATTTTAAACACCAATTAAAATATTTTTAATAAATTGGGAAACTTACAGTGCATTTTCAAATCAATAACCAATTAGAATTTTTTCATCAAAGTATACACATTTATCCACTAGCAGTGCATAAAAAACAACTCCACTTTCATAGACCACATCTACACCAACACAACATAGTTAGTATGGTTATTGATACTCCATGCCATTAGGGTTCAGATAGAGCATCTCACCATCACAAGGTATGCACACAAAATATTATGAGATATAAAAAATTAAGAAACAAACACCATATACCAATACAAAAACTTAAAAATCCTACACATATGACTAAAACATTCATATACATATATAGAATAATAAACATTACTCCAATGAAAACAAAATTATAAACATCAAACATTTCAAACAATTATTCCAACTTAAACACATTATACAATATAACTAGATCTAGATACCAATAAATAATGCCAAATTACATAACAACTTTATCCATGTATAACTCATAATGTCATTTCAAATACAAATATGATGCATCACTCAATAATATAAACATGACTGTTGGGACCATATCCCTCACTCTCACTCTTAGATACATCAACACTATAATTAGAGGCCCCACTAGCTCCATGAGAGCTTGATCTATAGCTAAAACTAATCTCTATCTCTCTCTCTCAATACATAACTAACTTAACCCTACACTCAGTATACTCTAGTTGAACTTGTATAAAATCATCTAATATATGAATACTCACCCCACTTATAGCATCAAGAGAGGTCATAGTCCACCTATGTAGCTTCACATGTAGCTCATATATATCTAATATTTATTTCTTATATGATGTAGTCACTATCACTACATGATCAAACAAATGAGCATGTAATCTAGCTACATTATGGTCTACTCCACCAATCCATCATCCATGGCATCCATACAAATAATAACAATACTTTTAACTCAAAACGCATGATTAAACATTACACAAAACATACAAATAGACTATCTAACATACCATCCACAACCCTCAATGTCTCTACATCTAGTACCACCTTTGTAACCATCCCATCTCTTAGGAATAGAGGTACCCATGTATGCTTACTCCACTAAGATTAATTGGCCTTGATCATCCCATCATCATCCACATTTGGTACCTTAATCTCTATAACCCATTATATCATTGGAAAAGGACCTATCTATATAATCTATGGCCTAGGCCTACTCCATAATCTCATAGGAGCATGAGAAATCCTCAACCATATTCTCATGATAGAGGCATATCTTGTATGACACCAAAAGGTTGTGTAACCCTATCATACTAGAAACACTCATATGAATTATCTCATCAATTATGTATCTAATAACTCACTAAAATTTTCCTTAACTAAATGTTATCCTTTATCCATCCTTGATATCCCATATAGGGTCTCTAGATAATATCCTCTACTCTTAGATTATCTAATAACCATCAACAATAGGTAGTACTCCTCCTTAGAGCATGCCCTATGCTAAACCATGTAGATGAAAATACATGTGTGTGAGATTATCCATCTCATGGATGGCACTGGCCTACTCATTATATGCTCATATGCCCAATAATTTAATAATTTTAATGTATCGATACCTCCACCACTAATCTCTTGCATAAAATGGTACATGTCCATGTATAGATGAGCTAGTATAATCCAATACCAAGAATATATCATGCCATAATTCTCAATATCATATACTATCTCATGCATCTTATATGAAATGGATACATAACTCCCATCTACTATAGTAAATGATGACAATAACACCTCTATAAACTTTCACAATCGTAAAACATATGTCATAATAATCAGGGTCAAAAATATCTCACTCTGACTACATATAGGATGAGTACCTATAGACATAGCATTAAATTACCTATCTACTCTATATAAGTCTACATACTAGTTACATCCTATAACATAGCTCGTTACCAAGATATTGGTAGCCATAAGATCCTATACACATCCTCTAATGTCATGGTCATCTCACCCATGGACATCCAGAATGTACATGCATATACATTCCATCTCTCAGATAGTGTAGTGATCATTTGATTATCATAGAGCATAGGCTCCAAGAAATCCACATGTCATAACCTTACCCTATCAATCATATCTATCTCTACATTAGACAAGGGAAAACCATGGATAGTATCCATCATTTGACTAGCAAAAAACTCCCTCATATGTGTTAGAAGTACAATCCACTAAGAGGTAAGGTGAATCAATGGTGGTAAATGATCTAATTTAATTTACAAACACTAGAAAGTACTTAAGTAATAGATAAAATCATTCATGAAGCATATAGATCATTCATAGTAATTAATAATGAACATAATTCAAGATCACATACACAACACAAGATCTAAATGGAAACCCTCCTAAGGAATAAAACCCACTCTCAAGCCCAAAAAGACATGTACTACTATCCTATAAAATGATCATAAAAAAGAGACTAATCAAGTCCTTATGATCAATAACCTTTGATAAATTCCTTTTGACCTAAAACCATGATCAAGTCCTTATGACCAAAGGTCTTTATTAAAACCCTATTTCACAAGGAACAACTGCCCTTAAAGAAATCAAGTCCTTTAGAACCTACATCGAAAGAACACTTCCATTGTAGATCTAATGTCTTCAACACCTTATGATGGACATATTAATTATTTGATAACTACACAAAATATCTCTCTTACTCATATAGGCCTCTCACATAGGCATGCTACAACCTCTATCCTTCACTCAAACAATCCTCATATGTACACTTATATCTATTTGCACAACTTTAAATAGTAAGAACAATATATTGTCATCAAAAACATGATCTACAAATCATACATAGTCTTTAATCTTATTTGTTCATTAATCCAACATCTGGGCACTCTCAATCTCCTCTAATTTCCTTCACTCTCCAACTCTCTCCCATACAAGTCTCTCACACACAAAGTCTCTCACAAATCTCTTCCCAGTCTCTCACTTACAAGTCTAGAAAGCAACACATTTGGTTTCACCATATATAGATCAATCATGAATTAAATGGATAACAATATTTACTTGTTAGCCATAAAACTTTCCTTCACCCTTAAGGCATCTCATATGGTTCACACTTAAGAAAAACACACTTTCAAATAGGCCTAAGTCACTTTTAGGTCCTATAGAGACCCATTCATCTCTTTGACATTTATTTTATAATAATAGGAATACATTCCTTATGACATTCTCAAATGATCATAGTCACATTAGCTCAACTTTGTGTATGCTTAAATAACTCAAACAAAGACCTTATACATAATAACACCATTATCAAACATATAATCAACTTTTTAAGCATTGTTCATACTCAATATAGATTGTTCATATCTCCAAAATCCACATAGAGTGTCCTTATGGATTCTAAAATGCTCTTCAATATCTAATTCACCATGAAACATCAAAACAACACCTACATAAGCTCAAACATCCTTCTTGTGTCACTTGTATAATAAAAACAAACACACAATAAATTTATAGGCTCAATATCTTTGACTATAATCACTTCTAGATCTTTAAATTAGGTTCATTAGATGTGACATGGAGTCTTCTTCATCTTTACTTTCTAAAATACCAACAAATTTCACTTATATCTAAAGATATGGATAAAATACAAAGGATTGGTTTTTCCCTATGTTAAATTCAAATATTTGAATAACAATGGTCATAGTTAAACCTAGAAGACTTTGCTCATATCTCATTTCATCTCAGTTTTGGATCAATCTAACATACTCAATCTTGTCTCAACTTTAATGCATAGTCCATCAAAGCCAAATGTTAAATAATTTTCACTTTTACCCCATCTCATGCAATCTTGAAAATTTGACTCAACATGCTTCATCATTATTTATGGATCAACCAGGTCTTTAGAAATCAATGCTCACTATTTGATCAAACTGTATGAACATAGTGCACCTATCCTCATCTGACTACTTCCTAACTTATTGGAACAATACACACCATCTATCTTTCTCAAAATTTAACACATTCAAAAATAACTAAGTATGGGGACCCTTTCAATATAGATGACTAGCCATTTTTGAACCTTAATAACTTCTTATGTGCTTCGATGCATGATTTAAAATTTGGATTAGATGATCTCGTCACATAGGAGAATCCAACCATATGACACACTATTATTAAAACCTTCACATGTGTGAGATATAATGCCATTAAAAATCCTTCTCAAAAGCTATTATCATAGAGCCAACTATGTCTAGATTTTGTCTAAGAGACCAACTTTATTCCTTCATAACTTTTGTCTCACTTCAGTGCATGATATGGAATTTAGTGCAAATCAACTATGGATAAAACTTAATAAACCCATATGACCAATTTATCTTGACACCTTTACACATGTAAGATACAATACCATAAAAATGCTCACTTAGCTCTTCTTGACACATTACAAAATTGGCTAAGTATGGGAAAACATAGTCAAACTACCTAGGAGCCCAACTTTACATATGCATATATTTAAATTCACTTTTTTGTATGATCTAAGAATTAGTGCAAATGAAATAAGCACAAAAGTGAACGAACCCATATAATCATTTTGTCCTGACACCTCCATGCATGCAAATGTTGACCACATCAACATAATTACTCATGTATTTATGGCCATATACAAATTTGGCTAAGTATGGGAAAATATTGAATTCTATCTTGGAAGCTAACTTTGCATTCTCATATCATTGACTATGCTTTGATGCATGAATTGAGATATGGTGTATAAAAGCTAAGGATTAATTTGATTACAACCATATGACCAACTCCCCTTGACTCATTCCCACATGGCAATGGTGACATAATCAAACTATCTACATAAATTTTTGACCACTAGACCCAAACTATTTAGATGAACTATGGATAATAAGATGAATTCCACTTATAAACATAAGCTCTCATATCATATATAACATTTTATGTACCTATTTCACATTTTTCAATCACCATACACAACCCTAAACATCTCTAATCATGCCAAAATTAAAGATCAACCAAGCCTCTTTTAAGCACACTAAGACAAGCACATTGCACACTTTATAATTTTCACATGGCTATCAAAGTACTTAATCCACTCACAAGCACACCTCCATGACATCACTAAAAATCCTTCAAAAATTTATCCCTTTGTTATTGATGTTAACAAACATCATATATAGCAATATACAACTCACCTTCTCTCTCTCTTCAAGCACCCCCACAACAGGAACTTTCTCCCCATTTGACATAATGACAAAGTGGGAACCAAATGATCTTGAGGACATAAAAATACAATAAATAGTAAAGTACCATCTTATAAATATGATACAAACTCCCCTTTACCTTGATCTTGCCTTATCTTGCCTTGACAAACTTCCTCTAGCTCCATGTCAATACTCATCTTCACAAGCACAATAACTAATGAAAATAGAACAAAAAAAAAAACTATAATCTGATATAAATCACCAAGAAACATATAAGAAGGAATCTCCTTAATAAGTCTTGGCAATTTCATCACTTTAGCATCTTTAGATCTCCACACACCATTAGGAACCACCATGCAAGCTTACTAGTCTTCTCTCTCAAGACACTTTGATGACCATCAACAAAGCATCATACCACTCAATTATCAATAAATATGTTCTAAACCAACTTGATAACTCACCTTAAAAAATTCATGCTTTTGTCTTTTGGAGAAACTAAACAAAATCATGCTTCTTCTTACTAGGCCTATCTATCCTCCTTGTAACCCTACCTAGAACTTGTAGATCTCATAACTTTATGTAGACACAAATTTAAGACCTAAAAATTCATATATAAATCACTCTCATATGACCCCTTGAGAAAACCAAGTTATAACAACAAGCTCATCCTATGCAACATACTTATTTCATAAACTTATTACCCAATTAGGCCTCCAATTTTTACAAAAACTTGAATAACTTGAGGACCACAAACCTTCAAAACTAAATAGATATTGATTTGACAACACATTTGTACCATTCAACATATTAAGAAGACTTAGACCTCAAATCATAAATCAGACCACTTTTCTAGTTGAACTCAAAACATAAGAATCTCAAAACAAATAAGGTCGACATAGTACTTTCCATTCAACATCCATATCTAAAACTTCTTGTACACCTTGACATAACTAGTACACACTTCTAGATCAATTTTTGAGATTTCACACCATTGGGAACCTTGAATTACTATAACCCATTTTAAGACCTTGAAAAATTACAAATCCTCCTTTACCATCTGGGAACCTTTAATATGACCCTATAGACTATTCTAATTAAAAAACACCACAACAACACTTACTTATCCACTTAAAAGGAGTCTCTTAAGAATCATAGATAGAGAAACACTTTATACCCAATGCTCTAAGAAAAGAAAAACTCCTAATATTCCTCCTCCTTTTTCAATTGATACTTATAATTATTCTTCTTATTCTTAATTAGATTTAGAGAAGCAACTTCCTCAACTATTACAACATTCTCCTTTTTTTCTATGATTCGATTACCGATACATGGAGATAACATAGATTCATCAAATAAATTTTCATCTAAAGAATCTTCTTGATAGTCTAAAACATCATCACTAGGTATAGATAATTGATGTTATTTACCTAAAGCTTTCTCAATAATAACAAGATGTTCATTGGATCCATACTTACCTCATAACTAGCCTCAAACAGTACCTTGGTATTTTCCTTGAGTTTATTCTCTCATTCTCAACATGAGCAGATAATGAAAGCTCTTGGGACTCTTTAAATTGTTAGGCATTATTCACCATATCAAAAAATTACTTATACCTATAGACTCATCATAACTTCTACTTGCCACTTTTTGTCTCCATGAGTTAACTTGTCTTCTTTCATGTACTCTGGGAGCCTGATTTAACCTATTCTGAATTTCAGGCCTTTGCTTGTAGAACATAGCAATGTGACCTCTATGTTCATAATTAAAGAACACCATAATTTTTGCAAAAATCTCATTCCACCTTACCCAATTTGGATAATATATTTTAATGTGTCCTATTTCATAACAACTGTGGCACTCAATATCTCTTGAAGGAAACTCAACTTGTCTTTCCTTAAATGGATAAAATTTTACAAAGTGTCCCACATCATGATAGTTGAAAAACTTATCCTTTTTTACACCTTTTGACTGATAACCCACATAATAGTTCCATGTAAATTCATTCTTAATAGTTCTTCTACATTCTTTACCTCTATGCCTAAACTGTTACAAGTATAATAGTAACCATTGAAATTTGTACACCTCATGGAAATTGGCTATCTGATCTGATTTATCTTTAATATGCTAGCACCTTCATTCCTTGTCTAATGATTTGTCTTCAAATGTTGATTTTCCTTGTTCACATTAGTCTTCATCTTGTCTTGATTTTCAGTCTCTATTTCTTATTTGTATCCAACACTAGTCTTATCACTTGCATGCCTTTGATTATTTAGAATGTTCTCTAGATCAATTGATCTCTTTTTAAACCTCAAAAATGATATTTAATTAATATATACCTTCTCTAACTCATAATCCAATGACTCATTTTCAATTTCATACCTTTCACATTCATCTTCTTTAGTTTGTAGGCTTGTATATAGGATTTCAAATTGACAACTAAGATGCTTGACCACATATTCATGCTCCTTGGCATCTTCATCCTTTCTTGCCTTAAACACAAGGAATTAATCCTCAAATTATTTGAGTTTATATTTCATATTCTTATTGATCTTATTCTCAATCTTTAGTTCTTCATTAACATTTGTCAATGCAATCTCATAGTCCACCTCATCCTCATCTTCATCTTCATCTTCATCTAAATCACTGTGAGTAGACCCCTTTTGATGTGAACAAATAACTTCCTCAAACATGAATATATCTTCATCTTCAATAGGACAATCATCTTCATGATCATACTTTGAGTTATTGTTTTCACTCTCATCTGATGAACTACAATCTTCTTTAGTTTATAGACTATTCTTGTCTTTGAAGTACTTATTCCTATTGTTAAACCTTCTAAATCCCTTTTTGATTTTATCAAACATGAATGATCTCTTACCATCATCATGATCTTGATCATGTTTTTCATCATTATCCTTCTTATACTTATGAGGGAACTTACTAGCAAAATGTCATATCTCACCATGATTGAAGCATTTGAGGGGTAGCTCACCTTTATACTTGATCAAACCTATTCTCAATTTCCTTGAAATCAAAGAAATGAGTTCATCCTCATCTTTATCTAGAATTACATCCTCCTTAAAATTGTTACCTTGGAAATTCTTCTTTTTCTTCAATTTGGTCTTAAAAGTTACTTCATTATTTGGTGGTATATCATCATTCTTCCTCATCTCATAGGCAATAAGGGTGCCATGCAGTTAATCTATCTTCAATTGATTAAGGTCATGACTCTCCTCTATAGTAGATATTTTTTGATCCAACTTGGGGGATAGAGACCTTATTACATTTTAAACAACAATAGCCTCTTCAAGGTTTTATCCAATACCTCTTATAATGTTCATAATCTCATCAACTCTATATAGGAAGGATGCCACGGTATCTTATTCATTCATCTTGAGACTTTTGCATTACCTTTTGTGAGTCTAAAAATTTTCCAACTTAACCTTTTATTATAATTTAAAAATAGTCTTTTATTTATCTCATATTTCCTTAGTAGATGTGAAATTAATTACTTTGGTGAACTTAGTTTTTGTGTTACCATAGGTGATGGCATTCATTTCCTTATAATTATTCTCAAAAGCTTCTTATTTGGAGTAGTAGTAACAACTTAACCATACATGATAGATTACCATACATCAAACCCTAGGGACATAATGTATGTCCTCATCTTGGCACTCCAAAAAGAATAATTGGATCCACTGAACACTGGTGCTTGCTTAGTAGAGAAACCACCTTGAATATTATGACTAGCCATTTTACCTTGGATCATCTTCAAGTTGTTAAGCCTATACCAAAGGAAATGCTTTCATACTGATTATTAGACATACAATCCACTAAGAGGGGGGTGAATCTATGGTGGAAAATAATCCAATTCAATTTCCAAGCCCTATAAAATACTAGAGAAATCAATAAAATCATTCATGAAGCATACAAATCATTCATAGCAATGAAAAAAGAACATAATGCCAGATCACATACACAACACAATATCTATGTGTGAAACCCTCTTAGGGAATAAAACCCATTCTCATGCCTATAAAAACATGGACTACTATCATATAATATGATCAAAAATAAAATATTGATCAAGTCCTTCTAATCAGGAACCATCGATCAAGTCCTTCTAAACTACAACCTTGATTAAGTCAATCTAACCAAATTTCTTTAGTGAAAATCTATTTCACAAGGAGCATTTGACATCTTCTTATCTTTGAAGTACTTATTCTTATTGTTAAACCTTCTATATCCCTTTTTGATTTTATCAAACATGAATGATATCTTACCATCATCATGAAGTTTATCATGTTTTTCATCATTATCCTTCTTACACTTATGAGGGCACTTATTAGCCAAATTTCATATCTCACCATGATTGAAGCATTTGAGGGGTAGCTTACCTTTATACTTGATTGAACCTGTTCTCAATTTCCTTGAAATCAAATCAATGAGTTCATCATCATCTATATCTAGAATTATATCCTCCTTATAATTATTACATTTGAACTTCTTCTTTGTCTTCATTTTGGTCTTGAAAGTTTCTTCCTTATTTGGTGGCATATCATCATTCTTCCTCATCTCATAAGAAATAAGGGTGCCATGAAATTGATCTATCTTCAACTGATTAAGGTCATGACTCTCCTCTATAGTAGATATTTTTAGATCCAACTTGGGGGATAGAGAGCTTAATACATTTTAAACAATAATAGCCTCTTCAAAGTTTTCTCCAATACCTCTTATAATGTTCACAATCTCATCAACTCTCTATAGAAAGGATGCCACAATATCTTATTCATTCATCTTGAGACTTTCGCATTACCTTTTTTGAGTCTAAAATTTTTCCAACTTAACCTTTGATTATAATTTAAAAATGGTATTTTATTTATCTCATATTTCCTTAGTAGATGTGAAATTAATTACTTTGGTAAACTCAATTTTTGTATGACCATAGGTGATGGCATTCATTTTCTTATAATTATTCTCAAAAATCTTCTTGTTTCCAGCATTAGATAGAGTAGTATTAGGAACAACATAACCATCCATAATAGATTACCATACATCAAAACCTAGGGACATAATGTATGTCCTCATCTTGGCACTCCAAAAAGCATAATTGGATCCACCAAACACTGGTGCTTGCTTAGTAGGGAAACCACATTGAATATTCTGACTAGCCATTTTGCCTTGGATCATCTTCAAGTTGTTAAGCCTATACCAAAGGAACTACTCTCATACTAATTGTTAGACATACAATCCACTGAGAGAGGGGTTAATCAATGGTAGAAAACAATCCAATTCAATTTCCAAGCCCTATAGAATACTAGAGAAATCAATATAGTAATTCATGAAGCATACAAATCATTCATAGCAATGAAAAATGAACATAATTTAAAATCACATACACAACATAATATCTAGGTGTGAAACCCTCTTATGGAATAATACCCATTCTCAAGCCTATAAACACATGGAATACTATCATATAATATGATCGCTAACAAAATATTGATCAAGTCCTTCTAATCAGGAACCTTCGATTAAGTCCTTCTAACCTACAACCTTGATTAAGTCATTCTAACCAAATATTTTTAGTGAAAATCTATTTCACAAGGAGCATTTGCCGCTAATGAAGATTGAGTCCTTTAGACCCTCCTTAAAAAACTTCTACCTTAGAGCTAATGTATTTAACACCTGATGATGGACCTATTTATTATCTAACAACTTCATGAACTCTCTCTTATTCATACATGTCTCTCACATAGGCATGTTATAACCTCTCTCCTTATTCACTCAAATAGTCCTCATATGCACCTCAGATCTCTTCACAGAACTTCAAACTATAAGAACATTATATTATCATCAAAAACATGATCTAAAGATCATACACAATCCTTAGTCTTCTCTTCTCATCAACCCAATATTTGGGCACTGTCACTCTCCTATGATCTCCTTCTCTTTCTAAATCTCTCCCATACAAGTCTCTCTCACACAAAGTCTCTCAAAAATCTCTCTCAATCTCTCACTTACAAGTTTTAGAAACCAACACATTTGATTTCACTATATATAGAGCAATCATGAATTAACAATATCACAATATCTCTTTATTAGCTAAAAAACATGCCTTCAACCTTAAGGCATCTCATATGGGTCACAATTAAGCACAAAATGCTTTCAAATAGGCCTAAGTCACTTTTAGGTCCTATAGAGACCCATTTAGCTCTTTGACATTTCTTTGAGCATAATAATAACATAATACTACTTAAAAATACATAGGTCCACTCCTTACGTCCCCTAGGACATTCTCAAATGATCATAGTCATCTTAGCTCACCTCTACATATGCTCAAACAACTCAAATAGAGACCTTATACATAATAACACCATTATTGAACATATAATCAACTTCTTAAGCATTATTCATACTCAAGATACATTTTTCACACCTCTAAAACCCACATAGAGTATCTTTATAGAGTCTAAAACAATCCTCAATATCCAATTCACCATGAAACAAATCTACATAAGCTTAAACATCCTTTTCAAGTCACTTGAAAAATAAGCATAAACACATAGCCAACTTCTAGGATCAATATCTTTGACTATTTTCACTTGTAGATCTTCAAATTAGGTTCATTAAATGTGGCATGGATTCCTCTTCATCTTTTGTTTTTACAGCACTAGCAAATTTGACTTCTATCAAAAGATATGGATAAATATAGATCTATAGTTTTCCATATTTTAAATTCAAATATTTGAATAGCAACGGTCAATGTTAAACCTCAAAAACTTTGCTCACATCTTGTGTCATCTCAATTTTGGATCAATCTCACACCATCGATATTGTTCAAACTTGAATGCATAGTTTACCAAATCCAAATGTTAAATAATAGTCACTTTGACCCCATCTTGTGTAATCTTCCAAATTTGACTTAACGTGTTTTGTTATGTGTGAGATATATAACACCATTAAAAATCCTTCTCAAAATCTTCTATCATAGAGCCAATAGTCTAGATTTTGTCTAGGAGACCAACTTTTCTCCATAAATTTTTCCATGCTTCAATGTATGATCTAAAATTTAGTGTAAATCAAATATACACAAAACTAAACAAACCCATATGACTAGTTTCACTTGACACCTTCACATGTGTAAGATACAAAACCATAAAAATTATCACTCGGCTCTTATTCCCACATTGTAAAATTTGCTAAGTATGGGAAAACATAGTCAAACTATCTAGGATCCTAACTTTGTATATGAATATCTTTTGATGCACTTTGTCATATGATATAGAAATTAAAATAAAGAAACTAGGCATACAAATGAACAAACCCATATGATCAATTTGTATTGACACCTCCATGCATGTGAATTCTCACCTCATCAACATGCTTACTCAGCTATTTTTGGCTATATGCAAATTTGGCTAAGAATGGGAAAATAGTTATTTATTTTAGAAGCCAACTTTGTACCCTCATATCTTTGACTATGCTTGGATGCATGACCTGAGATCTAGTGCATAACAACTAGGGATTAATTTGATTACAACCATATGACCAATTCCCCTTGACTCATTCCCATGTGGGAATAGTGATGTCATCAAACTTCCTACACAATTATTTTGCCACTAGATCTAAAATGTTTAGATTAAAACTATGGATAACCAAAAGAATTCCGCTTAATCACACAAGCTCTTAAATCATAGATAACATCTTAAGGACCTTTTTCACATGTTACAATCACCATACACAACCCTAAACATCTATAATCATGCCAAAATTAAAGATCAACCAAGACTCATTTAAACATAGTAGGAAAATCACATTGCACACTTTATCATTATTACTTAGGCTATCAAATCACTTCATCCAATCACAAGGACACCTCCATGGCATCACCATGACATCACTGACAACTCTCCAATAATATGGGCATTAACCTGTAAACATTTCAACCAAATTTGACATCAGTTAAATAATAATTAATACTAACAAATAACAACAAAATTTAGAAACTAGTTATCAACATTAAACACCACATATAAGGCTTATGGGACACTAGTGTTGAGTAGAAGATAGTGGCACTAGACAATAGTGCCATAAATAGGACACTAGTGCCCAGATCAAGACATTAGCACCACCTTTTGGAAAACTGACAAAAAATAACCTTTTCTTAGCAAAATCACTATAAAAATTACTAAAATGATAAAAAATAGAAAAAAATAGGGTTTTATAGTAGTTTCACCTCCTCCCCACTCTGAATAAGTGCCTCAACTTCCTCATAATGCAAGAACCTAACATCCCATCTCCTCAGCATGTTTTTCACTTTTAGACTCAAGCTTCTTCTCACTCCAATGTGAAAATGAATTGGAAATGATTCATAATGACCTATTTAAGCAATAAATTACTTAATTCCACCCTATCAAGGTTTCCCCTACATGCCAATTAGTACAACTATCTTATTATTGCCATATCTCAAAAACCATAGCTCTAATTCATGAACCATTTCTTACACATGGGACTTAATACTAATATACCCTATCACATATTGGGAAAACCAATCCTATCATTATTTTTAAACCTAAAAAATGATATAAATTAATTACATTCTATTAACCATATAAAAAATCAAGTACCTATACAACTACATACTATGTTATCAAACTCTAACATAATCAATACATTATCCAAACCTAATACAACATAAAAATCACCAAGTAAACAACATAAAAATCAATGTTTACCACTTTTGGTCACATATTCTCATCATATTCTTGGATATCTCACCCAAAGGAAGGGGAAAATATGCATAGATTACTTCAGACACATAGAGTTACATTCAGATTTTTTAGACACAAGCATTCAGATGCATAGCTTATATATATATATATATATATATATATATGTATATATATATATATATATATGTATATATATATATATATATATATATATGTATATATATATATATATATACATGTATATATATATATATACATATATATATATATACATATATATATATATATATATCTATATATATATCTATATATATATATATACATATATATATACATATATATATATACATATACATATATATATATGTATATATATATGCATATACATATATATATATATGTATATATATGTATGTATATATATATACGTATATATATATATATATATGTATGTATGTATGTATATATATACACACACACACACATATATATATAATATTATATATACATATATATATGTGTGTATATGTGTATATATACATATATATATGTCTACACAAGTTTACATCAGAATTCATATCCACAAATTATTTAGAGATATATACATATAGGAATATATAAGTTTACATGAGATTTTAGTTGCATAGCTTATTCTAAGATACATATGCATAGGTCTACACATGTTTACGCAAGCATTAAGATGCACAACTCATTAAAAGATACAAACATACAAGTCTACATAGGTTTACACATGCATTCAGTTTCATAACTTACTTAGAGGTATATACATATAGGTCTACATATGTTTACACAAGCATTCAGATGGATAACTTATTCATATATATAGATACACAAGTCTACACAATCATCTAGAGTTACATATTTTCAAAGATTCAGATGCACATGTCTACATAGGTATACTATCTCATTCAGATATTTAGACACACACACACACACACACACACACACACACACACACACACATCACTCAAATATTGGGATTAGGGGGAATGATGCATAATACATGTTATTGGTTATTATTTTTATATTCACTGATATCATCACTAGTATCATCACCAATATCATCACTAGGTTTTCACTAGTTTAGATCATAGGGTCATCTACAATGGTTTATCCATAACAATACACCATACTCAATTCACATTACTTAGATTTAGAATGGGGGTTAGTAAGATTTATTTCTCTACACTTTTAGCTTATAGTACTGATATTCAAAGTGTGGAAAGAAAGCTCTATTTATATACACTTTTAGCTTACAATACAATGATTCAAAGTGGAGGCAAGTAATCCTTCTTTCTCCATACCATTAGTTCACATTACTCAAATTTAGAGTGGGGAAAAGAAATATTTATTTCTCCATATATTCAACATATAGTACTTAAATTCATAGTGGGGGAAAATGAGCATTGTTTCTCCACAGATTCAACTTATATTAATCAGATTTAGAGTGCGGGAAGTGAGACTTATTTTTCCATACATTAAACTTACACACTAAGTTTCAGTATAAGGGACATTTACAACATATGCTTCCTTTCATATATCTCACTCTAGTTCTCATCCACTTTTATATCCAAGAAGTGGTAAAAAGTCTAGATTACATTCACATAGGTAAGTACAGGTACACTTTTCAATTTTATTTTACTCTAGTACTTACATTTCATTGCATTACTAGAATAAATGAGGGATAAATATAAATACCCTAATTTTGTCAAACATCCACAAGTACTATTGTATTTTGTTTCTCTTTCACACAAAGTGTCTTAGTGATGTTTATAGTCCTTCTGGTCACCTTGAGTCTTTTGATCATTCTTATGTTTTTTTCTCACTATTTTGATGCCCCAATAGTCACTATTCACCTTTTCCCAATCTCAGGTCCCCTAACCTACCAGCCTTTATTTTTACTCAATTTTAAGCCCTTGGACATTAACACCATTTTGAGGATAGCAACACCACATGGCACTACTGTCTACATTTGCCTTTAGTGTCAGATGGGCCATTTCACCTATGTTTGAGTCTTGATCCCTTAGTGACCCTTATCCTATGTTTTTTTATATTTTTTTATGACATGTTAGTCAATGAAAAAGGTATTATATTCATAACAAAGATCCTCTTATATAAATATCCTCACAAGTCATTTTACATCTAACACTTACTATTTTGTCACTTATGACATAAAATCAATCAATAGTAAAAATCAAATACTTTGCATACTACTCAGCATTCACATCTAGACATTTTCATGCTTGATCAAAGAAAGGCCTAGGAAAAATTCATCCTATCATATCGTGCAAGTTAATGGTGCATATTTTATATGGGAGAACTACATGTGATCTGAGACCCTTATCATTGGGGTTAATGTAGACAATGGTTAAGATAATAGGTGTTATATTCCATGTAATTATAATATCCCTTAACCCAATTTATTCTTTCCTTTTACATTTGATTATTTCATTATTTCATGTGTGCAATTATTTATTAGCGTTTTGGAAAATAATCAGCCCAAACAATGACATAGATGAACCTTCACGTGATAGTAAATCACCCATAAGACCCTTAAGAACTCCCACATCTCCCCCAAAAATTAAAGATAGTCACTACAAGAGAGATGCTATCACAAAATTTGGATATTACTAACACATGGTGTTATTGTCCTAATGGGGGCACTACTATCCTAAGATAGATCATAAAAAATAATCTATAGATGAAATATTGCTCTATTTGCTCAGTCATGGATGATATTTAGATCTATGAAAAAATTTATTCATTTCTAGATAAGTCCATATTCTATCGATATTAACTATTTTTATAAATATACATAGAGTCAATTAATTCCAATTTATTAAAAAATATATTACATATCCATCCCCTTAATTAAACATAGGATTTACATAATAAAAACCCTATATGGTTAAAACATTATTATTCTATTTGTTTTTCCTTACATGTGTTTTATTCTAAGTGTTTCCTTTTTTAAAATTTAAAAAATGTTAAAAACATTCTTAGAAGAAAAAAAATATTAAATATATATATATATATATATATATTTTATCTTGGTCATATGATGCATATCATACCTATTTTATAATAAAGTAAAGAAATTATGCATCCATGTATTCACACTTACTTTATAAATGATATACCTTCACCTAGGTAGGGGCTGGGGTAATTTGGATAACTATGCTTATTAGTGATATTCAAAACTCTCCATGAATGGAGACATTACTTAATATGTTAATAAATAATATTAAGCTATATATAGGTACCTTTACATATATCCTAATTCTAACTCACTTACACAAGGTCTATATATCTTACATGTGTACACAAAACTATTCATGATATTATTAACATATCAACACATTAAAGGAGTAAATTTAAGCATCACCATCTATGGATAAAATTCAGGCATTTTTCTTGATTTTGGTTTCATTCTTCTATTTTCTATTTTTCACATGGAACATGCCTTCTATTTTTATTAGTTTTGTTCTAAGCCACTTTTTTTCATGTTGGTAGTTGATTTAAGTGTTAAGAGATCATAGAATATAAACCCGAGGTTGTTAAAGGGTTCGAGTATGGTAAATCAAGGTATAAATATGTAATAAATACAACCAATAATTTGTTCAAGAATTAACTTAATCTAATATTTCTAAAAATATCAATGAATGACATAAATAAGTACTTATCTAAAAACTAACAAACACATATGATTTGTCTGCTAAAAATTAGTGTGGATATTGATCTGAGTGTCCTAAACATGGTCAATGTGTTAGAAACCCTCCTAGACAGTAGCACTATACCTTGGATAGTAACTCACCACACTAGTGTCCTAATTTCAGTGCTAGTGTCCTTTATGCAAAAACTATTGATCTTCTAAGAACACCTCTTGCTGAGTCTAATCTACCTATACATGTGTAGATGATTCTTGAATCACTATCTATGTACTTTTTTGTCTGATTCATGAGAAATCCATAAACTACCATGTTATTATGGAATTTGAGTGGGAAAGTAATAAAGTGTGTTTTTATCTAATTAGGTTGGATATCCTCAATAGCCCACTATGTTGAGAGTTTCCTACATAACAATACTTCGAGGAGGGATCAACCCCAATGTAGTCATCCTACCTAAGTTTTTAGTAAAAAGTGAATACTAGTATGAGTGTTGACTTAAGTGATTTAAATGAGGCCTGATATTATAAATATATGTATTTTAAGTTGTATATGGTTGTAGATGATTTTATGTATAAGTAGGGTAGAATATGGATCAATAACCTTGATTGTGCACAACTTGTTTTAAGCTTGTTTATGTATTTTACATTTGATTTCCATCTAGTGGATAAAGGGATAAAATTCATGTACTTATACTGATTTTGTGCTTGTGTGAAGTGTGAAATAGGTTTATGTTGACACCAGGTGTCTTAAAAATTTAAAATATATTCATTGGGGTTAAAATCTGGCAAAGGACACTAGCATTATACCTTGATCACTAGCATGGGGTTATTGGTGTATGCCTTTTTTCACATGGGTTTTGGCTACATGGTTTCATATTTATTGCTTAGGGGATTTAGTGTCATATTGGTTATTTATAAATTTTAATACCACATTCACTGGAATGGGTTATATCTTTCCTCCTCCAACCTATTTAAGTACCTATTCCCTTTCATATTATTAAATGAAATATTATGTGGATCATTGGTGTCTCATTCTTCTTGTTCATTTCTTACAGTTGTGTGTATGTGTGTATTTAGTATTGCCTTTTACAATACACATTCTAACATAGCATATTGAATTAGTGAATTCACTCAAATCAGTATTCCTAGAACTCATTATGATATGGTATCAAAGTAGATCTATATTTGAGGATTGTAAGGTTTAAGTACAAGTTTTTTCCATTTTATTTGAGAAAATTAAAGAGAGAGGTTAGGAATTGAATTTGTCTCCTTGTTTGCTTTAAATCTAGGGTTAACTTAGCTTTTTTTCTAAGAACTTATTTAATTAAAGAATCGTGACATCATAATCTTTTTTTGGTATTTAGATTTAATCTAATGCTTTATTTGATTTTCCACTAGTAATTTTTTTGTGGAATTGTAGATCTAGGTTGTGATTAATTTTTCTTTCTTTAAAATATTTTAAGAAGGTGATTCTTGGCATATGAGATAGATAGTTGTATCTTGAGTCACTAAGGACCTTTCCATTGAGTTTGGAAGGCTTGAGAAAGTCAAGATAAACTTTTGTTTCATCAAATTTAGAGTTTTGAAGCATTTTTTATGAGGGTTTGAAGTTTGGAAAAGGTTACCAGATCTAGTAGGTACCAACATTTTTAGACCACTTTCAACCAAATCTAACCCTACCATCACATTTAGAAGGCCTAGAATTGTATAGATCAACTTTTATTTCCTCAAATTTTGATATCTACAGCACATTTGGCAAGGGTTTAAAGCTAGAGGAAGTCAAATCACAGTAGTGATGGGCATTTGACCATCAAATTTAATCCATTGATTTTTTTCTCAAATATTCTCTATAGATTTTACCAACTTTGCCACCAAATTTGGTAGCTTTTCCAAATTTAGCTGGGTTCTACATTTGGCTGAAGCTTCACTAGATTTGATGGAATTTTTTAGCAGACTTCAAGATTTGTCAGCATTACCAAATTTGGTGACATCACACCAAATTCAGTAGAGGTTTCATTTTTCAAATCTATCCCCCTCATAGATGAGTAGTATACCCTGGATCAGTCATCTTTGGAGGACCATAACTTGGTCATATGAGCTTCTTTTTTAGAGAAATGTTTTTTAATTTGGGGTAGAATTTCATGCTCTACACATTGGTATAATTTTTTTATTTTTGGTGTCTAGTTTTTCCAAAAATTACATATTTTCATAGATATTACTGAGTAATCCTCATTTTTTTACCCTTTTGGGGCTTCGTTTGGGCACATACAACAATAGTTTTTGGTGTAATTTTTTTTGGAAGTGCATGATTTTTCTTTTAATTTTTAGTGGTCTAATCTATTTGATTTATTTATATCAAAAAAATATACTTTGTTTTGTATGGCCTTTTTTGGCATCTGTATTCACTGAGATCAAATCCACTTCATTGATAAGTGGTAGTTGTAAAATGCACTATATTATAAAGTGCTGAAATTTGGGGCATATCTGACTAGTTCACACATTTTCTTCTCCAAGAGTCTAGTGTCCTCCTGCTTGGCTTATTTGCATTTCATTTATGCTAATTTAGTGGATATTACATTGATTGCTCATGTTTATGGATGCATTGTTAGCTGATTCTGACATCTATTTGTTGAGACATGTTTTTTCACTCGTGCAATGATTTATCATACTTGTATGGACCCATTTTAGTTAATTTTGATATCCATACTTAGAGCATGCACTAGTAATTGATCATAAGCACATATTGTTCATTCCTTGAGTGTGATTTATTATTGTAAACACATAGGGGGTCATTATTGATTATCTCAATGATTTACTATGGGCCCTACATTCTCTCATGTGCACATTTAGTTTTTATAACTTTTACCTATGCCCATTTAGTGATTATTTGCACAAATTTCTCTTATATTCTTGGATTCATTGTTAATAGATCTTGATGTCCATTTTAGCATGCATTGTCACTTGTGTATAGATTTATCTCATTTGATTGGACTCATTTTTAGAATAGTCTGAAGTCCATCTCCAAAGTATGCACTATTACTCTCATTTTTGGTCATGTTGACTTCAATTGAGAGATTCCTATTGAGGAGTGTTGTTTCATCTCTAGTTATCCTTCTTGGTAAGACCAATTATTATTTATGGTGATTGTACATGGACACTTAAGGAATGGGAACGTATTCCATTTTTATATGGATAGATTCTTGCTCCTATTGACCTAGCTCAATAAAATGACTGGGCCAATTCTTGTGACTATGTTTATGGTCATTTTTTTTCATGTTTCATGGGATTTAGACCACCATATACATCACAAAAAGTATTCCTCCACTATTTGGAGTAGTTTTTAGAGTTTTTTTGGAGATCCAGCTGAGACTTACATCACACCTCCTCCTCCACTACATATTGTCTTTTCAAAGATAGTTGTACTCTCACCTCCTACTTTTATTTCTTGTCATGACACATCTATGGTGGATAGTACTCTTCCTTATGTCAAGCCCCCACTATAGGATGAGATTATGCTAGACCTCAAATTTCTTATTACAGATTATACTTTCATTCTTATGTTAATTGTTGCTCTTTTAGAGTCTTCATAGACTTGGACTTTGGAGGAGTCTACTATTTCTAGTATGAGTACACACATTGAGAGTATCGATGACTCATATGTTCTTGAGGACATTCATCTTGTATATCTAAGTGCTTCATTTTTAGACTAGTCTTTAGTTTTTATAGTTATTGAATGTTGTTCTCCTCTTCCCATGGGTATTCTTTCAAAAAATGTTCCATGTCTATCTTATTATTTGGTTGTTCTCTCTCCTTCATTACATGATTCTTAGTTTCTATCTTCTATAGTTAATATTTTGATATATGATTAGAATTTAGCACACTTGAGAACAAGTAAGGAGACATTTAAGCATTTTTCATAGATCTACATCATGATTCCTGCACACATTCCACTTGAGCAAGAACTTAGAAGTTTGATAGCTAATGTTTTCTTTCTTCTAAAAGGAAGAGATAACATTTTTTTAGAGGGACATACTATAGCATTCACCATGTGACTTTCTACATTCACATTCTCTCACTTTTATGTGGACACACACATCCTTTATGTTTTGTAGGATATTGTGAATCATCGCTATATACTTGAAGTGTTATTTATTTAACATCCTCTTCTAGGGGGTCTTTTAGTCCCTTATTATTTTCTCTCTTTTAGGGGGCAATTTTTTCCCACTAGGTTTTTTCCTTTTCTCTAATTTATGAGAGATTGCACTATACATGGGTACCTCATCAGGCCTTGTTATCAGGACCCATTTTTTTCATTTTTTGTATCATCACCTACCTAAGATATCCTTATGGGGGGTGTTTTTGTATGCCTTTTTACCCATGGGTTTTGACTACACAGTTGCATATTACTTGCTTAGGGGCTTTAGTGTCATGTTGGTTATTTAAAAATTTGAATACCACATTCACTAGAATGGTTATATCTTTCCTCCTCCAACCTATTTATGTACATATTCCATTTCATATTCTTAAATGCAATATTGGGTGGATCATTGGTGTCTCATTCCTCTTGTTCATTTCTTGTAGTTATGTGTATGTGTGTGCTCACTATTGTCTTTTAAAATATACATCTCACATAGCATATTAAATTAGTGCATTCACTCATATTATTATTCTTAGAGCTCATTCTGACAGGGGTGCTAGTGTCCAAATAACCCTAATAGTGTCCAAGTGGTATAACCTAAGCCATTATGGGTCTATATCCCTAGGGGAAGGAATATGACTAAATTTGGGATGTCTAAGAATGTGTAATGCCTAAAAAAATTTGATAAGGGTCAAAATAGGCCCTAAGATAGGTCTATGTCTAAGTTAGGGATGGGTGGTCTCAAGTGGCACTCATTTCAATCATAGAACATTATTTATGACTACATTTACCCCATTTATTATAGAAATGAAGAAAATTGAAATGACCAGGATAAAGGAAAAGTAAGGGTACCTAGACTTATCAGTGAGGCAAAGCCCATGAATATGGATCTGAGTATGAAAAGTGTGATCTATTTCATATACTAAAAATGAAACATGATTGAATTAGTCCTTACTTAAGAGAATATAACTAACAAAGACAAAATTGAGTAAAGAGACAAGAGAAAGCAAAGGAATGAAAACAACTCGCTAGGTATGTGATCCAATGTAAAAACTTGGTGACATGTCATGTGTGTGTGACTAGTGATCAAATCGATGAATAACTTGGTTTGAGTTGATGGTTTACTCCATCCTCATGTGTGGATGGATCAAGAACTAAATCTGGTTTTGAATCCATCATTGCATACCCTTATTTGCTAGATCATACACTTTGAATAACATGGATTGGAATGATAACTTATCCAACCCTCTTATGTATGTGGATCAAGAACTCAATAAGGCTATGACTCCATCATTGTCTACCTATGTGTAGTAGATGCATATATAATTGAGACTATGAAATTTAAATGTAATTATATAAGATGGCCCTGGGGTGATTTAGAATCTTTGAAATTAAAAATGTCCAAGGGGCCTTTTGGGCACCCATAAATGTAGTTGAGGGACTATGTTGAAATGGAAACTCCTATAGATATAATAAGGTATCAATCTAGTGTGAAACCTAGTGTAAATGGTGTTTGAAGTATACATTGTACATAATGACATGGAGTTTTCCATTCTATCTAATATGATATGGTATAAAACTAATCATGTGGAAATAATGTGCCACCCACATTCCCCTAATTTTTATATCTATGCATATGGATTCTAGATTGAGTTGTAACAATCTATATCTAGGTATATCTGAAATTGAAATAAGAGTGATCATGCTATGCATGATGCACCCAATTTGAGTGAACCTAGTATGATATTGTGAAAAACTAAACATAAAATGATCAATCTAATAACCTCAAACTAAAACTATGTTAATCTAGGCTATAATTACTATGTTCTATCAAATCTAAATTTTCCTTTTTCTAGGCTACCAAATAGTAACATGGTTCCTTGGATATTAGTGCACTACAATAATCTTATAATTTTAGTGTTATTGTATTCTATGTTATGTTTATACCAAACTAACCCTAATCTCTATCTAATAATTTCTTTATAATTTTGTGTTTGCATGTTGAGTACTATAGTCTAAGTACACTTAGATGTCCTCATCTCTATGCGAAACCTTTGTGATTGCCCTTTTTTTGAGGGGATTTATTGTAAAATCATGATAACTATCCTAAAAATAAAATCTCTACATGATGTGTATTAGACTGAGCATATATGATATCTATGTAATAAACCAATATAATGTGTATACATGTCATCAAAATGTAAGATAATCTAATCATAAGTTGGTAATGTATGATGTATGTTAGATCTATCATTCACAAGGTTGTCAAGATAGATATAATAATCTAAGCATGTGTATTACCTTCATAATCTAAGAATAATCTATGTAAACTACCTAGGGGGATGGGACATGGTGTCCATAAAGGCACCTAAGGAGGAAGGGGGGATGCATGAGATCACTCATGGCATCTAAAACTGAGTCTACAAGATAAAATAAAAAGACAAGTGGCATGTCCATGATGCATACATGAAACCATACATACAACACAAATGAATCACAAAAATTAGGATAAGGGGTCATAACATAAGGGACATGGGAACATGTAATTAAATTTGAGATATCAATACACATAAGGATATGTTCAAATGTTTACATACACAAATAGTAATCAAGGTTGGCTTAGAGCCACATAGAAAGACATATTAGAGTATCTACATACATAATTAATAATACACACATAAGGACAAGAGTAGATGTCTAAAGTATACACTTGATGAAAGGAAATAGTGTAAAGCCATAGAACAATGGCATATTTAAATGTGCTTGAATAGTTTTAGAAACAAAGAGACAATCAAGTCTAAACTAGGAAAACTAGAAATGAAAGTATGTATGAACATGTTATAAAAATATATATAAGAGAAAATATGTACATAACTAAATCTATAATAGTATTAGTTGGAAAAAAATCTAAGTAATATATGATGATCAATATTAAGATATAAATAGTGCTAAATCTATGATATGGAGTATAGAAAGATGTAACCTAAAAAATTGGAATTTGTCTAGTATGATTCCCCCAATGTGTGAATGTATCAATGATGAATCTATGTAGCTATGTATGTGCTCCTAATAGGTAGATAGTAGTAACTCTAAATATGTGTAGAGGACCTGAGTCAAGTAAGAATTTGCAAACACTTGACAAGAATAGTGAAACATGGTTGCATGATAAAGCCTACTATAGTAAGATAGCTAGCATATACAATACCTAATAAGTATAAATAATGTAAACAAGGATATGCAAATAATATAAATTTTGTGTTTTTTATAAATATTTGAATGGTTTTGTGTATTTTGAGTATATAATATATGAATAAGAAATCATGAAAATGAAACTATATACAAGGTAAGAGGTAAGAGGTGAGAAACTACTAATTGATGAGTCTTGCAAGAGACTCAAAATCAATGTGTCTTGTATCAAATAGAGGGATAGTGATAATATGTGTTATGTTATGAGATATTTTGGATCCAAGAATTGGATGCATTGAGTGATCTATAGATAAAACTACGAGTATAGTAGGGATATGAATATGAGAAGTTAACTAAATTAACCTATGAACTTTAGGGATGAAAATTTGTGAAACTTACTGAATTGACTTGTGAACTATAGGATTCTTAGGAACCCATTTGATAGAAGAAGTTGTAACTAGTGTTGAAGATTTATGCTATGATGTTGATATTTATGGTGGTGGAGAGAAAGGACCTATAGAATCCACAACATGTCTCTAATGTAGGGGTGTCTCTAATAAATATATCCATGGGAATGTATTCATATGTGGTACTAGTGTAGGAGTAGGCCTCACCTACCCTATGAACTTAGCTGATATAAGATGTGTGTTAATAGACTCTATGTACTGAATGGTAAATGGTGTCTACCATTTAAATAGCTATGGAATAAGTAAAGGACACTCATAAGGAAATCCCTCAACTCAAATATAACTACCTAATTAACATTTATATATTCGAGACATATATGTATGGTGGATGGAATGACATAAAATTATTGTATCCAAAGTCTACTCAATAACATGTCAAATGTGATGGCACTAGCGACTACTATGAATTGAGTGGCCATGTGTGTGGGCCAAGCTTATAATGGTAGTAATATCTCCTTGATGGAGATCTAAACATCTCCATTGAAACCATGAATAATTGTATATGTTTGATAAATGTCCTAGTTTGAATAACCTAGGAGCTATAGAAGTGTGATTGTATACATGTGAATGCTTAACCTATTTTCAACCATGACACTTTGAATAATATGATGATCAATTTAGGCTCATACAAAGAGTGCATAGAAATATGTGTCATTATAATCTATCTCCTTCTCTAAAAAAATGATAAGAGGTCTTTTTGGCACTGTATGAGACACCCCAATGATATTTTTTAGAGTTTGTGTGTTAATCATTTAAGTATGATAAGATGTTGGTGGTGGATGTGCCTGATAAGTATAGTAAACACTTGAAGTGCATGTTATCTCATTAGCTATATGTGTTGGAAATAGATATAAAATATTTTCAATGCTTTTACTTTCATTTTTTGTGGTTTATGTGCCTTTGTAAGAGTGTTGAGATCAGTGATATTAGCTTCTATCAAACCTTTTATCTTATGTTAGAAGATAATGTATCTATTTGAAGTATGGAATGGTACCCTATGATAGTCATAAAATGCATTGGAGGCATATTTATTTATAAGAGGCCTTGTCATATCAACCTATTTGATGGGTGGGAGAGATAACATTACATTCTAAGAGCTATTATAAAACCCATGTTGGGGATTGATGAGGAGCCATGAAATGTCTCCTTGAAGGAGCTGATAGGACCATGTGAGGAGGTGGCTCTAAAGCTACATTAACTATTTTTTTTGAATCATTCTTATTTTCAATGATATTTATATTATATGGGGTCTTATTTAAACTCTTAGTAGTTTAATCTAATCTAGTTGTGTACTTTAGTTTTCCCATGAAGAGAATATTGACTTCCCATTATTTCATTATATGACAAAGACTTATGAATTATGGAAACTTATTGAATAGGATAGTTTCATGTAATGAAGGTAATAAACTTTTCTTGAATATGTCTTGGAGTTATCTATCTACCATGGGGATTGTCATCTTTGCTAATATATTTTTATATCATAACATGCATTCATATCTTGGCTCATTGGACTTTTTTTTTTGAGTTTTGAAACTTGAGCATATGAAACCTTTGTAGTGATATTGATTTAAAAGTGTGCCAAAAACATATATAATAGTGGATTGAATGATGTGATTGAATAATTAGGAAGATCATATAACCATTATAATGCAGTCCTTAAAAATACCAGGGAACAACTTAGTAAGGATCTAATCATTCGACATATAGTCTAAAAATGCTACATGGAAATCTCATAGATGGTACTTTGGGTCACCCTTACCATCATGTAAAGTAATTGTAGGTATGAAAAATATGGATGGAAAAAGATTTATAACTATATGATGTGTTAAAGGTGTATGCAAAAGAACATGATAATCCAAGGCATGAGATGGTCTAGTGTCACCCTCTTGAATATGTAACACCTTAGCCTATAGATCATGGATCTCATGCATAAGGGATTTTACCTATGGAGAGGAGAAATTATCAATATGAGGTATTGTAATTTTATAAAGGTTGTCAACTTAGAATAGGTTTTAAAATCTAAGTTGATCCCATAGTATGTGTAGCAATATTATAATCTAGGGGGTTAGAAGATTGGCCATTATTATATTTATAAATTTCTTCATGGAAAATATTTATAAGGTCATCTTACATACCTAAATGATTAGAAATGAAATCATAAAATTATCATTTATTGGTCTCATCAAATCAATTATTGAATTGTGCCATTGTAGGTTTGAAAGTAGGAAAACAAAATGTCATATATTTTGAAGCCTTTAAGAAATTTAATCTATTAAATATTGCCAAAATTATGTAATAAATCAGATCTAATATTTTATAATTAAATTATGAGCATAAAAAATAAAAGGATATAAATACTAAGAGAATCTAGATCTAGCATTTGGGTACTATTTGAAGTAAGTCATGTTCACCAAATGATTTTTTTAAGGGATTATAGAGTGTAAACCCTAGGTTGTTAAAGGCTATGAGTATAGTAAATCAATGTATAAATATGTAATAAATATAACCATTGATTAATGTAAGAATTAACCTAATCTAATATTTCTAAAAATATCATTCAATGACATAAATAAGTGCTGAGCTAAAAACTAACTAAGACAGATGATTTGGAGACTAAAAATTCATGTGGAAGCTAATATGAGTGTCATAAATAGGTTATAGGTGTTAGAAACCCTCATAGATAGTATCATTGTACCTTGGATAGTAGTGCACTATGATAGTGTCCTACTTTCAATGCTAGTGTCCTTTATGTAGAAACTATTTGATCTTTTTGGGTGCATCTTTGGTTAAGTCTAATATACTTGTACCTATGTAGATGAGACCTAATTCACTATATGTGCATAATTTTTGACTAATTTAGGATCAATCACTAGACATTTATGTTGTTAGGGTATTTTAGTGGCACAAGTACCAAAAGTGTGATGTTATTTGGGTAGGTTGGACATCCTCAACACTTCATAATGTTGAGAGTTACCTACATATAAGTAATCTGAGGAGGGATAAATCCCAATGTAGTTCTCATGCATAAGTGCATGGTACAAATGTAAGTGAAAATTAGTATGAATGTTGAATTAATTTCATTGAATTAGGTTTGAGACTTGAAATCTTCATATTCTAAGATTAGGATGGTTGTAGATGATTTTATGTATAAGTATGGAAGAATAGGGATCAATAACCTTTAATATACATAACTTTTTATAACCTTGTTTGTGTATTTTGCATCTAATTTCCATCTAGTGGATAAAGTGATAAAATTCATGTATTTTTACTATTCTATTGCTTGTGTGGAGTATGAAATAGGTATAGGTTATCACTAGGTGTCTTATGAATTGAAAATATATTTGTTGGGGTTTAGAGTTGGCAAAGGACATTAATATTATACTTTGGTCACTAGCACAGGGTGATAGTGTCCAAAGAACCACTCTATTGTCTAGGTGGTAGGACCTAAGGCAGTAGTGACATGGATCTATAAGGGAGGTTTAGGACTAAATTTGGGATGTCTAGGGATGTGTAATTCTTTCACAAATGATGGATAAGGGTCAAAAGAGGCCCTAGGATAAGTTTATGGCTAAGATTAGGATGGGTGGTATTAAGTGACACTAATTACACTCAAGTGACATTTTATATGACTGTACTAGTTATGTTTCATTGGCCTTGAAAACTTGATTATTTTTATTAACAGAAAAATGTGTTTAAAGAGGGACCCTATCCTTTAAAATAAGCATTCATGCATGGTAAATAAACCAAAATTTTTGTAATATATTGCCAAAGAAACCAAAAGATAATGACACACTAAAGAAACAACACAAAAAACAACCAAAAAATTACAGCATGAAACTAACACCTTGAACACTTCCATGTCTCATATGCTTTAGACTAGTTATTCATCACTTTTTAAAATTAATTTCCATTGGATGAGTATCCTATGACTCATTTCTATCCATAGCAAGACCTTTCATCTTCTTAGAATGTTTACCATTTTCAAGATCTTCTTTCTTCTTTTTAACCAAAAGATTTAATCCCACCATACTCTACACATATTTTTGTATAGGGACATGATTGAAAACAATGAGAAAAGATTTTATTTAAGATTTTCATTTTCTATCTCAATTCTATCCACCTTCTTTGTCAATATTTCGAACTAAAAACTCATATTTGTCAAGTCAGCCTTAGTGCAAAATATACTATCATTTTAATTCAATTTATTCACTACCTCCTTAAGTCTAGAATGGTCTTTCATAAACCAATGAAGAAAATATTTATGTACACATACCTCCTCACCAATTTGAGAAAATTTTTCCTAATACTTAAGAGCATATACTAGGGATTCAAAATCTGATTTAGTTTTCTCCTTACCTTTAGATAATTCAACCTCCTTATGATCAACAAAAAACCCTCTAAATTTATATTTAAGAAGTTCTAAACCTTATAAAAACTCTCAGATCCTTTTTTTAGTCTCTCCATTTATACTAACTTTAGTATGATTAACATCAAACTCATTTTAAGTAAAATCAAACCTTTCCCCTTCCACCTTTTACAAAGTCTTATATGTCTATCCCAAATTATTCTAAACTTCATGCCTAATATCAAGATCAGTAGGAAAAGAAACCTAGATCCCTTTACTTTATTTTGATCTTATGTTACTTCTCAAGTTTTTTTTTAACCCTCAAACACCCTAGTATGAACCTTCCTCAAACTTGAACAATAAAGAGTAGGGTTTAGGGCATTCAAAAACTTATAAATCAAGAAAATAACCACTTGATGCAATGGTACGTTATTTTTCCCCTCTTTAAATCTAACACAGAGTCCTCATATGAGTGCAGTATATAAAAAGGAAAATTTATAGAATTATTATATAAAAATTAGTTAAATATGGAAAAATAGTAGTAATAGACAACCATAAATCTTCCCTCTAGGGTAACATACCTCATTACTTACTTTACAACAACACCATAAGAACAAGAAAGTCCTCCTGCAAGTAGGCCTCTACATATTCAATTAACTATCCACCTTAAATTATAAATTTGGTAACCTCCTACTTATAATCCTTTCTTGACATGATATATTTATAATCCTCAACCTTCACACCAATCACCTCAATGATCAAACCCTCCATTATCTCCACTAACACATTATTAATCTTCACAACTCATTCATTCTAGATAATATAATTTTTTTCTAGAGAGGTGATAATTGTAACCATATATTTTATAAATAAAATTTATCTACCCTATTCAACCCACCTTTCATCCTTAAAACTTTACTTCATTTAGTATCTACAAAAAATAAGGTGAATAAATTTTGTTGATAAACAAGAGAAATAACAATTAGGTATCTCACTCCCCACACATGATTAAAAACATCATACAAATATATGATCACCAATATAAAATTCAAAACACCATATAATACACACATGATATCAATACTTAAGTTATAATGTTAGTTAACCCTCATCCAAACAAACTTATTACTAGAACCATCATCTTTCCAAACCATCATATCAAATAAACAACCTAAAAAATATGAATCAAACTAATGGATCTTAAACAAACTTATATGATCCATATCTAATCATAATATAATTAATTGTAGTAGGTATCTCTTCCCCATTATGAAAAAACCTAAAAATTGGGGCAACCACTCCCTTATTATCAAAACTATCATCCAACTTATTTCCCTCCCTAAATGTATGCTAGAAGCTAACATATTGAAAAGTAAAATCTATGAATAAAATATATTCAATGATATAATCAATTGCCTATCTATATTTGTTAATATTATTGATATAGTTAATTAAATAAAGAGAATCACCCTCTACCAACTTGTTATAGCCTAGATCTTTGGCCAAATATATCCACCACATAATAGCCAAAGCTTAAATTGTTCCCAACACTCCCCCTTTTCATATAAATGGGGGACCCATAATTTAAAACAAAAAATAAGTGTTCCCTAACCCTTTAGCTCATTATAGTTGGCTACTTATGTCAAGTATTTAAAATCCCATCAACCTGGTTTCTACTAAACATATGGTATTGATAATGACTAATTATTCTAACTTATGATATTTAAAGGTCTATAATATAAATAAATCTAGTTACCATCGATACTCCATGTTTAGGATAAGATTTATTTATTTGAATGTTTAACAAGATATTTTTTTAGGATTGATCTTACTTGGATATTATTAGAGTCTTAGACCTATTCCAATAGTATAAGATCCTAAATCCCTATGTGACATTCTAGAACCTAGTTGGCAATATGGTGAGCAATTAATTTGTCACTCTTTATTTCTCTTTCAATTAGGTTTTTTGTCTTTTCACATAGGTTATTACATTTGTAAAATATTTATTTTGTATAAGTTTAGGATATTTATAAAAAGAATAGTCAGAGGTTTTGCATGATAAAATTTTGAGAAAAAGTTTTGAAGGCTTCATAAAAATTATCCATTTTTTTGGTCTTTAGAGAAAATGTTCTAACTTATTTCAAAGGAGAATTTAGCAAAATAAAATAATAATAAAAATTCAAAAATATATAATAAATGTTTGATTTAATGAGAAAATGACTTACAAATTATGTCAAATGTGTCAATCTTCTAAACCCAACTAAAATGTCAAAACCCAGGAGAGCCTAACGTGATTAGTGAGCACCAAATGGCTTGTTGTCAAAAGCATCATTCTCCTAGTCTTGATAGATATTTTATAGCCTAGGAGATCCCAATGAGATAAATAAGCACCATGAATCCCAATGTTGTAAACCATTAGTACTCTATAAATTTTCCCAATGTAAAATAAAAATGGCTAATCTCTTGGACCTGATAGAAATATCAGGTCCAAGGAGGGTAAGAGGGCCCAACCCAATGAGCGAGTGCCATATCAACTAGAGGTAGAGTGGTTAGTCTCCTAGTCTTAAAAAATGTTAGATATTAGGATATCCTAACCAAATCAAAGGATTCCATATGCCCTGAAGGTTAGAGTACCTGAATCTGACAAATGAGCTCTCACTATTGTCAGATACATCAATCTCTTGGTCATTAAATAAATATTATATGCAAATAAATATTGATATAATTATGTAATTAAATAGATACTATTATTATAATAGTTATCCTCCCTTGTTTGATAGATATGTTAGAGCCTAGGAGAACCTGATGTGGCACATCACAACATGTGGCATAACTAGTCACTTTAGCAAGTAGACCCTTAAGTACCCTAAGATGGCCATAATAAAGTATAATTTTAATCACAATGGATAATTATAATGTGCCACATATCCCTAACTAGCATCTCATCCCTTCAAACTAATAACAATGAAGTTCTAGGTTATACCTAGGTATCGACCATTGATATGAGGCCTAGTTAGGAGCTGACAAGTGCCATGAAGTAGGAGCTCTAAGGAAGCTTTAGGGATGAAGTGGCCATGTACCTAACCCACTTCAAACATTGATAAATTGGAGATATAGACCCTTATTAGACAATTTAAAATGTCACATTAATTCTAATAGATTTGGTAAGTGGCATGTAATCATATGCTCCAAATTTAACATTGGATTTTTAAATCAAGTGGAAGATTGAGCCACCAACTCAAATTTTAATATAAAACTATTGAAATTCCAAATTTTATTAATTTATGGGGATGAATGTGTATTTCTATAATTATCTTGAGGAAATCTCATTATTCGTTATAGCTTTAGAATCCCAAATTTAGACTCCTTAATTTCTTCTCCACCTATTGCATAATATGCCTTCTCCTTCATGTAGATTGTTTATAACAAATTATATTTTGATACAATGGCCCTTTCATCTTCAAATCCCAAATTGAAGCCATAATATAGATACATTGTGTTCCCTAATGGATTGACCCACTTTAATTATTATAATGAAGTATTCAAATCCATCGACCAAGTGCATAAGGAGTCAATTATTTATTACGATGATCAAGTAAAATTTGAATATTCCTTATCATCATATGAGGAGCAAGGCCTATACAAGGTCATGACCAAGGATGAAGTACTACCCTATGTTAACTTGTTTATAAAGTTTTAGCTCACTTTCAGGTAAGTGAAAGATAGAATCCATGATTGGGTATACTTGGATAACTAGTACCAATATATTCCCAACGTCTTGGGAACTACCTATAAAGCCTATTATAATATTATATAGTTAACCCTTTCATGTGGCTTAATGGTAGTCCAAACCTAGACTAAAAACTTAAAAACCTATTATGGCTTGAGAGATTGAACTAAGAAACTAGATGCCAAGTGGGTGAATAAAGATGATGTGAATGCATATATGGTTTACATATTCAAGGAGGAGGTTTATATTGGTATGATTCTATTAAAATGACTATTCAGGGCTTCAAATTACTTACATGTCAACATATTTTTTCCCTTGCTTCTCATGGTCCTAAATGGCTCTTGAGTCCCAAACCTAGGAGTGGTTAATTTCAACATGGTCAAAGCCATAACAGATGCCCAGGTAGGTTGAAAATTCTAAATGATGAATTATATCATAGACATAGTCTATAAGATACTCACTTTCAAGCCATCTAATTTTCCTACATGGGTTCCTAGAGGTTTTTTGGTCTATGTAGTTTTCTACAAGCTCTATGGCCAATAATACATAAATAACATCTAGGACATTTGTGATTATTTATACCCAGTAATATATAGTGTGATTGATGAGGCCTTAATGAGTCATCTATCAAAGTAAATCAAATAATTACTAGACTCCATAAGAAACTACTAGTATTTACAAAAGGATAACTGTTGACCATTTTTTGCCCAATAGGCCAAAAATCAGTCCCCTTCTTCCCTTGCTATTTGAAGCTAGTTAATTTTAGGTTGCATGAGTTCATCAGCCTTGGTTGATGAGCTAGTTTAATGCTTTGGCATTGGTTCAACCACTTAGTTCAAGTGACTTCAAGTTCAATGCTCGATTCAATCGGTAAAGTTCAATGCAAGGTTCATCGGCCTTGGTTTAATTTAGTTGGTTCAACGCTTCGGCTTTAGTTCAATGCTTTGGTTTAATCACTTTGGTTTAATGGATGGTTTAATGAGGAGATTTAGCAAATAGTTCAAAGGGGCTCAGTGAATAGTGTTGAACCATTGAACCATTTTTGGTTTCACAGGTTGGTTCAACGACTTGGTTCAAGGGTGCACCCCAAAGCTGAAAGGCAGGTGCCCTTATGGAGGGTATTTATGAGTCCAAAATCCCTTGAAAAGGATAATTCCAAGTCCAAAAGCCCTTTTGGAGGGTATTTCTGAGTCTAAAAGCCCTTGTGGAGGGTAAGGAGCATTTTAAAGCAACTAAAGGTTTTAAAGGGCATGGAAAAGACTTAAGGTTGAATTCTTCCAGACTTTTTGTCTGAAGGAATTCCTTTAGACAGAAAGTCTAAAGGAATTTAGAGGAAGGCCACCACCTAATAGGAAAGCCAAAGGGCTTGAAGCACAAAAGCCATAGAAAGGGGCTAAAAGAAAGAGCCTGAAATGAAGGGACAAAAACTAGGACAATTCTTGTAGACTTTTTGTCTGTAGGAAAAGCCTGAAGCAAAAAAACCCATAGAAAAGTCCACTGAAGGACCTGAAGGAATTTTCTAAGGATGGTGACATCCCAAAAACCATAAAAATTAAGCATGTAAGCTAAACATTAGGTTTTCAAGTGGTGATAGGCATGCTAACATCAAATTTCACAATAGAGGAATCATCAAAGGAAAAGAGTAAGTGGAAGCGGCCATGTGTCAACTTCCACCTGACTCTCAAAGGACCCTTAAAGGTGACCAGATGTTGGCACATCCCATTATTAGCTTGACAAAAGCCACTACATGTCAGTGATCACATTTCAAAGTGTCTTCTAAGTGCCCAAGCAATGAACTATGACACATGCCAAAAGTAGATGCACTCTTAGAGAAGGAGCCAAAAGAGTAGTAGAAGGAGCTAGAGGAGGCAAAACAGCAAAATGCAGAAATAGACAAAGTGATTGAAGTGGTGTGGGAAAGTGTTGACTCAAGGATTTATTCTAGTGATTGACATAGTACCTACCATGTGACCATCAAGAGGCATAAATAGTGAATGGTGTGACCCATTTTATTCATTATGCATTGATGAGCAGGCAAACGGTGTCACTCATAACTTTGAATCCTGATAGGAGATGACACAACATTATCTTTAGGTGGCTTCCTCATCCCAATGCTCAGTAAGCACATGGGTCACTTGTAAAAAGAGCACCAAAATGGCCTCTTCCTTCCTCTATAAATTATAAACTTCTCATTTGGAGAAGGGATATGACTCTCAGCCTTAAGGCAAAACTCTACCCAAAAATCTCTCAGTCTTATAAGGCAGAGCTCTACCAGATTTTACCTTGAATCAAAACATAGCATTTTTACCTCCATTATAAGTTTTACATCTTTAGTATGTGTCTATGAATTGATTTTGTGCTAATTCATTTTCTTAATGCTTTTGTAGAATGATTTCAGCATGTCTAGTGCATTTTTTGAGTTTCCTTTTACAGGTCTATGAGAAGTGTCCCTAGAGGAGCATAGGTGAAGTGGATAGGCTGTTATAGTGTGTTTCAGAATGCCTCTAGTAGTTATTTCCTCCCTATATCTCCATGGACCCCTGACACATTGATGTAGAAGGTTTTCTCATCTCAGATGAAGTGTATGGGAGCCGGTTCTTGGTGGAAAGTGTATGTTTAGGTGGAGTAGATCAAACTTTTTTGGTATATCACCTTTTCATTTTTTGGCTTAGGTTCTATTTTTAGCAACTCTCTCTCTATTTTCATCCCCCCTTTTTTCATTTTAGTTGTTAGCAGTAGGAGAAACTAGGGCCTAAAAGATACATCAGAGGGAGCTATCCCTCATCTAGAGACTCTCCCCTCCAGCTTCGCTAGTCCCACAAGTGAGAGGGGAGTTTCCATGTTGTGTGTGGAAAGGTAGGAGCTCAGCCTCCTACCCCAGGTGTAAATCCATGGCATCAACAATTTTGGCATGCTCGGTGGGACCAACTAGGATAGGTTTTGTCCAAAGTGTTGAAGAATTTTTAGTTTGTTCATCAATTGACCATCCTTTGGAGGCTTTTGCATCAACACCAATGGTGACTCTAAGTTGAAACAACTAGTTAAGAAACCTGGTGCATTCAAAAATCTTATTTTTATTTGAATAATTCCTTTGTGCAAGATCATGGACCTTGTATTCCTTCATATGACTTTGATAAGACTCAAAATTTTCATGCAATCACCTCAAGTAGCCCCCCTATTTCCCTTTCAATGATAAGGGAAGTCACCCTAGAGATTGACAGAATAGAGTAGTGGTACAGATATTAGTAGGAGCTAATGTAGACAAAGGAGTTTTTGTATAGGCAAGATGAGGCCTTGCAATCCATGGAAGAGGAGGTAGCAGAATGGAGGAATTCATTCATTTAAGGCAGTTAGCATTGCATGCCCCCTCCTATACTAAAGAAAGCCTATCTTGTACACCAAATCCTTTTTATCAAATATCACTTGCTCACTCCAGCTCATCTAATGCATCTGCTCTCAATCCTATGTGCCTAGCTTTCCAACATCAAAGGGCATTAGGGTAACCCCCCATGGATGTCAATCTTCTCAATTCCTTATATTTTGAATCTTCCATTGGGGGAAATACCATGAGCCTACACATCCCCCTTCTAGAGACTCTTTTGGTACATCAACAGTCTCTTCCTAGCATTCCTCAACCTCCCCAAGTCCTTCAACATGATGTGCAGATTCCAAGTTGGAGGAAGGAATGCCAGGAACCAGCCTAGATCTTTAAAGAAGATGATTCTAGTGACCTCCAAGAATGACTCTTTTAAGATACTCTAGCCAAGCAAATTGAAGATTTAGAGGCTAAGATGAGGCTGCTTCATGAAAAAGAGATAGAACTTCCAAACCTTGTGGAGGAGCCCCAGGACTTTGGAGAAAACAAAGTTGTTGCCTATTCACAGGAGCAAAATTCTAATTATGAGATCCTAAACTAGGGAAAAATAGTAAAATCATGGGGTAGGGAGGAGGAGAATAAAGGTTTTTTTCAAAACCTTGAAGAAGCTAAGGTTGCTCCTACTCATGATGATGTTGATGACCTCCAAGAAAGGCACTTTTAGGAGGATATGGCTAGAATAATTATAGAGTAGGAATCCAAAGAGAGATTCCTTAGCCAACATGTCATGGATGGTTTAAACCTAATGGCACATTCCATGTCTGAACACACCCCACCTACACATTTCCAATAGAGCTATTAGGCCACACCTGATATTGATGAAGTGCTAGCCAAGTGGAAGGAGGAGAATCATTTGATTCTAGCTCAAGGACTACCTCCTCTCCCACATGTTTTTTCCATTTCATCCCTTCTCAAAGAGGAACCTATTCTGTAAGAGGTGAGTTAAGAGTAGAAGATCCAATCTGCATTTTTCTAAGAGGCTGTCATGGGTGATAATGAAGAAGAAATCATCATTAATGCTCCTTATGAAGACCTCATCAACAATGGAGAAGACTCAGGTCATGCATACATGCAGATGTTCCAGCAATATGAGGAGGAAAAAAAGCATGGTGAGCTCTCTCCCCCTTGTTTAATTAACTTCCTTATTGCTTTGATGAGGAGGATGACTATGCTGAGGAGCCTAAGTTGGAGGAGGATTAGGAGGATATCTCTAAACATCTAGAGATCTTGATCATCAAGGAGGAAAAGGAGAGGTCTGTCTTCCTTGAGGAAAGCCTTGAATAAGAAAGTTTTGAATAGAGAGGTGATGTTCTATAAGATGAGAAATCAATTTGTGATTCTATTTTAGACATCACCATAGTCACCATTCTTTAAGAAGGCCAAGAGGAAGCAGAGGATGAGTCTGATAGAGTCTTCAAGGAAGCAGAAGGAAATGGGTCAGACCATTATGCACTGCAAGGGAGCTATATATATCAAAGGGCTTATGGTGATGAGCCAGTAGCCATTGATTTCTTGGTGAAATGCACCAGCTTGAAGGACTAACATTCAACAAGCTTCCAAGAACAAGTAGAGTACACATATGTTGGGAGCATGTTTGAATTTGATCCACTTAGATGCAAGCCAATCGAAGTGATAGGCAAGAGGAGTAGGTCACCAATTCTTTTTTTCATTCAGCTCCTTCCTTAGCACCATAAGTCTTCTTGCCAAGAAGGGGACTTAAGAAATTTTCCCTTTGATCTAGGAAGGAGGCAAATATTCCTAGTTAGTTGTACATAGTAGTTTGTTTTCAGTTTCTTCTCCTGTTTTCCCTAAGTGCAATTGCACAAGTAGTGTTTTTATCCTTGTATGTGTTTTCCTTTGTGTGTGGGTTAAAAGCTTCATGTTTGATTCTTGGATCTTTGGGGATGTTGCTAACCTTTCTTTAAAGATACATTTTGACTCTGTGCCTAATGGACTACAAGGCAACTAGTCTCTAAGCATAGCAGGCATGCTTCCCTTGGGAGTCACCAATTTGTTGACCATTTTTTGCCCAACAGGCCAAGAATTAGTCCCCTTCTTCCCTTTTTATTTGAAGCCAGTCAATTTCAAGTTTTATGAGTTCATCAGCCTTGGTTCATGAACTGGTTCAATGCTTCGGCATTCATTTAACCACTTAGTTCAAGTAACTTTAAGTTCAATGCTCGATTCAATCAATAAAGTTCAATGCAAGTTTCATCAGCCTTGGTTCAATTTAGTTGGTTCAACGATTCAACATTAGTTCAATGCTTTGGCTCAATCACTTTGGTTCAATGGATGGTTTAATGAGGAGATTCAATGATTAGTTCAAAGGGGCTTGGTACACAGTGTTGAATCATTGAACCAATTAAACTATTGAACCATTTTTGGTTCAATAGGTTGGTTCAATGGCTTGGGTCAAGGGTGCACCCCAAAGCTAAAGGTTAAGTGCCCTTGTGAAGGGTAGTTCTAAGTCCAAAAGCCCTTGCAAAGGTCAATTCTGAGTCCAAAAGCCCTTGTGGAGGGTAAGGAGCATTTCAAAGTAGCTGAAGGTTTTAAAGGGCACGAAAAAGACTAAAGGCTGAATTATTTTAGACTTTTTATCTAGAGGAATTCCTTTGGATAAAAAGTTTGAAGGAATTCAGAGGAAGGCCACCACTTGACAAGAAAGCCAAAGGGCTAAAAGCATAGAAGGCATAGAAAGGGGCTAAAAGAAAGAGCTTGAAATGAAGGGACAAAGACCAAGATAATTCTTGCAAACTTTTTGTCTGTAGGAAAAGCCCAAAGCAAAAATCCTATAGAAAATCCTACCAAAGGACCCGAAGGAATTTGCCAAGGATGGTGATGTTCTAAAAATTGTCAAAATTAAGCATGAAAACTAACCATTAGGTTTTCAATTGGTGATAAGCATGCAAACATCGAATTTCATAGTAGAGGAATCATCAAAGGAAAAGAGTAAGTGGAAGTAGCCACATGTCAACTTCTACTTGACTCTCAAAGGACCCTTAAAGGTGAGTGAATGCTACCATGTCCCATTATCAGCTCAATGGAAGCCACCACATGTCATCGATTGCATTTCAAAGTGTCTTCTAAGTGCATAAGTAGTGGAGTATGACATGTGCCAAAAGTAGATGTGCTCTCAGTAGAAAGAGATATGAGTAGCAAAAGGAGCCGAGGAGGAAATATAGCCAAATGCAAAAATAGACAAAGTGATCCAAGTGGCATGAGAAAGTGTCAACTCAGGGAGTTATTCTAGTGGTTGACACAATACCTACCATGTGACCATCAAGAGGTGTAAATAGTGAATGGTGTGACCCATTTTCTTTATTATGCATTGATGAGCAGGCAAATGTCATGGCTCATAACTTTGAATCCTGACAAGAGCTGACACAACATTATCTTCAAGGAGCTTCCTCATCCCAATGCTTAGTAAGCACATGGGTCACTTGTAAAAAGGGCACCAAAATGGCCTCTTTCTTCCTTTATAAATTATAAAATTCTCATTTGGCAAAGGGATATGACTCTCAGCCTTAAGACAAAACTCCACCCAAAAATCTCTCGAGCTTGTAAGGTAGAGCTCTACCAGATTTTACCTTGAATTGAAACATAGCATTTTTACCTCCATTCTAAGTTTTGCATCTTTAGTATGTGTCTATGCCTTGATTATATGTTAAGTCATTTTATTAATGCTTTTGCAGAATGATTTTAGCATGTCTAGAGTAGTTTTTTAGTTTCCTTTTACAGGTCTATTAGAAGTGTCCCTAGAGGAGCATAGGTGAAGTGGATAGGCTGCTACAGTGTGTCTTAGAATACCTCTAGTAGTTATTTCCTCCCTATATCTCCATGGACCCCTGACCCACTAATGCAGAAGGTTTTCTCATGTTAGATGAAGTGTATGAGAGTAGGTTCTCGATGGAAAGTGTATGTTTGGGTGGAGTAGATCAAACTTTTCTAGTGTATCACCTTTTCATTTTTTGGCTTAGGTTCTATTTTCAGCATCTCTCTCTCCCTTTCCATCCCCCTTTTTTTCATTTTAGTTGTTAATAGTAGTAGAAACTAGGGCCTAAAAGATACATCAGAGGGAGGTAGCCCTCATCTAGAGACTCTCCCCTCCAGCTTTGCTAGTCCCACAAGCGAGAGGGGAGTTTCCATGTTGTGTGTGGAAAGGCAAGAGCTCGGCCTCCTACCCCGGGTGCAAATCCATGGTGTCAAAAATAACATCATTAGAAAATACTAGTATTGACAAAAGGATAACATCATTAGAGTCATGGGTATTCTTAGGGAATCGCCCCACTTTTTCTATCATGTCCCAAATCACCTTATAGATATGTAAATTGCTTACCAACTAGTTGTGCATGTTTTCAAGTGGTTTATTAGTCACCAATAAAAGGCCTACCCATCACTTCTAATCATCATCAATCACCATATGTACCAATGTTTCCCTCCCCTACAAAAGATGGAAACTAATTATGACTCTTTGGCCTTCACTAGAGCTAAGCCACAAGACTAAAACCCATAGGACATGATCTAAGACCATTTAGAGAATTATTTAGCTCACCTAAACCTAAATTATATCCACCAACTAGAGGATGATGATGAGATATATTTAAATTTGAAATATTACTTGGAAGTGCTTGTGTATATTAAGGCCCATATGAAGGAGAAGGGTACGAAGATTCAGACTAGACCATCTTTGGCTCCCTTTATATTTGTTTAGCCTTCTGTTGATGTCACCCCAAATCCACCCATAATTTATAAGAGAATTATTCAAGGGTTTTTGACACCTTATCCCCCTTGAGTATTAGATCCTCATGTCATGGTTCTAATTCCTTTACCTCTAAAAAATTAGGAACCTCACCCATATCTAATTTAGGCTCATGTGACTTGATGATAGGTGTCCCAAGCATAGGTGGCTCCCTATAAGTCACCTTGACCCCAAGACATGTAGGTTTTTATGTTAGACATCAATACCAACCTATAAATAAGCCTAAAGTGGGGCCAATAATAGGCACTAGTGAAAATTCCTCCCCTCACTCCCTCCACTATCTAAATACCCCTCATGACAACCCTTAGTCACCTACCCCTTTCACAAATCATCAAATTGGTATCACCTCTCTTCCCTATTTCATCCCTTTAACTTTTCACCCAATAACCCATAACCTCAACCATACCTAACATCCTCCCTTCTTCTTTTCCATCTAGCCCATCCATTCTTCAACTTAGAATTTTCTTGGTACCCATACTAGCCATTCCTCAGACTTAAGTTCTTATGAGTACCTTATATTCACTAATCACCTCAGATATCCTTGGAGTGGGTTCACCCATATTCACATCTCTAATGATTTGTACCATCCCTATAGTTCCTATGATATTGTAATGACTCCAATAATTGATCCTTATATCCCTCACTACCTTTTCTCTTTCTATAGTGGCATGTGGATCCAACCTAAAAAAGAATCCAAGGAAAAAATGGAAATAAATTTATTCTCGACCTTAAACACAAGTACCAACTACTCAAATTCCACCTCCTCTACTAATTTATATGAATCTTATGGCACCAACCCTAGTGTGTCCTCTCATCCCTTACAAAACCCCTTTTCCATCACCTTAGGTTCCCAAGGATTTAATTTTAATAAGCTAATCTCTTATTTTATGTTGAATTCCCCTCTCCCATGAGTCATTTAACCTTAATTTGGAATGATCCAAACACATTAGAAAACATATATGTACCCCTAGGCCTCTCCAATCATCTTGATCCCTATGATGTTATGTCTCCTCTTCCTTTAATGGTTTCATCATTCACACCTTCCACTTCATTCCCCTAAACCTCATCCTATTTCTATCAATACAATATACTCCACTCTGCTAACACCTAACAAAACCTAGGTAATGGTCTTACTATTGTAGGTACTAGAGATGATGAAGAAATGTACCCTAGACATGTAGTGGGATTTTGGGCACACCATAAGGAATATGTGAAGGGTCCTCACCCAAAAATTAATAAAAGAGGGAAACAGTGTGGTATGGAAGACCCAAAATTACTTGTTCTCTCTAACCAAGGTAAATACTCTCATAGAAGAAAAAAAGATAGCATAAGACCCACTCTCGGTTCTCCAAGAAACCAATTACATGTTGGAGAAACTTATTTAAGACATACAAATCTAGGTTTGAAATTTTGAGGTGAAAATAAATATCTCCTTCCACACTAGGATAATTATGTAGGTCAAGGATGCCATCCTAAAATTTTTATAAAATTTGGGAAAGGTGGTAAGGACTATGACAAAGACCCATGTGCTCATCTAGAGTACCTATGCCTATTTGGACAGGATCATTATAATTGATGGGAAATATAGGAGGTTGTATATTATGATTAATAAGGGTATTTTCTTAGATCTAAAATTTATTCCCAATTTATATGTGTGCTTATATCATAACTACACATGGAGTATGAAGATTTCTATGGAGGAGTGGATTGCCTTAGCTCAAACTGTAATGGGACCTCTCAAAGATTATTAGAATAAGATATCATATTACATCAAGGAAGTTAATATGATATTTTTTTTCCACCTAGATGACACTCTATTGGATAGGGGAAATTTTGGAGTCCATATAGGTCACTTTGACTAGGTGATGAGGCAAAAAGTGTCCAAGGTAAACAAAGAGGAAACTTAGGTGGTTCTTAAGCTTTCAACCCAATCCATAGTGAGCATCGCCTAGTTGTCTGAATTCTAGGTGTCTATAGAGGCTCCCCTTTGGGTATAATAAATACTCATGGCCTAGGAAAAAATGATCTTTAGGGATCCTTCAATGAATTTCACCAAGTTGTACTAGGAGTTAGACCTTGTGGTAGCAGTTAGAGAGGCTACAGAGGTAAATTAAAAGTAGATGGGATCTAGCTCATATATTCCACTTCCATGTATTTGTTGAGTGGTCCTATATGGATCTATTTGGGGAATAAAAAGGATATTTTATCCCTTTTTTAAAATAATGTAGTTGTCACTACTAAGAGTGGACATCATGGCCTAGGATGGGAATCTTGCACTACTTAGGCATGAATCTCATCCTTATCTATAAAAATGTAACTAAATTGTATTTTTGAGTTTGACATTTATTAGATCAAACATGCTATCGAAGTCAAGCTAGGATTTCTCCTACAATTTCCTTTACCATTTTTAATTGTATAAAGTTGGCCATGATCGATACCTTTGTAATATAACTTATTTTTTTAATGAATGTAATTTGAACTTTTGTGTAACACATATTTGTTTTATCAAGATATCTCTCATTTTAGTTTTAAATTAATGTTAGTTCTCATATATTTGTTTTAAGTCTCTACCATTTTTATGAATGCAATGGTTATATGTGCTCATCTAATATAACCCCTTTGTGAACTCCTTCCATTTTCCTTACAATATTGATAACATGTGTTTTAGTTTGAAAATTATCGTAGAATTTTATATGTTATTTATTATGGGATTATAGTATTTATATTTAGTGAGTTTTCATCAATCAATCACTATTGATTACTTCCCCTAATATTCCCATTGTGTAATATTTGATTTAAAACATTTTTTGAGACTCATCACATAGTGATATAACTATGGCAGTGAACCTAGCTTGAATGTTGAAGAATTAATCTCATATTGATGTAGAAACACTCTTTCCTTAATTATTATTTGCTCTTTATTTATTTATTTTATAGATTGAAATACCTCTCCCTTTCATTTAGAAAATGGTAAAGTGCAGTGCATGAATATTAACAACAAACTCAAGTAACTAACTCATTAAATCATAGCCATCAATATTTAACTCCCCCACTTGTGGCATTGCATCTCTTGGAGATTATTCCACACATGATCCATCATCAATAAAAATACCTTTATCCATGCTATAGGATGATTTCACATAAATACTAAAATAATGGATGAAATTCCATCATTTTTCACATTATTCTCTTTGAAAAGACTCAACCTCGTGAGTATTTTAGAACATATCTTAAATTGAATAAAAAATTCTACCAGGTGATTAGTATGAACACCCATACTTCCATCATAAGTGGCCACCAACTATCTTATTTCATTTCTTAAGACTCCTCCCCCTTCCATGCTAAGATTTCATTTTCAAGCCCCATCAAAATTAAGTTTAACCCACCTTGGTGAAGGAACCATCCATCTAACATTTTTCTTGACCACCACTCTAGAATCCATAGAATATCTATTATCTAGAATAAGTTCCTAAACCTTAGCAATAATTTTTTATCGAGGTAAAAAATATTGCTTCTTACACCATTTAATATTGTAAAATTTGTATTTTTATAAAACTCACTATCTTAATGGAAAATATTTTACTATAATTCTTAGTTTCCTTCAAAATATTATTGTTTCATTCTTTACAAATTCCCCAAAGAAGATAAAGAAAGGCTAAAACCTAAATTTTTTGAGCTCCTGATTAGATAAGGGAGCTACCCACACAAGCCATGAATCTAGAAAAGAGATGGGATGAGACCTACAATTCTAATTTTTTTTTATAATAATCACCACACTTTATAAAAAAAAAGACAATCAAAATATGAAAAATAGATTCACAATCTACTTCACATAAGACACATTTGTTAACTAGAACCAGTCCTCTCTTGTATAAATTATTCATAGTTAGAATCTTGTTTTGAAGACAAACCTAAAAAACATTAATTTTATGAATAAGATACTTAACTAAAATTATAGACTAGGTTATTTCCTCATTAGCATATGGAATCAATTATTTTTAACCTGATCTAACAATATACTTATCATCAAATGAATCAGTCCAAACCAATTCATCTTCCCTAACCAAATTAGTAATATGAATACTTATAAGAAGAATGTTTAAATAAAAAATAGTATATATCACTTCATTACCTAGATTTTTAATTTGTATATTTGTATATTATCTTATACCATTATGAACCTAAATATAATCAACAACTATAGTCCCATAACTATGTTGAATTTGGCCTTCAACTTGATGCCATGGTTTAAGTTCCTTTAATGGCTAATTAAGGATATAAGAATCCTCTTAGAAAATAAAACTAAGACCATTTATAACTTTACATTTATATCATTTAAGAATAATACCCCTTTTTAAAAATATATATATATAAATAATAAAGCCTCTAATAAAGTATTCTTCCTTAAGAAAAATAGCTGACATTTTGTTCTCAAATATTTTTCCTATAAAATTCTTACCCATTAATTGGATTCCTTATTAAATATCTAATGAAGTTTGACCACCAATTCTTTATTTATTAAATTACACTTCTTAAGACCCAAATCACTAGAGTTTTTGGGAAGATAAACCCTTTCCTAAGATTCTAAAGGGACTCTTTGTCTTTTCTCTGCTCCCATCCACAAAAAAAAGTTTCTAATTTTTATTTTCTTTCTCTTGAATCGGTTTTGGCATCTTTAAAAGAGATATTAAATAGTTTTTTAGATTTCAAAAAACAATTTTAATCAAAAATATATTACTCACTTAAGAGTGTATTGCTCCTTTACAACCTAATAATTTCATCTAAAATATACCAAGAAACATATTCCATAGATTAATAGACATTTGACCAGTAAACAAAGTCATGCCCAAATGCATTGATGACAAAGATTAATTTAAAAACCTAATATTTGAGAAATATTATGTTGTCTAACCATAAGTGTATTCATAAATAAAAGTTAACTCTTTTCAAAATTCATCAATTGTTTGAAAACTTCCTTATAATTAGCAAGAATCATTTTCAACACTTTAGCTTCCATGATCGAAGTAATAGAAAGAGTGATTATGTCATCCAAAAATTATTGGTGAAGAGTGTGATGAACTTCATTCACCTCCCAAAAACCTTTCAATTCCCCCTACCTCAAACAAACCAACTAATTCCTACTAAAATATTATGCCATTAAGATAAATTGAAAAGGAGATAAGAGGTTTCCCTATCTTATACCATGTTTGTTAACAAAAATGTAATTAGGACTGCCATTAACTATTATAGAAAACATGTAAGAGGAAATAAAACTATTAATAAATAGTGTAACATGTGTATGAATCCCAAATTTCTCCAACACCATATCCAAATACTCCTATAAACTCTATCATAAGGATTACTCATGTTGATTTTGAATATCATGCTACCATTCATGATTTTATACATAGAATGAATGGTCTCATGAACCACAATGATACCATCCTAATTTTTATACTAGGAAAAAATTCCCCCTGATTATTAGATATCAAATTATCCACAAAAAATGAAGTATCAAATCAATAATTGTAGTGAAAATCTTGTAAACTAAATTCTTAAAAGTAGTAACTCTACTCTTATTAGGGATCACAACAATGAAGGTATTATTTAATTTCCTAAGAATATTACCAATGGAAAAACATTCATCCACCACCTCCACAAAACTATTCTTGATAATGTACAATTTTTTTTGGAAGAACATAATCAAGAAACCATCTAGCCCTGGAGCCTTATCCTTGTTCAACATGAAAATCACTACCTCCACATCTTGTACCATAATATTTCTTATAAAACTTTAATTATCCAAAATATTGATAGTGAAAGGTAAATTCATTAGAAAATCATTACCCTTAACCTTTTTCATAGCTATGTTGGTATAAAACAAGTTCTTAAAGTATTTTAGTGCTTCTTCCTTCATACAAAGAGGATATGAATAATGAACACCATCATCCATTATTATTTTAGAGATCCTATTATAAATACTATGTTTAATCAAGGAAATATGAAAAAAAAATAATTACAATCCCTATCATTAAACATATTTCTCTATCCTTTTGCCTCTATAATTATTCCTCATAAGAAATAGAAGTGTGATAGTCACTTGAGAGACTTTTCTCTTTGAATAAATTTTTAGTTCTCAAGCCATTCACAAATAAATGTTCTTATAATTTATAAATTTTCACTCTGATAACATCTTTTTGTTGAAAAATATTTCTAAATATATCTCGATTCCATATCTTTACACTTATTTCAACATTCTTAAGTTTATAAGTAGTTCAAACATATCTGACCCATAGACATCGAAACTCCACCACTCTTTGATCCTATCTAATAAATCTAGATGATAAAACCATATATGTTCTAATATAAATGGTTTTTTATCATTCTTAACTCTATCATCCATATTATGAATAATAGTATTATGATTTGAACCTATTCTGGGTCAGGAAGATAGACAAAAATCCTGATGAATAAACTAGTCTATAGAAATAATAACATGATCTAATCTAATCTAAATAAGATGTGATTTCAACCACCTATTATACCAAATAAAATGATAACATCTTAGATCAATGTATGATAAACCATTATTAGATATTAAATCTACTATGTCCTGCATATTATTCATAAAAACCTAACTACCTCCCTTCTTTTCACATGGACTAAGTGAAGAGTTGAAATCCATGACTACCATCCACTTAACATCCCCAAAATTCAACTTAAAAGACCCAATGTCCTTCCATAGTCTTTTGAAATATATAGGAAAATTAGGGTCATAAACATTAGAAAGAATCCAAGTTAAGTCTTAATTCTTATCTATTGACAAAATTTCCAAATGATGAGGATTATTGAGAAAAATATCTCCTTGAAGATCCTTATCATCCCAAAAGGTAGCTATCCTTCATGAAGCACTTGAAAAAATAACACTAATAACCTTTATTTCTTTCCATGCCTTGATATTTATCTCCTCAATAGTTTTATAATCCATTTTAGTCCCTTCAATGGATAGTTCCCTCTAGAACTGATTCCTTCTTAGATAACTAAAAATAATATGTTTGATATTATGATTCATCCCTAGAATATACCAACTAATAATATTCATTTACAATATATAAGAAGACATTTGAAGCTTCTATATTGAATCATAGTCTAAGTACCATCCACTACCTCTTTGTTCATCTTTATTATAGATTTAACTTGAGATAATTTCCCTTTATTTTAAGAATAACCTACATCTATTTTTGTAATCCCTTTGATTTGGATGGACTCTCAACTTCTTGTTATTTATCCTTTCTTAAGCATGAATAAGACACATAATGCTAGATTATTTAAAGCATCTATAACACATGTTTATCTTGATTATTATCCTTATAAACCTTAGATTTTTACATTATAAAAAACTTCTTACAAGATAAAGAATTAATTTATGTACTATACATTATACCTCTTCCACATCCTCCTCTCCTTCAAGGGATTCTAAGCAATGAAAATTATTATGGTGCATAGGATTAACCTTAGATTCAAAGGGGAATACAATAGCTTGAATAAATATTATCTTTAATGATCTAGTAAATATATTAATGGATTTTACAACCAAAAAATCTAACTCTTCACTCACTTTATAAACCACTCCTTTCCCTACATTTTAATGAATCTCTTATTTAGACTCCTTGATGTTAATTTAACCTAGCTGTAGACACAAAAAATATGCACGCCATGATTTTGAGTGTCAAAATACCCCTTAACCACCTTGGGACCTCCTCAAGTCAAATCTAACCCTCTAACCCCTAACCAACCCTAACTATAGTTAGTTTGACTAAAATGGCTTAACACTAGCTTTTACCCAATTTGACCCTTTAACCTCAACCACCAATGGTCACCTTGACCATCGATGGTCAGGGTGCAAATCCTCAACCACTAAAATGCAAACTCACCCACCTTGATTTTTTAAAAATAATTTGTCCTCATCCACGTGTGAACCATTACATGAGCAAGTTAAAATTAGGAAGACCATTTCACATATTGTTGCAACTTTCTTACCTTGTGTATAAGAAGAGAGGAACAAAGAGGTGAAATCTATTTGAATTTGTTATCAAGAGCTTATGCACCAAAAATTATATGTTTGTAGGTCAATCGTCATGAATGATCGAATGAACTAGCTACTACATTAGAGAGATAACTTGCCACTGTAGCTCCACCAAAGCATCGAGTACTATTACTCTATTAAAATCATGCTAGACTCCACCAATGAGTTAACCACATTAAAAATCAACCAGATCTACCTTTTTCAAGATAAGTACTTGGTTTCTAGTATTCCATTACTTTCTTTTCTTTTCTCTCATAACCCATCACCCACCAAACTCTTAGAATCTCACTTTGAGATCCTATTAATCAACCTATTATCAACCTAGATCTATCAACAATAACCATTGATGGTTGTCTCAACCATATATTCTTTATCAAACCACTAATAATCACCTTGACCACTAATGGTCACCTTCACTATCGATAGTCACCTCAATGATTGATGGTCACTATGGTAGTAAAATCTTGTAAGTTGTTTTCACCTACCTACCCCTAATAAAACTTCATTCTCTATGTCCCCACCTCTTCATAGACCCCTACCTAATTTTTTGAAGCATACCCCAACCATCTATCACTATTATTAATTAGCTTATTTCTATTTTAATAATTTCTACTATATTTCTTAAGCAAGTATTCTTGTATTCAACTTCATTATATTTTGACTATTGATGCAAGTAGTTTTTATATTGTTTTATAAACCTAATTGTTCAAAACATGTGGATTGACAACCCCTAAGGAAGCTCTTTATTTTTTGATCTATTTATCTCTAAGAAATCCACTCAATATATGTTTAACAAATAAATTTGATTTAGTGCTTTCTTATCTTCAGGTCATCCTCCCAAGATAAATAAGATCTATTCACAATCTTCTAATTCCACATATGCACAATCAATTAGGTTTTTCAACCATACCTATACTTAGTTTCTTATTTTACCTTTTTGAATAATAAGCAAAAAATCACTAAAACATTCTGGCATGCTTGGTGGGGCCCTTGTATCTTTACTTGGGTTTCTATTTGCTTGCATTCTCTCTCTATTCTATGCTCATTAACGAAATTAAAAGTTTCTTTTGGGCTTAAAATTAAGTGCATACATGAATTTATTTCAATTTTAGTTCACATAGTTTAAATTAAAGCAAAGTAATCCTATCGTAGCGTCACTTTTTATTACACACACTAAACCAAACCACATTCATCAATTAAACATCAAACAAACATGAGACAAGGCCCGACTAGGATTTCATCACCTAGTGGTAACCTTACCCTTTCTCAACAATCCCGCTTAGAGGTCATTACCAAGGGTAGAACCAACTTATCTCTCTAGTTGAGTATAAACTCTTGATGTCAATATATATTGACCAAGCACTTAAAACCCTTATCATTTTGGTGTGTGAAATAAAAGGGTAGGTCCCAATACTAAGCCATGTATTTATTCCAATACAAATTAATTTTTAGCACCTAAAAATAAACTAAAAACAACCTTAGAGTTCCTCTCTAGTACCCATTCTACAAACCAATTTTAATCACACAACTTCTTAAGGCATAAGCCGAAAGTGATATTAATTAAAAATCTAAAGCTTAATGTCTCATTTAGAGTGTGATTTGATTTCTTTGATCATTTTCTTGTCTTTTAATTATTTTATTAATAAGAATATTTTTGTTTTCTCTCCCTCTATCTCATATGGTTCTCACTTACCAGTAGTGAAGAGACCTTGCAGAGCAAAACCCATCACCAATCCAACCTACCTCTTCATCCATGGACTACATTTCTAAGCACACAAATTCTCCTCATTCCTCAACAATTCCTACCTTCCCTCAGGAGGTTCCTTAAAGAGACATGAAATTTTATGCTTTCCTAAATAATAATCCTATGGCCTTACAACATTATCTTATAACCATGTCTTACCATATTCTAGCTTTGGCCCCACCCATAGATCTACCTTATAACATACCTCTCTACCTCATGGCGAGTACCTATATTTCTGTGGTTAATACCCAAGCTTCCTCATCAACCAATAACCCCTTTGAGACTACCATAGGAAACCAACCAACCCAAACTACCATTGCCCTTATACCTTCTAGTCCTACCAACCACTCCTCCACCATGGGAGTTCTTAACTCTAGCACTACCGACCTTACTTTAGCTACCTGAATCCATTAACCACTACTCTACTTCAAATCCTTGTGATGTCCATACCCTCCACCTTACTACTCATTAGTACAAGGGTCACCACTCTTCTATTGGTCACCAACCAAACTATTGTTCCTATCTAATAAGCACCCTTTGCACCAAAATTTGGTTACATCCCTAACCTACAAGGTAATGTACCCCTATCCACTACCCAACCACCAACATCTACCTATCCTTATGTATCTTACACCTAACCATTATCATTTTATTATCAATATATGGTAGTTTCCCAACCTTCTACCCACTATCAATATGTTTCCCAACCACTGCAATAGTATGTATGTTATAACCTTCTAGGTGCACAACCCCAAGTGGACCTAATTAAGATTCTTATGGATAAGATGACCACCTTAGATTCATATATTTCAAATTCACACATCTTATCATATGACCAAATCTGACGATCCCATCCATCCATCCATACCTATCAGGACATATCCTCCCCAATGGGAACTTCTCAAGTTCTCTAAGTTTTAAAGTAATGAGGATCCCCAATAACACCTTAGGGCATTTAAGAATTTTGTTTATCTCATCACCTATGATTATTACCTTCTTCACACCTTCTGTATGTATCTAGCTAGTTTGGCATTGGATTGGTATAATGCCATCCCTAAGCACTCCCTTTTCTCCTTCACCCAATTGGCTCAAACCTTCTTGGACCAATTTTCAATCAATATCTCCAAGAAATTTTATATCACTGACCTCTACTCTATCTAGTAGTTTGAGGATGAATTCATTTCAAATTTTGTAGCTTACTAGAGAAGCCTAATTAACCAAATTTCCTTCTTCCTACCTTAACCTAAACTCATAGAGCTCTTTTCTCAAGCATGTGCCATGCATATTTCCTCTAAACTACATGTCCAAATTTTTTGAACCTTAGATTAATATTTTACCATTGTACGTAAGTTAGAAAATCAAGCCATTAACAAAGGAAATTTAAATCTTAAAAATAATAACTCAACCTACAAAACCAATAAGGCCTCTTCTTCCAAGTTAAACAAATAGTATAATACCAATACCAGGAGAAAGGGAACCACAAATGTTGTTGTCCTTAAGGCCGATCCTCCACCTATCATCAACCAAAAATAATTATCTAGTTCCTTAAAGCAAAACACAAGGAACCAAAACCAAAATAAGCAAAAGCAATTCACTCCACTTGGAAAATACTATGCTTCCATCCTCAAGAATTTATTGAAAGCCAACATCATTCAAATTAGTCTTATCAAACCTCCTTATTAGTTTTATTACTCTCATCCTACACCTAGTTGGTTTATTAAAATGATCTATGTGCCTTTCATTAGTTAATAAGACATGCCATTAGTAGGTGAAACACCTTTAAGAGCCTTGTACAATCCCTCATTGATAAGGGAGAGCTTACATTGGATAACCCCAATGTACCATCAAACCAAGCCCTTGATATATTCAAAAAACTTTTCCTAAATGATGATCCTATCAATAATGAGAGAAATAATGTCAATTGCTCTCATGATACCCATACAATTAACATTGTCCTTGATGTACTCATTACTAAACCACCTAGTACCTAATCCTCTAGTTCTTTACCTCTTTCATCTATTAAGGTAATAGATTTACCTTCCTTTCTTTCAGAAAACTAAACTAAGGAAGTACTATCCTCTTCCCCTCCACTTATTGAGGTAGTGGAGACACTATCCTCCCTTTAAACTGTCATATTAGAACCACCAACCATAGCCACCTCACTTTTACCCTTAACTATCAAGAAACCCACCCCTCCTTCAAAGATAATTCTCAAGGATGAAATCCCCATGTCTAATCATCCTATAGAGGAGCCACCTACCTTAGACTTACATCCTTTGATTGAGGAATAGGATAAGGTTAGCACCCCCTTCCCTAACCTATGGTTATATCAATCAAACCTACTACCCAAGGAGATGAATTGATCTATAAACCATTATCTAGACTAGTTCAAAGATTGGATTTTATTTTCAAACCCAACTTAGACTGGGCTACCTTTTGGTAGGAACTAGGTTTCCCTTAAATTATTAGATTGGAACCTCCAACCCTTCTTTTGGAAGACTAACCCATCACTCTTATTAACCAACATATTATCATATCTACCCAAGCAACCAAGATCTTTATTGAACCAACCAACACCCATCCACCTTAGTTAATCAAGACCTAAATGACCAAACCATCTTCTACCACCCCAACCAAAATAACCAAAAGCCTTAGTACTTTCCCTACACCAAGCCTTAGTCACCCATCTATGAAAGTGGACCTAACCTCTTCAAACCCACCAACCAAGTACCAAAGTAGATAAACCAACCACCTAAAGTATTGAAGACCCAAATTTTACCTTCCTCAACCTTACCCTCCATTTTGGGGCCTCATCCCCCTACCTTGAGTAAGAATCCCATTATCCCCACCACATCTCTTAGTTATACCTTCACAATTACTATTTGATGAATCTCTCTTCACTGAAATAAAAATAACCAAGATACCTACCTTACACTCTTCCACCTCTATCTCATCAACCTCTTTTCCTAAACAAGAGCCATCTTCCAAGCATACTACCCTACTCAAAGCACCTACCATAAAACCTATTTCTAAGTGACATTCTACCCCAACCATCAAAGAAAATACCACTACACCTTTACCACCTTTACTCAAGTGTTACTAGACTATTTTTTATAGGTTATTTCAAAATTATTGTTTACCCTTACCTCTCATAAAGCCCTTTGAACCTCTTGCCTCGAAACCCACTAGGTACAATGACCAGCAAGTGTGTTCTTATCATAAGACACTTAGCCATGACACAAAGAACTAAAAATATCTCTAAACCATTATCTATAAACTTTATCATGAGGATTATATATTAATATATGAACCTCCTATGGGCCCCATACCAATATAACCAATAACCATATCTACCCAACCCTTACCTACTCCTACACTCTCACCTAAGAGTGAAGATGAGTCTGACCAATTTACTAGTTTAACCTCTCGCCCTATCCATACTATCAATGTGGTCAAAAGATCATACTAGAAGGATAAGGGGAAGGATAATCTATCCATTCCATAGATGTATCCATCTTTAACCTCCCAACCATCCCACACCCAACTATCTCCATCTTTGACCAAACCCAATGTGTCCATTTTAGGTGCCTCCTAATTTAGCCCCTTAGAATATATCATGAGAGTTATCCTCAAGCAACTTCACTAGACCCCAATGAAGATGAGCTTATATGAGTTAATATATATCTCTCTCCATCACCACCAAGCACTAATAAAGGCTTTGTAATCCAAAGAGGTCCAGCCTAAAGATCCATAACCTCTAGTAGCCTTTATTGACACCCTTAAAATTTCCAACCTTTTTACCTTCAAGGATTTGGAAATACCTTCCATCCATCCTGAGGAACTAGATCTCCCTATCTTTATTACTAATTACATCAACCAAACCTATATCAAATGGGTCATGATTGGTAGGGGAGATAACATCAACATCATCTCCTCCCATGCCTATAATTAACTTAAATTGCTAGATAATGTCATGTCCAAATCTTTAATTATCCTTCAATTATTCAATGATACCATGGACACTACTTTGAGAACTATCATCCTTCATATCCATTAAGGACCCAACATGCTCCTTGAATGTTTTTATGTAGTGGATGGTGAATTCTAATATAATGTTTTTTTTAGGATGACCCTAGATCTGATCCATGGGTTGTATCCCCTCTACCCTTCATAATTATATTATGTTTGAGCATGAAGGCTAGGTCATCACAATCCAAACTAATCCAATTCCTTTCTTAACATGCAACATAACCTATCACCATAATGATGTCCTCATACCCCCATCTAATACACCCTCAACAACTAAAACTTAGCCTTTAACCACCAAAGTGGATATCATATCCCCTTTTACCAATGAGAAATTAACTAGTTAATTTATCTCTTTAGAACAAATACCCACCATGGACCCTTTGGAATAAACATTTCATTGCCTTTCACTGGGAGAGTATCACCTTTTAGTCCTTGACACTTTCTCTACTCATCATGAGTAAGGGAAACTCACTAGTAAACTAAGATATATACTAATGTCAAACTATCATTCCCTTTAAACATTCCCACCATTAGACCCATTTTGTTTATGGGGGACTCAAAAACCCGCTTAGTACTTACACCACCTCTCTTTCACCCAGATCATTTACCACCAATTTTTCTTACTTAAATAAATTAAGTTTTGCCAATAAATTCCTCCATCTATGTGCTTGGAAAGGATTTGGTATTGGGTGATATGAGTATGGCCCACACGAGCTAGTCACCATTGAAACTATGAAGCTTCATGAGAAGTTCAAACTTGGTTTTATCCTACCCAACAAGAAGCAACCCAAACCATGTACCATTACCATTGTTGAGGAAGATACCCCTTCTTCATGAAACTCTCCTCAGCATGCATATGAAGATGATGACATCATCACACCTAACTTTTTTTTCATTAACATGATCAGCCTCAAACCCCTAATTTATCAAAAAAAGGGGCAACCATAACCATCCTTTTGACCCATCTTGAGATGATAGGAGAAGATTCTCCAACTATTAACACTATTTAGTGTGAGGATGATGATTTTATTCTCACCTATATTAGTGCTCTATATTCTTCAATCTACAAATCCTTTCCTCCTAAGACCTCAACCATGTTGAATAAATCCACCATGGATATCAGCTTGGGTAATCTGCATGACCCCTTCATTGTCAAACTTGACCAATCACTAAATGTTGAAGAGATTTAGGAATTCCTTTATTTCCTCTAAGATCATAGCATATCCTTCACTTGGTCTTATGGAAAAATGCCTAGAATTGACCCCACCAATGTTACCCATAACATTGTCACCAACCATGATGTCAAACCTGTCAAGAAAAATATTTGACACATGCACCTTCGCATAGACCTTCTCATTAAATAACAGCTCCAATGTCTTCTATCTATCAACTTCATTTAAGCCATTTACTACCCCCATTGGATCTTGAATGTCATACCTATCACCAAATCCATAGGGGGACTACTCAATTTTGAGGACTTTCATGACCTCAAATTCACTTTCCCCAAAAATGACTTTCCTCTATCAAGCACCGACTAGATAATTGATCTTATAGCTAGTAATGAGTTATTATCTCTTATAGATGGATTCTTAGGGTAAAATAAAATCCTAATTACCCCAAAAGACTAGTATAAAAATAATTTTACAACCCTTTGGGGAACCTTCTACTATAGATTCATGCCATTGAAACTAAAGAATGCTAAATCAAGATACCAATATGTCATGACCTATATCTTCCATGATAATATCTATAGGATTATTCAGGACTATGTGGATAACCTTCTCAAAAAATACAAACTCTAAAAAGATCACTTGGCATTTCGTAAGATCATCTTTGAATGCCTCATCCACTATCATGTCCACCTCAACCCAAAGAAGTGCATTTTTGGGGTCTTATTAGGAAATCTCCTTGGATTGATCATCTCCCTTCATGGAATAAAAGTCAATCCCACCAAAATTTAATCCATCCTTAACATGCTTCTTTAAATTGACCTTAAGCAACTCCATAACTTGTAGGGGAGGCTTCAATCTATTTTTTAATTTATGTCTTAGCTTTTGGACTGATGCTAACCCTTCCACAATGTTTTGAAGAAAGATATATCTTTTAAGTGGAATAGCGATTGTCAAAAGGCCTTTGATTCACTAAAAAAGTACCTTTTGTCTCTACTTATCCTTACCCCTACCAAAGATGACTAACCTTTTTATCTTTATATTTCTACCACTGACCACTCCCTAGGGGAAATGCTTGCTCATTAAGATGAACAACTCAAAGAGTAAGCTTTATACTACATTAGTTACATGCTTATAAAATATGAGACTTTTTATACCCATACTCGAAAAATTTAATTGGCCTTAGTCTTTTTGGATACCAAACTTTTCCATTACCTTCTTAACCACAAAACCTATGTCATAATAAGCACTAACCCACTAAAGTACATGCACTCCAAGCCATATAAAAACCATCATATGGCCAAGTGGTTTATGATCCTAAATGAGTTTGACCTTGAGTTACTTTAGTAAAAGTCAATTAAAGGGAAATTCATTGCAAAATGATTAGATGAAACACCTTTAGTAGATAACCAACCTCCTCCTCTTGAGTTCCTCGATGATTCTATCACTACCATCTCTCATTTGATAGATTAAAGTGTTAGCATGGTGGGGGATCAGGTATAGTCCTTATCCTCTTTGATGGTGAGCCTCTCCCTTTGTCTTTCAAGATTGATTTTGAATGTACCAACAATATGGTTGAGTATGAAACCCTAGTGATAAGCCTTCAAATTACCTTAACCCTAGGAGTCAAAATGATCAACATCTTTGGTGACTCTCAATATGTGGTAAATCAAATTAATTACTTTTAACAGTTTAAGAATGATATTTTGAAATAATAAAAGCAACTAGTTGAATAAATCTTAGCATCATTTAAACACTATCATATCCAATCAACCCCATGATCTACTAACAAGTTCATCGATACCATGGATTTTGTTTCCTCTTAGATCTCATCTTCACCTTTGGATTCTAAGATATCTATCATTTTCCACATGCTAACCCAACCTTCATATGTTAAACTAGACACTACCATCATTTTTAATGTGAAAGAGACCCAACCTAACATTTTGTATCAATAAACCTTTGACTACCTTAACCTTGCCATCATTCCTTCTAACCTTTCTAGGAATACTTGAATATAATTTATCTAGAGTACATCTCATTATATCATTATGGGATGAATTCTTTATAAGCATGGCTTTGATGGTCTTCTCTTCCATTACTTACATAGTCATGAAGCCTCTCATGCTATCAAGGAAATACATGATGGAATATATGGGGGACACTTTAGTGGCTTCACTATAGCTAAATGCATCCTTTACCTTAGCTATTACTGACCTACCCTTAACCAAAACTATTGTTATTATGTGAAAAAGTGTGTTAAATGTCAATAACATGCTAATTCTCATCATGCACCTAGCTATAGTCTTCATGTTTCTATTGATTTATGGCCTGTTTCATAATGGGGTCTAGATCTTATTGGTGAAATTATCCCCCATTTCTTGTAGAAACACCATTCTATCATCACTATGACTAAATATTTCATAAAGTGGGTGGAATTTATTCCTATAGTCTTGACCAAAGCAAAAAATATTTTTAAATTTATCAGCCATCACATTATTTGCCATTTCAGTGTTCCTCACAAGTTTATCACCAATAATGGTAAATCCTTTAAAAATAGGCATGTCTAAGGTCTATGTGATGCATTCGGCATCAATATAAGCTTCTCCTTTCCCTATCACACTTAAGAAAATGGATAGGTTGAGGCCTCTAACAAAACTCTTAATAACATGCTAACTAAAATGGCCAATGAATCTAGTTAGGATTGGCATTTGCAAATCCCCTTCACCTTATAAGCATATCATAATAGCATTATAAATCCTATAGGTGCTACCCCTTTCTCTGTTATGTTTGTATCAAATGCCATCTTACCTGTTTAAGTCCAAATCCACTCTCTTTTCATATATTTACAATATCTCATTTCTGAGGATGATCATCATCATCACCATTCAACCCACCTTTAGCTACTCAATGAGCATTGTTTAACAGATCTTACCCATCTCCATGTCTATCAAGAGAAAATCAAGCGTGCCTATAATAAGAAACATAAATTATGAGAATTTAATGTTTGATATCTCATCCTAAATTAAAATCAACATGTCACTAATATGGAGAAAAGCAAGCGGGGAATGTTTGCTTTCAATTGACTTGGACCTTATATCCTAACCCACAAGTATGGATTAGGAGCTTACAAGTTGTCTTCTCTCAAAAGGCCACCCATAACCTAAGGTGCTTAATGCTTTTCATATAAATCCATTATGTTTTAAGAAAGGATCAAGCTCATCTTTTATCTATCTTAAACTCATCCCTTGCTATCTACCTATACTCCATCTCAATAATTTAGGGGTAACTAATTATAACTGAATCATGTGATTATCTATCACTGGCATAGACTTATCTTAAATAATGGGTATCATGGATCTACCCATGGAATGGTTCTCATGGTACTTTACACCCCTTTAAAAGATGAATTCCCATGATAATTATCACCTAAAACTCTTTACACCTAATCAAATTTCTTATGATTTTAGTTCTACCTTCATAAAGGTGAACTACTAAGTTGGACTAAGCACGTCTATGTCTAAAAAAATAAAGCAAGCAAAAAATAAAAATCCATAGTAATAACAATCATGGGTTATTATTAAGCATTCCTAGACTACTCCCTTGAAGGAAAGTTGTTGAAAATTTATTTGAAATTACCAAACATAAAGAAGACTACTCCCTTTCAGGACAACTATAAAAAAAACATTAAACAAAGTAAACAAACTTATACCACTCCCTTGAAAGATGGATGAGTAAAGCATTTTGTCAAAAACATATCAATTTCATGGAAGATTCCCACATCGATCAACTTCCCATATATAATAATCAATAGAAGACCCATTATAAAAATCACAACAAAAGCAAACTAATCTTAAAAGCCAAAATTGGCTCTCATAGTATTCAAAATAAGGTAGAAGATGCAATTTGGTTTCACAAGTAGACTTATTGCATTGATTAGTCTACATATCCTACCATAGACTTGTTTTTACCGACTCTGTGGATACCTACTGAAGAGGCATGCTATTCTTGCAAGAAGGTTCCATTTTCACACATCTCCCCTTTAATCAATATAAGCAAGGGATTTTGAGATTACTTGACATTATGTGGTGAAGACACATTTTAACCAACAAATAAATGATAATTCAAAGCATTCTAATAGTTTATGTTTATTAATCCAATCCAATTTTAGTTTTGTTCTAGTCTTTGTCAAATAAGAAGCATCATGCCCTCTTTTTATCCTATCATCACTAGTTATTTTCATTAAGGTGTTTGTCTCTTGATTATATTATTTGGTCTCCTATATAGTGTTGTGAATTAAATTACCTCATGTGCTCTACCTTAAGCAAGATATCAACAAGCATAACCGTAACAAACATAATAAAACCATATCATCCATGAGCATTTAATAAACCAACCATTTTTCACCACATGTCTAAGTCTAAAATAATGTAGTGTTTACTAATTTATCATGTCATAAGCATAACCAAAATCAAATCCATCTCATTCCTTGCTAGGTTCATCTACATTAGTGTCTAGCAAATCAACCATAACATAAACATAATCCATGATCACATATAACCATAACACCATAAGCATTAAACATCAACATCAAACCATAAACCATAAACCACAAACATGAGCATGAATAATGATCATATGTATAACTCATGAGTTATATAACATAATAATGTGTATTATAAAATATACATCTCTCTCTCTCTCTCAAAATTTACATCTCACCGCATCATCTCATAAGCCAAAATCAAAATGATATACAGAATGTCATAATATAAATATGTCCTATATATGCCCTAGGGGCACCATTACCTCGTGGAGCACCACTCGATCCTAGTACCTACCCATATAATATACCTACTAATAACCTCACTATCCTTATCTATCAAGATAAAGACACTACCCACTACCCTGGTGTCACCACATTGGCACTTCCTACCAAGTTAGTCCTATACTCACCCCATTAGGGCTCTTATTGACACTATGTCAAAACTATGGCCTCATAGTACCATAGATATTCCATTATAGCTAGGTATCATGTCAAGGGGATGGTGCATGGTGGCCCTATATGTGTTGATATTGGTTCTCCTCCTCTCTACCTTAAGAATCACTCTCTTAGGTCATCAAACCTAGAGAGGTCCTAGCTTGATCCCTATCACCTATCACAGTAGTAACTTGACCTTATAAGGTAAAAAAATGACCCTATAATGTAATATTATGGCCCTATAATGTGGCCACCTATTATTGTAGCACTATAACCTATCCCTATGTAGTGGCTAAAGCCATTTTTTTCTTTCCATCATGGTGAGCTATATCCATGACCATCAACCTCACACCACCATCATCACCACCAATGTATACATACATACATACATACATACATGTGTGTGTGTGTGTGTGTGTGTGTGTGTGTGTGTGTGTGTGTGTGTGTGTGTGTGTGTGTGTGTGTGTGTGTGTGTGTGTGTGTGTGTGTGTGTGTGTGTGTGTGTGTGTGTGTGTTGGTACCATGCCGTTTACCCATATATAAACCCAACATCATCTATTTGTGTACTATCTAGCATCTACTCATATCTACCAAAGTCATCATAGGATGTGGGTCTAGTAGTAAGATCTCTAAATCCTCTTACTTGTGCATAGGGAATGAACCTATAATACCCTGTACCAAGCCAAAATATTATTTTAACCTATCAAATGGGATTAGATCCACCTCCCCTTCCATCCTATTGAGTATCTATCTATAGCTTTGAAAGGAGAATGTATACCTCTTAAAGCCAGGCCATACTAGAAATTGGACATAAGTCCTCCAAGTGATGTATCTTATCACTAGTGCACCTAATGAACCCTTGAACCACTCCACATCATGTGCACCACTTCCTACACCTGGCATATCAAAATCACCCCGCCACCACATAAAACTAATAGGGAAGTCAATAAGTTTGAAACCTACCCATGGAAATCCTATTGGTCTCAACACACAAATGTGTTTATAGGCCCAACAATACAGAACCAAGCTAACATTGATACCATACCTCTTATGGGGATTGAACCCCCACAACTCCCTATCTATCTTTATGAACCAAAAAAACAACCAATTGAATATAGTCCAACCCAATAATAACTCAACTAACACCCTTAATACCAAGTATGGGAACTTCTCATTACTCAAGTTGGGAAGTGCAAAGCATGAAACAATAATAATCAGCATGGTCATGAGTTTCCTCTCACCTAGAGCTCTCTCATACAAAGCATTATACAATAACCCCCCAACATTCCATCTAACTTGATCACTCTCATATCTATATAAAAACTCAATGTGATCATCCTAATCCTCATGATCTATATGGTAGATTAGATCACCTTAAAGTAGAAGTCAGGTGACGTTGTGTATGCCCTCAAGTAAGATAGTCATCTCCCCGATTGACAATAGGAAGGTGTTCATAGTAGGATCCCATCTCTTGATGAGCACTAAAATCATGGATAAATCCCAAGGAACATGTTGATAATGCATCATCACTCCCAACCCCACCTATTCCATGTGAGCCTAATCAACTAGAGTCATCCCTTGCTAGATATATATGAAAATACGTGGCACTTGGTCATATATATGTATCTATTTTCTAGATTGTACAAATCTCAAATCATATATTAGTCACCTACACCATTATTATCTACCCTAAACTTTAATCAATAGATCTATTTTCCTTACCTATCCTACCTATCTACCTAATACCTACTCGATTTACCCTCTAAACCTTCTATGCCAACCTATACCTAGCATGCGCACATTTCATGTTAGGGGATCTGTAGCTCTACCAATTAGAGCACAATTGATTACTTTCTTATATGAAATTAAACATGGAATTATACCAAAATGATAAAGTAGCTAGAAGCTTGAGACAACAAAGAATTTGAGAGACAATACACACTCTTGTATTAAATACTACTAGAAGAAAATACAATAAGGAAGATGCCACTTCTTTCTCCACCTCAAAGGCTTGCCACACCTCAAGAACTTCTTCCCTCTCTCTCTTGCTCAACACAACAAATCTAAAGCCTGAGTTGCTATCCCTCCTTGAATGCTTCAGCTGATCTCCTTGACCTTGCTAGCTTCAATGCCTTTACTTGCCTTCTTACTTAATTATAATACATGCCTTATGGGTCTATAAATAAGATCCCATGCTTACAAAAATAGAACTCTAGTTACAATAATTAGACACGCAGCTTGTGACTATAATTAGTCGCTTAACATGCAAACACTCACTTCACTTAATTGACTGTTTGTCAACAACAGTTCCAAAAATACACAGGTGACTGACGCCGATCCCTACTGGTCTGGTGCTGCCGACGTCGGCCGACTCCCTGTTGTCACCGGTCTCCTTCTCCACTGCACTTGACCAACGTTGGTCATACTGCCGACGCCGGTGGCTCTGGTTCTTCAGCATCCTTCCTTGTGTGTCTGCAAGCAGTTGAAGCTTTTAGCTCCACACCACAACAATCTCCCACTCGGAGATAAACAACTGCAACTTGTACTTGTACTTATACACCATCTATTTTGTTCTTTAGGCTTTGTATCCCTCTTCAATGTCACTCTTGAAGACTAACCATCACGCAAACCTATGATGCAATACCTGTATCTTATGCCACAAGAATTTTGCTGCTCCCAAATGCTCCATGACATACTTCTGAACCAACTCTACCCTTAGCTCAGAAAACTCCCTATATATGAAACCCTGCAACAAGTAACACAATACAATAACAGGATAATGTAGCTAATATTATCCAACCTGGTAAAGATAAAATACAATGGTCAAACCTCCATTATTCTGCTGCATAATCAAGACCATATACCATAGCCTTCTATCTCATGTGTCCATCCACTCTCTTCTCTAAAATAAGAATCCATCCCTCTATCCAGTGCTTTCTTCCAGCTAACAACACTACCAACAAATACATGTTTGGTTCTCCAAGGACTCACACTCCTCATCCATGCCAAGCTCCCACTATTTATAGATTCTACCTGCATTGCTTCTTCCATCTTCCTAGTTCATGACTATCAGTAAGCAATATAAAGAAGGTGAACAATGAATATGAGGTTCACATACCTTTTCTAACCTCTACATGGGTGTTTGAGACTTAGTAATTCACCCAACATCCATTCCAGTGACCGATGTAGGCCATCTCCCAGTCTACTCCCGACCGATGTCGGTTCCCTGCATTGACCCTGATTGCCAACGTCATTTCCCTGGCTGACACCGATGTCCCTCCTGCCGATGTCGGTCCTTATGACCGATGTCAGACTTCTCCTGTCTGACCTATTGACCCTACTAGTCTGCACATGACTGATGTCGGTATCTGGATGACTGATGTCGGTGCCAAGCTATCGACATCGGTGTCTGTGTGTTCCTATAAGTGATGAAATTTTCATCCATGAGCTCTTTTTGGATCAAACCTCTACCCATGTTGCCCTGCTTAGATTTATTCAGCCCCTGTGACTGATCTCTGTCCTTCATCTCCTCCATAAACACCAAGGCTTTTTTGTTCCTGTCAAAAGCATCAAATTTCCTCTTTCTACAATGAACTGTATTTATGCTTTCCAAATTTGAACACATACCTTTTGAGTCAAGAACTTCCATTCCCTTCCTATTCTTGTGACCAAGCCTATTAGGCCACATCTTCGAATCTACACTAGAAGTAGAATCAGTAATACAAGTAGACAGATAAAGAGTATCTACTTTCTTACCTCTTGCTAGAATAAGTGCTCCCTTGGTAACCTTCCAAGAATCCACTATGAGGGTTATTGTGCATCCCTCATCTCCCAACCTTCCTACAAAAATTAGACTCTGCTTCAGAATTGGAACATGCATGACCTCTTTCAACACCCACGTGTTGTCAATCTGCAATCTCAACTGCACTTTCCCTTTGCCAACTATCTAACAAGGCGTACCATCCCCTAAATAAATAACTCCAAAGTCTCCCTATTCATACTCGTAGAACAAATCTCTGTTTGGGGATGCATGAAAAGATGAACCAAAATCTAAAATCCATGATCCTACCTGACTATTTGAAGAAAGTATGAGAGCATCCTGCATCACAATATTTGCATCCTTTGCTTCTTCTATACCTGCATGTTGATTCTCTTTATCTCTCAACCGACACTCCTTCTTTGTATGTCCTTTCTTTCCACAAAACTAGCAAGTAATACCTTTGGACTCGGATCTCCTTCCCGACCTTGATTTCCCTTGCTCAACCTTCTCCCTTTGCCTTTCCCTGCTTTCTGCACTTAGAGCATTCCCTGATGATTCACCTGTGCTTCTCCTACGTATTTCTTCATTCAAGATCACACTCACAACATCATCAACTTTTAAGATTTTAGAAGTAGATGTAGAATTACTTACTGCCATAACCAAACCATCCCAACTTTTAGGCAAAGAACATAAAATCAAGAGAGCCTTTACCTCATCATGAAAAACAATATTGACTGAAGCTAATTGGTTTACCAAACCATGGAAATCACTGAGATGAGTATGTACCGATCCACCTTCCTGCATTTGCAAAGTAAATAGCTGCTTCATAAGATATACCTTATTAGAAGCAGAGGGCTTTTCATATAAATTCGCCAAGGACTTTATCAACTCTTCCATTGTCTTGCACTATGATAAGCTAGAAATCACAGATGATGCAAGGCTCAACCTTATGGAACCAAGAGCCTTCCGATCAAGAATGTTCCATTCTTCATCCTTCATATCTATGGGCTTGCATGCAACCCCACCCAACAGTAAGTACAAATCCTTCTGATACAAATAGTCCTCAATCTGCATCCTCTAATGCTGATAATTCTTACTGTTAAACTTCTCCATTCGTAGTCTACTTTCTTCTACCATTGTTGAACTCCCACTCAATCAAAAAACCCTGTGAATGACCTGTAATAAAAAAAAATACCCTGCTTCCTACAAATCGTAGCTCTGATACCACTTGTCAGGGGATCTGTAGCTCTACCAATTAGAGAACAATTGATTACTTTCTTATATGCAATTAAACATGGAATTATACCAGAATGATAAAGTAGCTAGAAGCTTGAGACAACAAAGAATTTGAGAGACAATACACACTCTTGTATTAAATACTACTAGAAGAAAATACAATAAGGAAGATGCCACTTCTTCCTCCACCTCAAAGGCTTGCCACACCTCAAGAACTTCTTCCCTCTCTCTCTTGCTCAACACAACAACTCTAAAGCCTGAGTTACTATCCCTCCTTGAATGCTTTAGCTGATCTCCTTGACCTTGCTAGCTTCAATGCCTTTACTTGCCTTCTTACTTAATTATAATACATGCCTTATGGGTCAATAAATAAGATCCCATGCTTACAAAAATAGAACTCTAGTTATAATAATTAGACACGTAACTCGTGACTATAATTAGTCACTTAACATGCAAACACTCACTTCACTTAACTGAATGTTCGTCAATAGCAGTTTCAAAAATACACAGGCGATCGATGCCGGTCCCTGCTAATCTGGTGCTGCCAACGTCAGCTGACTCCCTACCGTCACCGGTCTCCTTCTCCACTGCACTTGACCGACATTGGTCATACTACCAACACTGGTGGCTCTGGTTCTTTAGCATCCTTCCTTGTGTGTCTGCAAGCAGTTGAAGCTTTTAGCTCCACACCACAACATTTCATTTGCCTTAACTTTTTAACCACTTATCAAAAAAACCTTCTCTTTTTTAGTCAATCACTAATGGTTATGCATAAATATTTATATGAATGTTAATCATCGATGGTTGAGCCTGATCATTAAAGGTCAATATGGGTATTCTTAAGCCAGAATGTCCAAACCCTTCCTACCCTATGAAACCACCCAAATGACAAGCTAATCCACCTAATTTTCTCACCATAATCCTTTTCCAACCTAGTTTACCTACCCACCCTTTCCAAATTCTAATTTTACCTACAAATTCACTTCAAAGCTACCCAAACCCTACCTAGGGCATAACCCAAGTAGCTGTCCCAAATAGCTAACCCCAATGCCAATGCATAAATTCACTCTAAGCTACCAAATTAAGAACAAACCCTACCTCATTTTATAATTATTTCCATGGAATTGGTTTTAAGTCTACCCATCCTCATTTGTGCTCATCTGCTCCCTACATCTTGACTGGTCACGTCGGTCCACCTTAACTAAATTTTAACCATCTACCTTAGCAACTACCCTTAGTAATCACTTTCTCCATAAAGCACCAAAATCATCAAAGTGCTAGGTCAAACACAAGCAAAAGTAACAATAAATGAAAAGTAATTTCTCTTTCACTTTTACCACATGAATTTTTAGGGTTTCCACTCTAACCATCAATGGTTAGGGTGACCATTAATGGTCACACTTGGGGACCCTGATCATCTATGGTCAAGTGGTCCCCTTTCATTGCTTTCACCTAAACAAACCTTTTTTGGTAAATCCATGCATTTATACCCACCCATGGAGACTACCTTCTCCACTCACCATAACCACCTCATCACCTCACCATTGGTCTATTTTGGCCCATTTAAGTGCATGTTTTATGACAATTTTTGCCTGGTCCTTTGACTATAGAAAAAACATTGCCATGTTGACCCTTTTTAAACTTACACCACCTCACACATACCTAACCCACTTTTGTATTTTTGGTATCACTTCTTATCTTTGTTACCCATGAGACTTGACCAATTTATGTTTTCACTATGAACATTTCCTACCTTAGATACCCATCAAAATACAAACATCACTTTGGAGACTTACAAGTGTACCCAACCACACACCTAAATGTGGTCATGTGGTCCACTTTTCCATTGTCCTCCTAGCACTAAAATTTAGTTTTTTTAACAATGCTAGCCTCATCTTTGCACAATCTTAACTATCACACCTTTTGTCTTACTTTGTATGATTTTTTGAACTTTAGTGCCCTACCTATCATCCACCTTAATGATGTCCACCTTCATCACCACCTTCACTCACTTTATCAAACCCACAATTGATTATGTTTTACCTCATCGACTCCCAGTTTGAGGGGGGACCACCTCCTCCCATATTCATGGCAAATAGACCTTAGACCAACATCAATTTTTATTTTTTAGTTTACTAATTTAAGTTACATAATAAAAAGGGGCAAAATATAGACACCAAAAATATAAAAACCATGATTTTGAGTGTGTAAATACCCCTTGACCACATTGTGACCCCTTTAAGACTAATATGACCCTCTGACCCCTAATCAAACATAACCCTAGTTAGTTTGAATAAATTAGCTTAATACTAGCTTTTACCCTATTTGAACCTTCACCCTCAACCATCGATGGTCAGGTTAACCACTGATGGTAATCTTGGTTGTTGATGGTCAGGGTGCATCTCCTTAACCACTAACATCCAAACTAACCCACCTTTCTTTTCTAAAAATAACTTGTCCTCATCCACATGCAAGCCATTGCATAAACAAGTTAAAATTAAGAAGCCCAGTTCATGTATTTTTACAAATCTCTTGCCTTGCCTATTATAAGAGAGGAGAAAATAGGTGAAATATATCTACAATTGTTATCAAGATATTGTGCATCCATAATTATTTTTTTGCAAGTCAATCATCATCAGCAATCCAGTGAATACATGTTACTATGTCAAAGAGCCAACTTGTCACCACATCTCTACCAAAGCATTGAGTACTGTTACTCTGTCAGACTCCACCAATGAGTCAACAACCTCAAGCATCCACCCAATAGACATTTTATACTAAAATTACTTAGTTTTTAGTATTATATTACTTTATTTTCTTTTTGCTCACATCCCAACACCTACCTAACTCCTAAAATCTAACTTTGAGATCATGTCAATCATCTTTTTATCAACCTAGATCTATCCACAGTAACCATCAATGGTTTTCTCAATCATTGATGTTTTATCCAACCATTAATGGTCACCTTGACCACTGGTAGTCACCTTGACCACTGATGATCAGCTCAACCACCAATGGTCACTATGGCAATAAAATCCAATAAGTTGTTTTCACCTACCTACCCCCAACCAAACTTGATTCTCTGTGTCCTTGCCTATTTATAGACCCCTACCAAATTTTATAAAGTATACCCCACCCATATATCACTAGTATTAATTATATTATCTCTATTTTAATCATTTATAGTCTATTTCTTAAGAAAGTATTCTTATGCTCAACTTCAATATCTTTTGATTATTGATGCAAGTAATTTCTATTCTATTTTATAAACTTAATTATTTAAAACATGTAGATTGATATCCCTTGAGGAAGATCTTGCTTTTATGATCTAGATATCACTAGGCAATCCACTCAACTATCTATTTAACAAATAAATTTTCTTTAGTGATTTCTTATTTTTAGGTCATCCTCCCAAGCCAAACAAGATCTCTTCATAATATTTTGATTCCACGTGCATGTTATCAATTAGATTTTTCAACCATACTTGTACTTAGTTTATTTTTTCTATTTTTAAATAATAAGAAAAAAATCAATAAAACATTATCATAAAGCTACCCATTTATACCCACCCATGGAGACTACTTTATCTACCCAATGTGACCACCTCATCCCCTCACCATTGGTCTATTTTGGCCTATCTAAGTGTGCATTATGTGACACATTTTACCTAGTCTTTTAATCATAGTGAAAACATTACCATGTTGACCCTTTTTGAACTTGCACCACCTCATGATTACCTAACCAAATTATTTCTTTTTGGAGCACTTTATACCTTGGATACCCATGACACTTAACTAGTTTGTGTTTTCACTGGGATCATTTCCTGCCTTAGATACCCATCAAAACATAAACATCACTTTAAATAATTGTAAGTGTACTCAAATTCCATGCATAAATATGGTCATGTGTTCTACTTTTACATTATCCTCCCAAAACCAAACTTTATTTTTTTCAGCTTGATAACCTCATATTTGCATGATCTTGGCTATCACACATTTTATTGTACTTTACATGACTATTTATGCTTTAATGCTCAACCTACCATCCACCTTCATGATTTCCACCTTCATAATAATTTTCAACCACCTTATCAAACCCAAAACCAATGATTATTTACCTCATTGACTCCTAATTTGAGTGGGAAATCCTCTTCCCATACTCAAGACGACTAGACCTTGCAGCAACATTAGTTTTTATTTTATAGATTGTTGATTTAAGCTACATAATAAAAGGGGGAAAATGTAGACATTGGAAATTTTTACACCATGATTCTAAGTATTAAAATACCATTTGACCACTTTGGGACCCCCTTAAGACCAATTTGACCCTTTAAATCCTACCTGAACCCAACCATAGTTAGTTTGACTAAACTAGCATAACACTAGATTTTACCCAATTTGGCATTTTACCCTCGAATGTTGATGGTCAAGATGACCATCAATGATCACCTCGATTATCAATGGTCAAGGTGAGCCTCATCAACCACTATCATGAAAAATTACCCACCTTGTTTTTCTAAAAATAAATCTTCCTTATCCACATGTGACCCATTACATGAGCAAGTTAAAATTAGGAAGCCCAATTCATGTCTTGTTTCAACTCTCTTGCCTGACCTATAATAAGAGAAGATAAAAGAGGTGAACTCTATCTACAATTTTTATCAAGTGATTATGAATAAACAATTATTACTATTTATTTCCATCATCGTCAATAATCTAGTGAACTATCTCTTATATCAGAGAGTTAACTTACCACTATAGCTCTACCAAAACATTGAGTACTGTTACTCTATTAGAATCATGCCAGACTTCATCAATGAGTCAACCACCTCAAGAATCCACCCAATATACCTTTTGTAAGATAATTACTTAGTTTCCAATATTTAATTGATTTATTTTCATTTTACTATTTTCCCAACACCTACCCAACTCCCAAAATCTCACTTTGAAATCCTATCAATCAACCTGTTATCAACCTAGATCTATCCATAATAACCATAGATGGTTGTCTCAATTACCAATGGTCTATTGATCTGAGAGAATCCATATTCACTCTAAAAAAATAAATTGTTTAATTTTAGGTTGATCATTGTCATGGCAAAGAGCTCCTTGAGAGCTTTCTAGCACATCTCATGGTTCATAAAGTAGAGCATATATGCATAAAATATCATGCATCGAAGATCAACTAAGACAAGTAAAAAATGGGTTTGGATCTTTTATCTAGTTGGATGTCGACAAGTGGTGAGTGGTTGACAAGTGATGAGTGAATATTGGACCATATGATGGGTCCTCAAGCCACCACATGGCTTGCCACCAATTATTTTACCATGGTTCAATTTTATATTATTTTTTAAATGTTCTAAACAAACCAATTAACCTACCATTTCCACATACTTTTCATGTATCCCTACATTCCATGTTCCACCAACATCCTTGCCACATGTCATAGCCTAAATTCCATGTGACCCTATATTCCATTCATATTCCATGTCCTAAACATCCATGTGAAACCCAACATGCCACTAAATATGCCACAAAATCACCACATACCATGAAATACCCCACTAAATAGATGTCAATACCAGATACTTAGCATCTTATACCATAACCTTCATGGATTATAAATATCCACAAAGCTTCCCCACTTACCAATCTAGGACTAATGGATATGCTTTGCCCACTGAAAACAATGAGCATGAGATTTGAACCTTGCATGTTTTGGTAAAAAGGATAACTCCCAATCATGTGGGCTACGGGACTAAAAGATATATAAAGCATTAAACATTATATTTTAATTCATTCAAAGAAGCTAATTAGCCATTGTAAAGGCTAAGAGCTATAAATATTGTATGAGTTGTAGAGAGTGCTAGAGGTAGAATTGGGGAAAAGACTAAAAAGTGAATTATATTAATTTTTGCTAAGGAATAACTTTCTAGTTATTCACTTTTCATTTTAGAGATTTTAATACGTATTTTTCAAGATTTTTTCCTAATACATCAGCTGATATATAACTCAAATATGTAGGCCTTCATGCCTAACTTTGTTATCAAATTATGTGTTGTGTTTTGATATTTTCTTGAATTATTCTTATTAAATTTATAATTTTTAAGTCAAATTTTTAAATTATTCCATAGATTAAAATTGTAAAGAAAAATTAAAATACACAAGTGTATTATTGATTAATTTTATGTATCAAGTTGGTATTAGCGTAGTTAGTGTGTTGGGATAACTTCTATTTAGGCATTGTTCTGGTACATCAAGTTTGATATTAGAATTAAATTTGTAGGTTAAACTATAATTTTTTTGTTTTAACCAAAATAAATTATTTTATAAAAATGGATCTAATGTTAGCTCAAATTTAGTTGTTACTGAATTCCATTATCAATATGATAATGCAATACTCTCAAGCCCAAGAGAAAATTTAGTAAGCAATAGAGCAATGGTAGGAGCAACAAATCGTGAGGTTCTAAAAGAGCATTTGTGCAATATGAGTAGTACTACAATAATAACATCAACAAAAGAAGAGGATGCATAGAGATTCAAAGATTTATTAGACATTATACTTGGTGAGGTTATATTGTTGAATAGTGCTAGATCCTACATACTATTCAAGCTCCATTATGGTTTAGAAGATAGAATGAGGAGAGAGGCAAGGCACAAACCATATCCAATAGTGGTCAATCAATCCAACCAACAATACCTCATCAAGCAACTCCAATGTCTCTAATGTGATAGTTATTGATGATGAAAGTGTCAAATATTAATCTACACTCTAAAGGAAGTCAAAGGCATAAGTATACTACTATTTTTGAAGGGAAGTTTGTGTAGATATATTTTAATTGGAGTTTTATATCCATTTATATTATTGAAGGTCTCACACAATGTCTACAACTAAGGACTCTTCCATTACCCCACACTAAGATATTTGGAAGAGCTGATGGCATAGTATGTAGACAAGTAATTCATTATGGAAATATACATTTTTGCATTAGAGGGATATTATTTGATCAAGTAGCTCTTGATATAGTTCTAGGAGAAGATAAGGAGATAACATTGGGTCATTATTACCTCACATCTCAGCATGCCAAAAATACTACATCAGGAGAAGGAATCCAACTAATGACTAATCATACCTATGAGATTCAATTTTGATTAAGCTAGACAATAAAGGTACATTTTGATTATAGTAGTGATTCTTCAAATTCATATACTCTTGATAGTCCTATTAATGAGAATGATGTTGAAGGTCTCAAATCAAATAATGATTTGATTAACAATGTATCTTTTGATGTACATACTAAAGATGAAAATAATGAAATCAAATCTTTGAGATATATTGACAATGTTAGGGAAATTGAATTTACTAACCCTAAACATTCATCAAACTCATGTGTTGATATATTTGAAAAGCACATGAAGGGAATAGGTTCTAAGTTGTTATCCAAAATGGGATTTGAAGGAAAATTCCTTGACATTAATGGTCAAGGAATTATCCAACCAATCCAAGTGGTAAAGAGATCACTCTATGTAAGATTAGGATATGGAGGTCAAGGACAAATATTCTAAGAAGATGAGCTGAAGAGTTACTCAAGCATCAAGTCAGAACACCTTGAAGAGTTGAAGGAAGCATTCTCAGAAGATGAAGTAGTCAAATCTAATGAGATATCTTTAGATGACTTATCGATGTATGAAAATAAGAAATATTTTAATGTATCTTATAATTATGCCTCATAAAACCCTATAAGGATGCTTAAGAGACATGTCAAGAAGAATACTGAAAAAATAAAATTAATTAAATAAGACATGAAGTTTGGTTTTTACTTCAATGTTAAGGGGTAAATGCTAAAAGAAGATAAGAAAATTCATCCACAACCTTAGGCAAAAGTTGTAACTACATCTTTAGTCAAGCGATAGATAAATTCTTGTTAGTTAGAACTAGAGACAACATCAGTGAAGGAGATGGTTGTCAATGAGAAGCTAGCAATTCTAAAATTGTCACCCTAGAAAGGTAAGTAACATTTCTTTAAAAGAATAATAGCTAAGCATTCTAAGATAGATGTTATTTTTGATCAAAATTATCAAAATAATTTGATATCAGAAGATGTTGTAAAAACCTTAGGTTTGGAAACTAAGCCACATTTCCAACCCTATTGTCTAGATAGAATAGATGATGGTAATAATGTACATGTAAGTAAAACATGTAAAATTGGGTTTACAATTACCACCAAATTTTTAGATGAATTTGAGTTAGATGTGGTTCCACTATAGTTTAGTGCCATTTTCATAGGTAAAACATATTTATCTCTAAGAAAGGCAACCTTTTTCCAAAAAGGAAAATCAATATAGTTTTGTAAAAGATGGGATATAGTATCCCATTCAATCACATCAGTAGTAACCATTAGAGGTAAATGGTTCCTTCAATGTTTTTATACCCATGTATGTTGTAGATAAGAACACTACAAGGTAAAAGAAAGATGTCATCATGAGAAGCATCAATAATAGCTCAGAAGATGGGTTGTATATTTTAATCTATATGTTTTATAGTGTGAAAACATGCATACATATTTGCATTATGTTTGTAAGACCTAAACATATGCATTATTTATAAATGCATTTGACCCAAGTATGGATAATTTTTGTAATCATTACAGTGTGTGTAAAGACCCAAGAAGGATAATGTATGTAAAATTATGTAAAATTCTAAGAGAGTAATTATAAAATGGTGTTTGTTATAACTCTAGGTGACATTTTCACAAACTCAAATCTGAATACCTAAAGCCAATTAACATTCAAGAGATCATCTAAGCTAGATTTGAGAGCCAAAGACATAAAAATATCCTCACATTGAGTATCAAGTCTAGTACTAGATTTTTTAGGATAAAAGCCTTCTTAGTGGGGATGATTGATTTGATAGAATCCATATTCACTATAAAAACTAAGATATCAAATTTTAGGTTGATCATTGTCATGGTGAAGAGCTCATCGAGAGAGTTTTGGTGTATCTTATGGTTCACAAAATGGAGTTCATATGAACAAAATATCACATGTCAAATATCAATTAAGGCAAGTAAACAACATTGTGTTTGGAGCATTCATCTAGTTGGACATCGACAAGTGGTGAGTGGTTGACAAGTGGTCAGTAGAGATTGGACCATGTGGTGGGTCTTCAAACCACCACATGGTCTAATCTTTACTGACCACTTGTCAACCACTCACCACTTGCATGGCTTACCACTAATTATTTTACCATGGTTCAATATTATATTATTTCCTAAATGTTCTAAATAAACAAATTAACTTGACATTTCCATATACTTTCCATGTAACCCTATTTTTCATGTTTCACCAACATCCTTGCCATGTGTCATACCCCAAATTCCATATTACCCCATATTCCATTCACATTCTATGTCCTAAACATCCACGTGAAACCTAACATGCCACTCAATATCATACCACAAAATTCCCCACTAAATACATGCCAATGCCAAATACTTGGCATATGACCCCATAAAATTCATGTCTTATAAATATCCATGAAGCTTCCCCACTTGCTAATGTGGGACTAATGGATATGCCTTGCCCACCAAAAACTATTAGCATGGGATTCAAACCTTGCATGTTTTAGTAAAAAGGATAAGGCCCAACCATGTGGGCAATGATCCTATACACTATATAAAGCATTCAACATTGTATTTTAATTCATGTGAATAATCTAAGTATCCATTATAAAGGTTAATATCTAGAAAGCTTGTATGAGTTGCAGAGAGTGCTAGAGGCAAAATTGGGGATAAGTCTAAAGAGGGACTTATATTGATTTTTCCCAAGGAAAAACTTTTCAGTTATTCACTTTTCATTTTGGTAACATTTTAAAGTTTTTTTCCTAATACATCATCTGATATAGGACCCAGAGATGTAGGCATTTGTGTCGAACTCCATTATCAAATTGTGTGTTGTGTTTTGAGATTTCTTTGAATTATTCCTATTAAATTAATAATTTGTAAGTCAAAATTTTATATTATTCCATAAATTAATATTTTTAATAAAAATTAAAATATGCAATCATATTATTTCATAATTTTATGGATCATCTATCTAACCATCAATGGTCACCTTGACCATTGATGATCACCTTCACCACCAATGGTTATCTCAACTACCGATGGTCTATATGAAAGTAAAATCTAACAATTTATTTTCACCTACCTATCTCCAACCAATCCTACTTCTCTATTTCCCTACCTATTCATAGACCCTTGATATTTTGAAGCATACCTCAACCATCTATCCCTAGTATTAATTAGCTTATCACTATTTTAATCATTTATAGTCTATTTATTAAGCAAGTATTCTTGTGTTCAACTTTAGTATCTTTTGACTATTGGTGCAATTACTTTCTATTCTAATTATAAAATTAATTATTTAAAACATGTGGATTGATAGCCCTCAAAGAAGCTCTTAATTTTGGGATATAGCTATCACTAGGCATTCCACTCAACTATCTATCTAACAAACAAATTTAATTTAGTGGTTTCTTATATGCAAGTCATCCTCCCAAGATAAAGAGGAGCTCTACATAATCTTTTTATTCTATATGTGCACAATCAACCAAGTTTTTTTACCATACCCATACTTAGTTTTTTACTTTCCCTTTTTGAATAATAAGTATAAATTCACTGAAACATTAGTGATTGAAAAGGACTTACCAAATGCATTGCTAGATTAATCTATTCCTACTATACACCCTCTAAAGCATCTAGTTATATCATAATAACACTTTGATCCTTGAAAAAATGAGAACTCAAAATTACTAAAACCTCTCCCACTAAACAATATTTAAAATATTTTTACCATCATTCCCAACATAGATGAGGGGAATCACTTTTTATGATTTTTTACCTTTTTTCTTTTGATCAATTGTCATTTCCAACTTGATTTTTGATCCTATTCTTGGTGCTTCTATTAGTCTTCTTGATGATGAAAACATATTTATTGTGATATTTTTATAACATTAAATTATGAGGGAAGTTTATATATTCTTATAATCCTCCTCATCTCATTCTTCTAGTTTATGACCTTCAGTCCATATTTTTCTTGTATAACCCTATGATTACTTGATCTAATTTATATATTCTTCCAAATATATAACTAGAAAATAAAAAATATGGTTTCATACACAATCATACACTTTTTTATATGGGGGAATTATACCCATGAATAATATTATTGGTCTATCTATATATGTTTTTTGCCTATGTGGAGGCATTGATCCATCACATGTTTCTCATCTCCATATTATGAGTTTATATGAAAGATGACTTTATTCTAATTTACCCATGGGGGAATGACAATATTAATTTCATCCTACACATTATAATATTTATAAATTTATCACTTTAACAATCCATATTAATAATATGCATTATTACATTTTATAATTTATTTATTATTAATATTTTGTTAAGTTGAATAAATATCCACTTTGAGGGTACATGACACATTTATTTATGGGGGTATTGTACACATGTATGATTCTTATAAAATAGGTTGCACTAAAAATTCTTAAATTTAGACTCTATAATTTTCACTCTAACATTTACATATGATAGCTATCATTATTATACATGAAATTATTTGAGTGTTTTTACATATTGGGGAGGTAGGAAGTCCTCCAAAAACACATCAATATCATTAAATATTAGTTTACATTCTATTTTTCTTTTTCATATCATTTTCCATATCATATGTCATGGTTTATTAATTTTGACATTACACTTTAGGATTGTAGCTACAAAAATTTAGTGTTAGACACTTGAAAATGTTTCTTTTGACCTACATTCACCATACATGACTTGTGCACTCACATATTCCTATTTTTCATAATTATCACACATCCGCATGCTTTTTATGAGTATGAACCTCTCATTTTAATTATATCCAAATAAAAAAACCTATTACTCCATGTTAAACTAGATAAATATCTTACTCAAACATATCTAGATCATTAGATTTTTATTCCTATTTCTTTGACAATAACAATAGGACTAGAAAGTTCTATTGAAAAAACTATTATGTATGTGAGTTTACTACCCTCATGTAGTATTAGTTATATTTAAATTAAAATAACTCCTATTACTTGGCCCATTTACCTTACATGTTAGTGGCATAAAAAAATACTAAAATAAACTTATATAAATACCAATCAAACCCATACTTATTTCTAACTTGGAAATTCCTTATCAAGCATGTATACACTATTACAAATTGAAAAAAATTTCCCTATTCTTCCCAAATTACAAAACATTTACTAGGTCTAGTCATCATCCAATATTAAATAACACTAGCACAAGCTAAGAGAAAACATTATCGATTATAAAAAGCTAGATTTTAGGTGCATTCATATGTAAAATGAGAAAAATTAAAAATTCACATTAAAGCAAAGAACTATGTGTGTATTGAATTGTATGTTTAGATTGATGGATGCATATGTAAAAATCAATCTTAAACATGGGTGATTGGGGTTATTTCAACCCATTAAACTTCCTATATTTGTTGTAGGCTTTTACCATTCACAAGTGGACCTAGTGTTTCAAGGATAAAGAGGCTAATTTATAGAGTTGTGCATATTTTTAGGTATTAAGATCATATATACATATGCATTAAAATTAGTTGCAATATATTGTATGGCCATAGAGCTAAAAACCAATTATGATAGTAATGTTCACCTCAATTAGTAATGTCGACATTATTTCCTAGTTTAACATTAGTGACCATGTACATACAAAGAGATAGTTCTAGATTCAAGTGATTATCAACCCTAATTCTAAACCCTTTCTAGTATCAAATTTTAGTTACAATTAGTTAACAGATAATAAAATCTAAGTATCTTGGTCTCTTTAGTACTTTATATATTTAGCACATGCCACTTGTCAAATCAATTTCTATATTTTACATTCAAATTCATGCTTGTTATCATAATTTGCAATATGAACCACATAAAATTTTCCATATTAAATTAGGGTTTTATAATAAAAATTATATTAAAACATATTGGTAAACTTGAATATTCCTTGAACCATGCCAAATCCTAGGTTTCACTCAGGGTTTCTTCCTTCTAGGGTTTTCATAAGGTTTCATTTTTACCTTCATTTTTGATTCCCATCATATCATCAAATATACATGGATATAATTAATGAACATATCTTCTATTTTTTAATCAATCCTTGATTTTAATGTTTTAATTTTTAATAATTTGATATGCACACATTAGGTCAATTATTAATCAAATGGATCAAATATATGTACAATAATAAACTTAAAATAAAGTGTATAAAATTTATTCATAATTAACTTTAGAGTATTTAATTATAACTAATAACTATTAGATGGAAATAATAATGCATGAATCATTTATTTTCTTCCTCTTGATATCAAACTATCAACATCTAACATATTACCTCTAGTATTTTCCCTTAGCCTACACTATATTTAACGGTGAACATTGTTACACAATGAAGGGGTAAAGTGATCCATCCTACAATATAAAAAAATATGGATCAATAGGTTTATCCTTAATCCCATGCACCTCCCATAGACAACCAAAGGGTATGACATCCTTGATCTATTAAAAAATAACCATATTTTTATATTATAATTACTTCTAATGATGCAAGTTTACAAATATATTCATTGAGTGACATTACACAATACAATTTCAATAAGTGTTTCAAAGACATTTTATTTTACCTATATCATTAATAAAATATGATGGATGAAGGAAATTATCTCTTTTGAAAAATAAAATTTACCCCCTAAACACATTATAGATCAACACATCCCATTGTATATTCAAGTGCAAATTTAAAATAAGGTAATGAGTAGAATATTATGTAATAATGAAATAAGATTAAATAATTTTGATATCTATATCCTATATTTAATTGGTATTGATGAAAATTACCTTATTTACTTAGATATAAAATTTATGAAATTGATGAGATTCCATGAAAGTTACTATGAAAAACTACATTGCATATAACCATGGTTCCAAGAAAAATATCTATATTTTTCCAAGTTTTTCCTAATGACCTAAATTATAATATATTATTTAGGATATAACATATTCATGAGATAAATTTTGTAGATTATAACCTACATTAATTACTTAAATTTAGTTATCAAGGATATATATATATATATATATATATATATCACATTTCATTTGGATCAACAACATTTTAAATATTATACAAAGATTCAACCTAGGGATCATTATATACATCATATAAAACCCTACTCTCAAGAAGACATGAATTATATTCCAAAATGTCAGGCATAAAAAATAATATGTACTTCATTCTCACCACCAATAGATTTAATCTAATATGGTTTTAGTCTCAAATATTTAAAAAATATGGAATTCACATGACAAGGATTAGGTAAGAATTTACAAGGCATTATCCATCATATTATTGCACCAGTTCATAAAGGAATACAATGCCTTGGTTAAATATAATGAGAAACAACCATTAGGTATATAACAACAACACAAGATACTATCTATTCACATTTATTCAAATAAAAATGAGATCTTACATAAAAATTTCATCATGTATCCACACTAAAACTAGTATAACATGATCTCATTGATGATATAATTTCCCTCGATATTTGGAAATTATAAGAATTTTCAAATGACAAGTCTCTCTTAGAATACTAGGGGCATATGAGGATCTCCTTGCCTTATATCATAAGAATAGGTTTTCTCACACAACTAATACCCTTCAACATTTTATAGAGGGTGAAGAGCCTAATTTTCATGTTTAATAGCTTAGATACTATCCCTAATACACCTATATCAAATTTGATCAATGAAATAATGATATAATATCATTTTAGTGTAGATAGAGATCCAAGAATAGTACTCACAGTAGCCAAGTTACAATATAATGAAGCTAAATATTTTAGACAAGTTTTAATAGGATTATTCCATTATTTGGTCGAATTGAAGGCTCAGAATATGTAGATTGCAATAATTTTCAATCGGTCAAATACACATGTTTATTCCATACCACAATGGTCACATATATAGTGGAAACATCTCCTATAATCTAGGAGATCTTCCTTGTCAAACATTTTAACAATATAACCCTAAATGTATTACACTCCTTAATAATATCACCAAACCCCTATTCTAATGTGATTATTATATGAGTATTAATCACTTAAACTATTTTTGTTCCATTTATTATTATCCTACACATAAATACACACACAATATTATAATATTAATTTTTTTCTAAATAATTTAATATTAGCTTATACAACACTATAATATAACATGCACACATGTTATGACTAATTCCTAACATTCACCCCTAGTTCTAACATGGTTCAAGAAATTTTAATTATGGTTTCAAATGATAATGCATTCGATTAAAAACAATCTAATTTTATTGAAAAATACCTTTTTAGGCTTATTTGAAGCTTGTAATTTAGAATGGACTTTATTCAAAAACTAAAAATGACTCTAAATTTTAGATACAACACTTAAAGATAAAATAGAACTTGAAAATAATACTAAAAAATGACACAGAAAGCTATATTGACATACACATGAATGATGATTTTCACATATATAGAGGTTTTGACTAAAAACTATAAACATAATAACACTAGACACACTTACAAAATACTAATGACAATAAACTGATATACAATATATTACCAAAATTATAAAATAAAAAAGTAATAAAATATTACTATTTATTGACACACAGAACTTAAAAATAAATAAAAACATAAATAACAATTAAAAAACTATAATTAAAAACTTTTAAAAACACATTAAACTAATCATATGACAAATCATACAACATATTAAAATAAAATCCTTAAAAAATATGTGTTAATGAACTCATAAATCATGTTATTAAAAGAACATAAAGACTAACAAATTAAATGTCTACAAACTAAACAAATATTATAAACAAACAACAATAATATCTAAAAAATAAAACTTAAAACCTAATACCACAGGCCTATTTTGATGCACAAAGTTGTAATGCATTTGGAGGAGTCATGGTCTATAGGATTTGATTGGAATGAAAGGTAGGACAATGAGGTAAAAAAAGAGGAGAGATCTGAGTTAGATGCAAAGAGACAAGAGATGTTACAAGACTTCTCATGGTCACCATTTTGTGGAGAGATTGGTAGGTGCTACAAAGGTCTATAGTTATTTAGGAGCTAAAGATCTACTAGATTTGAATTAGACTCTATCAAGATATGTTAAGAGGTATGTATCTGATCCAGATGGAATAACTTATATCAAATAAATAAGATGAGCATACAACTAATGCATAATCGAGTGATGCTTATGAATTAATAGAAATATTTAAAATGTGATGCATAATAGAGGTCATATCTACCAAAAGTGGTCATGTAGGATATGGAGTTTGTCGAGTGTGAGCTCAAGATCCAATCGAATCTAGTTGAGATAGGGTGAGCTCAAAAGGAATATTTGAAGACATGAAACTCTACCATGTAGCAATTTTGCTTCACCTTCTTAGATGTGGATTACTCTGGCTTTGATCAAAGATTATTGTTGAGTTTTTTGGATCCATGTGGAGGATGTTGGTGGAGAAAAGTGAGCTCACTATTTGGATACAAAAATACTAGGGCATTGATCTTTCTATAATAGGTAGTCATCTAACCTTGATGCAATATGAATTACAAACCACAAGATGAATTCAGAGCTAAATTTGATATGTATGATTTTGATTATGAAATAAATACCTAGCAAGAACTTGATGAAATATCTGACATACTAGTTCCTTGAAGCACAAAAAACTATATGTATAATCTATAATATATATATATATATATATATATATATATATATTAATTTACAAAAAAATATATTTCAAACTAATAATGGAACTTTTAGTAGTTTGCACTGTATTCCTACTACCAATCAAAAATGAATTTCAAATGATAAGGATAATGGATGTGGTCTACACTCTAAAATCCTTGTAAAACACAAGTTCTAGATTGTAGAGAGGTCCAAGGTGGAACCTACTCTGATACCAAATAATAAGATTATTCCATTATTTGGTGGAGCTAAAGGCTTAGAATGTATAGAGCACAATACTTTTCAATCAATCAAATCAACATATTTATTTCATACTACAATGGTTACATATATAGTGGTAATATCTCCTATAATCTAGGAGATATCCCTTGTCACACATCTTAATAATATCACCCTAAGTCTCTTACACTCCCTAATAGTTTCACCAAAACCCTATTCTAATGTGATGTAATGTGAGTAACAATCACTTACATGATTTATTCTCAACTTATTATTATCCTACACATAAATAACACACAATATTATAATATACATTTTTTTCAATAAATTAATATTAGCTTACATAACACTATAAGATAACACACACCCATGTTAGGACTAATTCCTAACAAGTTTTACATGATTACACAAACTTATTTGTATGGGTTTATTCAAATATTTCAAGGATTGATCTTAAAATTACATTACATAAAAAAGTGTTGTACCTATATGCAAAACAAGGTAAACAAAAAATTATAAAAAACATCCCAAAGTCGCCTTGCTGGTTAAAGTTCAAATTTTGAAGTTATTGAATATAGGGTTTATTGAAGTTATTAATTATCCCCAATGGGTTTATATCATATTAATAGTTTGAAAGCCTAATGGATACATCCAATGTGATACAAATCATGGTGATTTAATCAAATGGACTACTCCATAGATTATTTCCCATTACCTAACATTTGCATTATTATTGGCTCAACAAAAGTGTATGAGATACTGTTAGTTATGGATGCATTATCTGGATATAAGTAAACTAAGATTAATCTTGATGATCAAGAGAAGAATTCATTTAATAAACCATGGGGAAAATTTTTTTATGTAGTCATGCATTTTATATGGAAAAATGTAGGGACCACATACTAGAGAGATATGACACATCTTCCTTGATTACATAAAAAAAATAATGGAAGACTACATTGATGATTTCATCAATAGCATCATGCCATATATTTACAATAAATATTAAAACATTTACACATATACAATGTGTGTCTAACTCCAAATAAATGTTTATTATGGGTTTCTTGTATAAAATTAATAGGTTACATCATATCTCAAAGGGGCATACAATTTGATATAAGTAATATCAAAGATATTATATAAATTTCATTAACCAAAGGACTAAAATAATTACTCTATCTACAAGGAAGAATTAAGACTATTATATGTTTTATGGCTTAGTTAGTAGATAATGCATAACCTTTTACACACCTATTAAATAAAGACACCAAATTTTAATGGGTTAAATATTTATTAGCTAAATCTACCTATTCTCTTGCCTCCAACACCATATAATTATTTTCTATTATAAAAAATTTCTACGAATCATGCCTTAGGGGATTTATTGGCATAATATGATTCATAAAAAGGAATGCATAATTTATTAAATTGGACACAAATTAGTATTCTATGAAAGAAACCAAAACACTATGAAAATATTAGGCTCATCTCTTATCTTTGTTGCACAAAAATTATGACATTATATACTTAACAACAAAACCAAAGTTATAAAAAAGGTGGGCTCACTTAAATTTCTCATGTCAAGATCAAATATAGCTAGGTGTATATATAAATGGGTAATTTTACTCATGGAGTTTGATTTGAAATATATATGTTAGAAATTATTAAAATGACAAGTCATCATAGATTAACTAGTTGCAATGCCATAAATAGACACATTACTAATCAACTATAATTTTCTTGACGATTTTACTTTAATCACATTGGTGTTGATACTTGGAAAAACTAATTTCATGGATTTAAATGTGCCACAAGTGATAGCATTAACACAATATTCATTGATTATTAGGGTTAGCCTATGTAGTTTGCATATTATCTAGGATTCCGATGTACAAACTATATAGTAGAATATGACACGTTGATAATCAGATCATGTATGAAAAAATTTAAAAATAAAATAAATAAAAGTATAAGGGGATTCTCAATTAGTGATTAATCAAGTTTTATATGGTTTCTAAATAAAATAATAAAAATAAATCCCATAAAAGTCAATTTCTTTTTTCTAAACAATAATTAAAGACATATTTTGATCATTTTTCAATAGAAAACATATATTATAAATAAAATCGACATTTTCATGCCATTGATAGTGCATATTATATAATTTTCATTGACATCAATGGTGATCATGTACATTTTACCATATGAAAATTATGACTCATTAGTTAATATAATAGATATAGACTCTTTATAAGTGTTGGTAGTTATTCATAGTGTAGCAATTTCAAATGGTACAATGACACACATTTTTAATAGAATCATTATTCCAAAAAAATACATGAAATGAAAAAAACTAATTAAAAAATGAACCAATGTGTCATATTTCAATTAGAGGGTATTTGTTAAAAAGGTCATTTGACACACAACTACTATGATATTAGTTTTGAGGAGCTAAGGTAACATTATTTAAATACACAAAAATAAAAATTTAGGGTACTTTAGTATAAAATCCATGGTTTATCAATTTTTTATTTAAGGTTACTTTTTGTCCATAATGCCAAAATCATGAAAAAATATTTCGACAATGTCATAAACACTGTAACCTAAATCATGCACCATCACAATAATTTCAAACTATTATTTCACTAGGGAATTTCTCTGTTAAAGGATTCAAATTGATTATAACGATAAACATAGAATCATAAAAAGGCCACAATTTAATTACAAATACAAAATATTTTTAAAAAATGGGTATAGGCTATACCAATATAGTCAACTACAAGGGATGATATGTGTAAATTTCTCAATATATTTTCATTATTTGGGCTAGAATCAACTATTATCACATATAATAGATCATCCTTCATATAAAAATAATTAAGAGATCATATGATAAATTCAATTTACTTCAAACATTATCTACCCCATATTACCCATAAGGAAATGGATATGTAGAATCAATAAATAAAACAATTTCTAAAATATTAAGCAATATAATTACTAAACATGGTGAGTATCTGCATAACCATATTATTTATGCACTTTGTACATATCACATAAGTTTTCATACACTAAAAACATATAAGCATATTCTATTGCTTATGGAATGAAATAAATTTAACCTTTATAACTAAAGATACCATCTTTATGTCTCTCCTTAGATAACATTATCAACCATAATAAATATAAAGAAGAAATAGCTACATGATATAAAAATCCTGGAGGATAGAAACATAGAGGATACTAAACATCTCAATGTTTGTCAAGATTGTATAAAAATGGCATACAGAAAAAGTTTAAAAACCATTAACTTAAAGTTGGGGACTTAGTATTAAATGATAATAAGAAGAACACTAATGTTGATAAGGATAAAAAAGTAAAATTCAAGACAAATTGGTTGGGCTCATTCATGATGAAAGAAAAACTAGACATTGAAGCCTATCATTTAGTTACATTAGAAGAGAAACGCGTGAAGAACCCTATGAACATAATGATGAGGCATAATATGCCTAATTAGAGTTAAGAAGTAACACCCTTTCCTTCCATAAGTTTCATCTAAAGTAGGTTTAGATGTCATTATTAGAACTTATGGTTGATTTCAAGTAAGATATAGGATATATGTGTTTTATAATTTTTTGGAACCATTTTTATCTATTTTTTTAACAAAATATAATAAATATTTGAAAATAGATGCCAAATTTTTTATCTACTATTTGTAATGCATCAACACATAAAATAAAGTTTATATAACTAAAGTACCAAATCAAGAGTAGCTTTGAAGTATCTCTAGAGTCTTAAAGATATGGTCATCCATATAAAATTAGTTCTAGATAACTACAATAGTCTAGCTCTAGAATCCTACAATATATTGGTACTAGAGTCATAAAAATTTAGATCATGTACACTAAAATATTGAGAGAAGATGAATATCTATTTTTGGATTTTTTTTTAAAGATATATATAAATTATTACCAAGATTATATATTTCTAAAATTAAGCAAGATATTTATAATATTCCAAATTGCTATGGATATCTCAGCCATAGGTGGTTAAGACAATATGAGGAAAAGAAGGAAACTAAAACTATCAAGATCATATTTGATTTTAAACAAAAAAATATAATATAGTGAATCCATGAATCTAACACTCCACTTTTTTCTCCTAATATAGTGTAGATTGGTGCTATTCTACCAATAATGCAAAATTAAGATATAAACTTGATTTTTTAGGATGTTAGTCTAGATTAGGCAATTAGTTGTAAACATCATGTTCTAAATATGAATTATTAGATTTAGATAAATAAGTGAAGGTATATCAAGTTCTTTACTAAGAAATATATATTCAATTTTATTTGACACAATTGTAAAAATTTGGTTAATATATGAGAATCTGAGTTTAAATCTTTTGAGTACCTTAAAAATTTCTTGTTGATTTTTCTTAGTCATATTACAATGGAGGATAAAGGGTCCACTCAACCTAATGATGGACATTATTTATTGGTATTTATAGAATATATTTATGCACATTATGTTTTCATTTATTCTTAAACTTTTAGGTGTGTGGTGTGTTGTTTACTTTATTTCATCATTTGAATTTGATGATTTACTTTTAGTTATCATATTTATATTTATTTATATTTTAAATTATATAAATACATTATATAGTTACTGAAGAAGTTGTTGAGGTTAAAATACCCTTATTTTCTAAAAATGGGGACCCATGTGTCAAATTATGCAAATTTGTGCCTTGAAATTTAAGATTCACTTGATAAGAGTGTCATTAGTATGATTAAACATTATTTTTTTATCTGAAGGTCATTTACACCATAGTTTGGCTGACTTATTTGTACATGGTTCTGGCTTAATCTTATATAAATTTCTAACATTGGATACTTGTGTTTTAGGTTACAGGTTTAATGGAGCCCATCTAGGAATGAACATGCTTAGGGTTTTTATGCTTCAATTTTTAATTGATCTTTTACTAGCCTTTGTCTATAATTGATTAATATTTTGAAACCCTAGCCTAATGTTTTACCTAGACCTTTTAAATTCAAATTTGGATTTGGAGGTTTATGCATGAACCTTTTAAATAATGCTATGGGCTTGGTTTATTTTTATTTCCTAAGGCTTAGTCATGCTTTTAAACACAACCAAACCTTAGTTTGGCATCCATCCATAGTCATTTTTATGTCCTAAGCTCCTTCTTTGGTCTTTATATTATTCATAAGGTCAGTTTATATATGTTTCTACCTTTTAGTCATGTCTTTTTAGGCTTTTCCTTTAGAACTTTGTCTCGAAAGAGTTATCCTACAGAGTTTATGTTTAAGCCAGTTATCCTTCAAAAAATTTGTCCAAGATTTATTTAGGACATTTTATCCAAAAAATATACTTTTTGAGATTTATGTTTCCAACATTCAATTTCATTCAAATATGCTATTCAATAAAATTTGGTCTTCAAGGGAAATGTGTCAAACATTTTGTCTAAGAAATTTTTCTCGAAAGAATGATCCTTCAAAACTTTCAAAAGTGCCCTTGGGAACTTCTAAAAGTGCCCTTTAAATTCTTGAAATTTCCCTTTGTGAGTTTTGAAATGGACACTTGCCCTATGAGATTATCCTTCAAGATTTTTGAAATGGTACTTTGCCTTCCTCAATTATCCTTCAAGCTTTTTGTAAGGGGAAACTTATCTTCAGTCTTGACCTTTGGGCTTTTAGAAATGGTCCTTTGCCTTCCTAAATTATCCTTTAGAATTTTAAAAGTTCTCTTTCCCCCATGGGAGTGCCCTTTGGGACTTTTATCCTAGGCAAATTCCCTACCTAGTGAAAATGGAGAGTCACTTTTATTACTTAGATAAGGCCTTATCCCAAAGTTCCATCATATTTATATATATAATGAAACCTTAGTTTAAGACATTATGCTAAGTCATATACCATAGGGTCTTTTTTATGTTTATCCTAGCTTAAAATCTTAGGTTAAAATCCTTACACTTGGTCCCTTCAATTATTCATGAGGTCCTTTTGTTTTATTTTTGTAATCTTGGTCCAAAATCTCTGTGCCTAGGTCCTTTTACATTCATGCAGTCTCGTATATTATTTTCAAATTTTAGCTTAATATTTTTATCCTAAGTCTCAAGCTTAACTTTTATTCTTCTATGTAGGATCAATGGCTCACATTTAAGAGGAAGACTAGGATCAAATGAAGTGAGATCAACTCAAACTTTTAAACAAAACTTTGAGCTCCTATAGGACTGTTAGGTGGTATAACCTTAAACCCCCCAGTTTAAAGAATATAAGCATATAGTAGTCATTGCATGGCACATGCAGAGTGAAGGATGAACCCAAAAATTCCAAGTAGAAAACTTGATAAACTATCTTGAACATGATCTTAAATTTAATGGTCATGTTCCCATCAATGACATTCACGTGAACATAAAATGATGGTTGCATGGATGTCAAATTTAAGACAATAACAAGTCTCAATGACATGTTTAAAATTTATAGTCATGTGACCATCAAAGACATCCTTATAGACGTCAAATACTGGCCATGTGAATGCTAATTTTAACATAGAAAATATCCTTGATCACATGTTTAAAATTAAAAGTCACATGACTATCAAAAATGTTCCTATGGACATCAAATGAGAGTTACACAAATGTCAGTTTTAACATAGTAAATGGTCCTCAAAATATGTTTAAAATTGATAGTCACGCAACCATCAAAGATGTTCCTATGGATGTCAAATTATGGCCACATAGACATGAATTTTAACATAGATGCTTGGATCCAAATTTTAAAAGGTAATGGTCATTTTTTGATAGTGATGAATAAAAGGTCATAAGATGCCATGGAATTACCATGTCAAAGCTATGTCAATACAATGGGCCAAATCAAAGACCATATGGACCTAGTAATATAAAGGAGAGCCTAAATTTCAATATTTGTAAAGGAGTCAAGCTATTTTCCATTGGTGAGTATTTTTAAAAATATTTGTAGCTTAAATATGGGACCATGCTTGTACTAGTCCAAGAGCATCAATTAACCATAAAGATCTTGTAGCAACCAATAGGTCTTAAATCAGGTGAAATGGGAATATTATTATTATATCAAACACTACATAATATCTTGAAATAGGATAGTATTTTATTTGAACATGTACAATTTTTAATATCACATTTTCTATAGGTCAATCAATTAAAAGGAAAAGATAATTTATTCTAGAATACAATAAAATGACACTTGTACAAATTAATTGGATTAGGACTAATCAACATGCTTCTTTGCATCTCATAAAATGATAATTTTCAATTGTAAAAGGAGGGAGTTATTAGGAAGAAATTACTTTGTAAACTTTGAGTAGTTAATATAAGGAAGAAATTTTGCAAAGATTATCCATTATTTGCTTGTAGGAAGTGCTATATGGTTTTTGTCTTAGTTGTATAGTTTCACTTTTAGATTTGAATGGTTCCTATAAATGTAGATGTGTATCATGGATGCAGAGTTATTAATTTGTGCCATTGATAGATTAGTTGAAAGTTTTTAGGCTTATTTTTTTTTGTTGCACTTCTTTTGCATTTGGGATAATGTTGTTTACATGCAGGAGTGAATCATTAAAGTGAGTATGATTAGTATTTACATCATTTCATACCTTCCTTTAAAGCTTGCCTAATGTATGTTATGATTTGGGCCTAACCTATTTCAATTCATACATTGGTTAAATGCATATTCAGATGGTGTTTGAACTATCATAATGTATGTTTCAAAGACTAGCAACATCCTTCTTTCTACCCTACCCTTCCTTTTGCTCTTTTTTTACTTTTATCACTTTAGTTTAATTATCATTGTAAAAATTCATCTTAGATTAGCCTTTAGGCTAGTTATTGATCATAATTCACTGTTATTAGCATAGTATACTGAATATTATACATACATATGTTATCTGTCCATGGTGGCTCCCATCCACAAAATTTATAAGTATTGTGAAATAAACACTTATTATGCCTTAATTCCACCAATAGATAATAAGAATATTACAACCCACAACTCATGCATTTATTTCTTAGGAACTCTAAAATGAGAAGTGTTCTTTAAACACTATGGGAACCTATAGTACACATTTAGGCATCAACAAGAGGAGATTCATTAGCATTAGAAGGAGGGCCTTTAGTTAGATCTTTGTGAATTTATAGAATCTTTGCTCATTTTGGTTAATTATGTCTAAAGATTGATGTCTTCTTTGTATATTTGAGATTTTTGAGCATAATTATGTAAATATCATCGATATTTATGGTTTTAGACTAGTCTTTGGGCTTCCTTTAGCCAAATATCAATATTATTTGAAGATCTATAGACATTCATATAAAGGTAGTTCATGCTTTGTGTATTTCTCATGTTTAAGGTTAGTAATAGAAATTTGGTACAAAGAGTGACTGGTTCTCTACAAATTTGAGTTCATTATAGATTAGAGATGTAAATATCACTTTCATTCATCATTTTATATGTATAATTGAGCTTACTCAATTAAATATAGTCATGCTTTACATATATTTGTTCAAAATTGTCTTAACATGCAAATTTAATAATTGTACTTTGCAAAAGTTGGTTTGATACATCATATTTTAAACAAGTTTCAAAGTCATAATCTATAATTACCCAATATAAGGCTTAGGTGAGAAAAATTCCCAAAGGTTGATAATCTACTTCATCAGTTTAAGGTACTCATATGTTCAAGGTATGGTTTGACTAGGTGGTTCTTCAATCAATGTGCTAGGTATAATGCATGATCTTCCCTAAAATCCTAAAATATATCTACCTTCTTTCAATATTAATGAATTTATTACTATTGAGGAACTTGATAAAATATTTAAGGTTATTTTAAGACTCCTGAATGTTATTCATGAAGATTTAACATGTAGATTGTTCCCATTTACATTCAAAGATGTTGCATATGAATGGTTCTTTAACCTTATAGAAGATTATATTACTAGCTGGGATGATTTTAAAAATATATCTATTGATCAATTTGGAAAAATAATTAATCCATGTGCCTTGTACAATAGTTCATGATAATTAAAAATGATGTTAATGAAACCATCAAACCTTTAACTCTCAGTTCTAAAAAATGTTTAGTAGAACCATTACCCATTATAGACATAGTTAGGCTTTAGTATTATAAATTTATAAGGATGTTATAGATCCCATGACCTTTATGTTCCTAAAAGTTTCTCTTTTAGTCATAAAAACACTGACTTGGGCCTACTCTGAAGCCATGATCATTAATGACTAAATGTAGCCTCAGGGCTAGATGACGTATTTCATGCCTAATGTCAATTCAAATTATCCCATATAGAATGTCATTCCTAGTATACCTAATTTAACACAAATTCAAAACCATTTTACCTTGAGTCGTACATATCCTATCCAAAACCTAGAGTTCCTTAATGACACTATAAGTGGATCAAATTCAACTAAATCATGGAACTCTAATACACATAGTTAGTAGTAATGCTCTAGCTTATGAACCTAAGACACAAAAAAAATTAAAATTAATTGATATTATAAATGGTCTAAAAACTAAGAAATAGCTTTATTTAGTTTTAAAAACAAGTAAGAAATACAAGGGAAGGTTATAAAATAAAGTATGGTTCTCAAAGGTTCAGTAGGCCTTTAAATGGGTTTCATGATAACATTAATAATGTATCATCTAAAAGCATATAAATGAATTTTTGTGATATATATTTGGTTGATCATCACAATATTTCTAAACCTCTAAAATTGTGCCTAACCAAGATAATATTATAGGAACATCTAACTTTACAAGGATGTCTCAAGGTTTCATGATAAAGGCCTTTGATTTCCCATTTGAAGATGAGATGAAGATTAGGATGAGTCAATTTAAGAATTCTTAACTAAAATGACTTATGTTCTTGAAGATATTGAAATCACAGATCAACAAGACATCATCCTTAGAACATCTACATTTGAATAAGGAGTTGCTAGAAATGGATATGGATCAAATACAAGATGGTATTTATTTAGAAGGTGTCCAAAATGTCAATCCACATAGATTTATTTTTGAAATGGACAATACCCCTCAAGAACATGATCACTAGTGGAGGTCATACCACAATTTATTAAATGTAATTAAAGATCTAGAGATGGTAGATGATGAGATAAAATAACACATGGATGCTTCATCTGAGGATTTAACCTATGATCTAGAGTCCTTGGAAGATGATATTATTCTAGAGGTATTAAAACAAGATAAGCTAAATCTTGATTGGATAGAACTACCTTCTTTCAGCAAGGATGAAGATGAATCATGTTAAATAGGTAAATAATTTTCATATGACTTCATCAAGAGGTTAGGAGTATGGGACCAACATGGTTTTGATGGGAGTCTCGATGAACATCATTTAGTTGATTAGGATGAAGAATCCTTTTGAGATGACTTGGAATATTTTTATGCAAATATTGGTAGTCCATGTCCACCTAAGAAAGAACCTGATAGAGACATGAATCTAAATATGCTAGCCAAGTTACCATTACTAAGTGAAGATGATATAATCCATATCTATCTATGGATGAAGTATAATTAAAACTCCTATAAATTTGAAGAATTTAGAAAGAAGATGATTGGGTCTCAGATTCATATATTTCATATATGTATCTAAAAATGCTAATAGGAGACCAAACTACATCAGCTATAAGACATAAGCATGCACTTGCTCCTATCCATAAGAAGAGCATATTAAATGGAAGTAATCATGATTCAAGGTTCTTTAGTAAACTAAATAATATTACATTTGACCTTGGAGGTACTTTATGTATTTAGTGTAGGGCTTAGTTTATTTTATATATTGTTCTTTGTTTCTTATTTTTTCCCTTCTTGTCCCTTATTTGTATATAGTGCCTATTTATATTTGTTTATTTTCTTTTACTTTGTTCCTTGATATTAAATAAGTCCTTTTAGATAATCCTCAGCTCAATTTTTATCTAGTTACTCAAGAAACTTCACAATTCAAAAATGATGGTATGGATTCTCAACATTTGTGAATTATAGATTGTTGAAATGTGAACTTGATGCTATAGTTTAGAGAAACTAGCAAAGATTGATGGATAGGTTAATTTTTCCTTGAGATTTTAGAACTTGTTTTAATCTAACCTTCATTTTAAGAAGGATTGAACATATATGATGAAATTTTAAATCATTGATGCATATTCATGCTTACACTTAAGAAACATTAATTGCCTAATATAAATTTTATAGCCAAGGATGATTGTTTGAAAATCAAACACTTGACCAAATCCCTAAACCTACCTAACATGGTTCCAAATTTTACTAGAAAGAAAAAATTGATAGAAAAATATAAAAATAAGATCTTATTTCAAAATCAAAAGATTTATAAGAAGATGTGATTCTATTAATCTCCATTGGGGATATGGATGCTTGGTAGGTAGTGGAGTGAGGCCTTGAGTTGAGCTAAAGGCATCTCTATTAGTGTTATGAATTCTTGGATGGATCAGAGCAATGCCCAAGCCTTCCTTGAGCCAAAACATGGTTCTTAATAAATATTTAAGCATGTTAATAGTCAATGTTAATGATTAAATACATGAACCTAGAAGTTATTCTCCAAATCCTTTGGCAATCAATTAGTGGAATTAAAGCACATACATAACATGGCTGAGTTTTGATGTTTGATATTAATTCTACTTGTGAAATATTTATTCTAACCATGAGTTGATCTTAATAATGGTGATTAATCAAATGGAATAAGTATCTTAATTATTAGTCTAAACCAGATTCTTTTAGTTATAACATATTGCTATGTTTCCCCCATAAGTTGCCATTTTTTGAAGTTAACATACCCCCATTTTTTTAAAATGGGGACCCATGTGTCAAATTATGCAAATTTGTTCCCTAAAATTGAAGATTCACTTGATCAAAGTGTCATTAACATGATTACACATTTTTTTATTTGAAGGTCATCCACACCATAGTCTGGTTAACTTATTTGTTCATGGTTCTATCTTACTCTTATCTAAAGTGCTAACAATGGATATTTTTGTTTCAAGTTACAGGTTTAATGGAGCCCATCTAGGAATGAATATGATTAGGGTTTTTATGCTTTAATGTTTAATTAATTTTATATTAACCTTATTCTATAATTGATTAATATTTTAAAACCCTAGTATAATGTTTTACCTAGACATTTTAAATTCAAATTTGGATTTGGAGGGATAGTTTTATGCAGGAACCTTTTAACTAGTGCTATGGGCTTGGTTTATTTTTATTTCCTAAGGCTTAGTTGTATTTTTCAACATGAAAAAACTTTAGTCTAACATCCATCCTTAGTCCCTTTTATGATCTAATCTCCCTTTTTGGTCTTTCTATTATTCACAAAGTCCTTTTTTATATGTTTTTACCTTTCATGCATGTCTTTTCTAGATTTTCCTTTAGAACTTTGTCCCAAAAGAGTTATCCTTAAAAATTTATGTTTAAGCTAGTTATCATTCAGACTTTTTGTCTAGGATTTCTTTTAGACATTTTGTCCAATAGATATACCTTTCAATAATTGTGTTTTCAATGTTCCATTTCCTTCAAACATTTTATCTATAAAAGTTTGGTCTTCAAGGGAAATGTGTTGAACATTTTTTCCAAGACAATTTCCTTGAAAGAATTATCATTTAGAACTTTCAAAAGTGCCCTTCATATTCTTAAAATTTCTTATCAAGATTTGTGTAAATTACCCTTTAGGAGTTTTGAAATTGACACTTGCCCTCTAATTTTATCCTTTAGGGTTTTTGAAATGGTCCTTTGCCTTCCTCAATTATCCTTTAGGATTTTTGTAAGGGGAACCTTATCTTTATAATTTCCTTTTGAGATTCTTGAAATGGTCCTTTGTCTTTTTCAATTATCCTTTAGACTTTTAAAAGTGCCTTTTCCTCCATGAGAAGTGCACTTCAAGATTTTTGTCCCAGGAAAATGCCCTACCAAGCAAAAATTAAGGATCACTTTTATCGCTTAGCCTAAGGCCTTATCCCAAAGTTCCATCATATTTATCTATACAATGAAACCTTATGTTGAGATCTTATGCTAATTAATATTTTTTAGGTTCCTTTCTATGTTTATCCTATCTTTAAATCTTAGGTTAAAATCCTTATTCTTGGTCCTTTCAATTATTTGTGGGGTTATTTTGTTCTATGTTTGTAACCTTGGTCCAAAATCTCCATGTCTAGGTCATTTTAAATTCATGAGGTGCCATATATTATATTTGAAGTTTAGCTTATTATTTTTATCCTAGATATCAAGCTCAACTTTCATTCTTCTATGCAGGATCAATAGAAAACATTTAAGTGGAAGACTAAGATCAAACGAAGTGAGATCAATGCATACTTTACACCTAAGCTCTGAGCTACCATAGAACTACCATGTGGCATAACCTCAAACCCCACAATTAAAAGAGTAAAATCACTAAGAAGTCATTACATGGCACATAAAGAGTGAAGGATGAACCTAAAAATGATAAGTGGTAAACCTAGTAAACATTACCAAAGATGAGTTTAAATTTGATGATCATGTGTTCATCAATGACTATCGTGTGAATGTTAAATGATATTTGAATGGATGTTAAATTTAAGATAGTAACTAGTCTTGATGATGTGTTTAAAACTAATGGTCACATGACCATCAAAGACATTCCCATGGACATTAAATGATGGTTGTATGGATGCCAATTTTAACATAGTAAAGAGAATCGATCACATGTTTAAAATTGACAATCACGTGACCGTCAAAGATGTTCCCATAGACATCAAATGATGACCATGTAGATGTAAATTTTAGCATAATAAATAGTCCCCCAGACATGTTTAAAATTGATGGTCATGTGACCTTCAGATATGTTCCTATGGACATCAAATGATGGTTGTGCAAATGTAAATTTTAACATAGATGCTTGGATATAAATTTTAAAAGGTAACGGTCTTTTTTGGACAAAGATGAATAGAAGTACCTAGGATGCTATGAAATTTCCATGTCAAAGATATGTGAGTGCAATGGGCCAAACTAGAGCCCTTACAAATTTGGTAATACAAAAGAGAGCTTGAATTATGATCTATGTAAAGCAGTTGTGTTATTATCCATTGGTGAGTAGTTTTAAAAAAATATATAGCTTGAATATGAGGCCATGCCTATACTATGCCAAGAGCATCAAGGAACCATAAATATCTTGTAGCAGCTAGTAGGTCCTAAATTAGGTGAAATAGGAATATTCCTATTATAGACAACATTAAATAATATCTTAAAATAGGATATTCTTCTATATGAACATATGAAATTTTTAAGATCACATTGTCTATAGGTCAATAAATTAAAAGGAAAAAACATTTGTTCTATAATAGAACAAAAGGAAACCTATCCTATACACTTGTACACCTATCCTATACACTTGTACAAATGTAATTGGATTAGAACTGATCAACATGATTCTTTGCTCTTATAAAATGAGGATTTCCAATTGTAAAAGGAGGGAGTTCTTAGAACCAAATTACTTTTTAAACTTTGAAAAGTTAATATAATAAAGGAATTATACAAATATTTTCTAGTATTCACTTGTAGGAAGTGACATGTGGTTTCTCTCTTAAGTATTTGGTTTCAATTTTAGATTTGAATTATTCCTATGGATTCTAGATGCATATCTTGGATGAATATTTGATAATTTGTGCAATTTATATATTATTTTAAAGTTATTAGGCTTATTTTATTTTCTACAATTATTTTGAATTTAGGTTAATGTTATTTACATACAGAAGTGAATATTTAAAGTGAGTCAGATTCCTATTTACATCATTTCATACGTTATTTTTAATCTTGCCTAATGTATGTTGTGATTTTAGCCTAAAATGTTTCACTTCATATATTGGTTAAATTCATATTCAAATGATGTTTTAACTTTGTCATAATGTGTGTTACAAAGACCAACAACATCTTTCTTTCTGCCCTACCCTTGCTTTTGCTCTTGGTTTAATATGGTCACTTTAGTTTAATTAAAACTATAAATATTCATCTTAGATTAGTATTTAGGTTAGCTATGGATCATAATTCACTATTATTACAATAGTGTACATCATATTATATATAGATATGTTATTTGGCCATGGTAGCTCCCAACAACCAAATTTATAAATATTATAAAACAATCACTTGTTCTACCTCTATTTCACCAATAAATAATAGGATTATCATAACCTTCAACTCATGAATTGAGTTATTAGGAAATATAAAATGAGAAATGTTCTTTAAACACTTTGGGCACCTATGGTACATATTTAGGCATCAATACAAGTAAGATAAATTTAATTATATATCAGAAACTTGAATTGATTACATTTCAATAAAATATTTTATTTAATTTCCATGAATTTAATTTTAGTGGATAAAACTATTAAATAGAAATATTCTTTCCTTATTTCATATGGCCTTGGACACTACCTTAGATTGATATTATTAACTAACTGAAGAGGGTCAATGACCCTCATCATTTTTGGCACCATTTCTAAAGATATTTAGTGATATTAAATAATGATCATTAAAAATTTGTCATCTTGAAAAGGATCCTAGTAAGTTTTATTTATAAATTATATTTACTTATTTTGATAAATATAAAAAAGTGATATTTAGTGATTATAGATAGACTTTCTGTTCCATTTGAGTAAGTGAAACCTAATAGGAACTCTTTCATAATATATAAGTTTTGTGTAAGAATACATATACTTAACAACTTGTTATGTGTTTATTTTATGAATTTAAAAGTATTTATAGATAAATGGATCCTAAAGGAAGATTTATTTGTCAAAACCCCCAAGAACAAGTAACAAGAACCACAAACCCACAAAATGTAATTGGGAAAGAAGAAAATTTAGGAGGATCACAACTATCATTAAAATAATCTTGGGACTCATCCCTATAATCAACCACACCTATTTAAATGAGGAAATACATAATTCAAAAGATCACATAACACAACATTGAGACTAAATCCCCAAAAAGTAGTTTTCCAACTACTTCAAACAAATCCATAAAACTTAGGAGGATCATATATAAAATTGACTGGGATAATATTAGAAACGTAAAAAATAATGTAACAAATACAATCACTAGGGCTACTACTCTAGGAAGAACTTTTAGTTGTCCTATATTACTAAACCTAGATGTGGAAATGCATATGAAAAACATCTCTCCATCCATATCACCTAATTTTATGGACATAGAATTAGAATAACATGTTCAAAATTTTATTGAATTTAAAGTGAATTATTAAATATACAATTCTAGGAATTATAACCAAAGTTAAAATTATTTATTTATACTCTTAAATATTCAATAATATAATGGGTTATGGGTTTATAATAAGAATTCATCCACACATAGGATGAAATAGAAACCATATTTTTTGAAAAATATCATGATTATTTTAGAGTAAGAGATAGTAAATAAGTACTCTTTTAGATGAAACAAAAATAGGATGAAAACATGAAATACAATACTGATTAATTTATCTTTTTCCATCGTTGATGTAGAAATGGTCTAGATGAGGAACTAACACTTGTTTAAGAGGGTTAAAAAATATTATCTACAATATCTAAATTTAATTATAAAAGTGTATGTGATAAACTTGTATTCTCATTATGAATAAACTATATAGATACTACTAATGAGCAAGGACCATGATTCAAAAATTTAAACCAAGACAAACACATAGTGAGATAAGTTAGCTCATGGATGTATTTTAAAATATTAAAATAGATAAATTGGTGAATTCTAAAAAAAAACTACATGATATTTAATTTAAATACCCTATTTAGTAAACCCTTAGCCCTATATTTCCATAAGTGTAAAGATAAACATCTACTTCATGAGTGTCATCTTGATAAAAACAATATTTATGGAATTTGTGATTAAAAAAACATTATATTAAACAATGTGAGTTACTCCTTGATATTACAAAAATTATCAATAAAATTACCCAATCTAAAGAGATCTTAAATATGTTAGGGAAAAATAAAGGACAATTATCCCTATAACCACTATTCAAATTAATTTTCTCCACGAGCTCCTAAAAATTGGTCTGCTAGCCAATGGAATATGCCATGTACTACTAAAAACCTATCATGACCCCTCACAAAAATGGAATAATAAATCATTTTTGAACCCACATTGGAATAAAAATATCAACATCAATGTATGCCTCAATGACCACAAAAATGATGGATTACTCAACCAAGATTAAATCAATAGTTTTAAGGATAGAGACAATTCTAAACTTAGTAGCAATACTTGATACCTAGTCTCCAAACATGCCCAAATAACATAAAAATGGTCATGTAAGTCAACCAAAATTACCTGCTTAATTTTTGGAAAATATAAATAATGTTCGGTATTAGCCATTATCTATAATATAGATTATGAACACATAAATGGGTTAAATGTCATAGATAGTAAAATATAAAATTACATTCAAGAAAAACTCTATTAAAACCTTCAACTCTCCAACTATTAAAAAGATACCAAATAGATAATAAAGAAAAGTTTTTCATAGTAAATAACCAAGAGAAGATGAAAATTCTCAAGAGAATATTTCCCCTATTGTTTCACCATCTATGCCATTTATTGAATGACTTGGGAAGGAAATTCACTATAGGAAACATCACACAAGGGTGAATCTAAAGTAATAAAAGAGCTTAAGAACCTGAGTATTTAATTTAAATTATTACAAGCCATAATGGATGTTAGTAAACTTAACAAAGTTATTAAAAAATTATGTGTCAAAATACCAAGACAGAAAGAAAAATACCCTAGGATATTCAAGTGGTTGACAAGTGAGTTGACCTCTTGGTTGGAAAATGTATTCCACCTAAATATGGAGACCCAAAAAATATATTAATAATAGTATAAATTAGAAAAATAAATATACATAATGCTTTGGTGGATTTAGGTGTTTCTATCAATGTTATGAATTTTGGCACATTGAAAGAATTATCTCTATATGGTTTGTAGCTAACGTCCACTATGTTATATATGGATGATAAATAAGTTCCAATCCCTAAGTGGTTATATAATATGTTTTTATTACAATATAACCATATTAATATCCTATAAATTTCATGATATTCCAACCTGAAACCTGTAAACATGAATATCCATTAATTTTGGGAAGACCTTGGCTTTATAAAATAGATGCATTCCTATATTTCGGTCATAAAATATGAAATTTTTATATGGAATTTATACCAATAAAATTTCCATATATCCACCTACAAGCCCTTTGCTATAATCCCCTAATAACTTATGGGTGGATTAACCAAACAATATGGATGATGTATAAAGTATTTATTCCTTATCAATAATCATAGTTAAAAACCATAAAATTGTATTGTAAGGGGGCATAAATGACAATGAAGAAGAAACTAATAATGAAACATTTATCTAATAGACTATTTTCAATTAGGTATAAAACATTCATTGACATTTTCTAACAACATTTTATTTTCCTTTGACATAAGTTATTTGTCAAGGTGAATCATTTTTAAAATATATTATAAAATTTCACATGTTAAAACCACACCCTTTCCCTGTGAACCCATTAATGAGTGAATAAAATTAATTTCTTTCAATCTATATAGTCACCAAACATATTGTAATATATTCAAGCAAGATGTTGAATATAAGTAGTTAGTTGACATATGAAAAAACATCAAAATTATTTGACATACCACATGAAAATTCGAATAAATTTTTACGGTAATAAAATGACATGAAAAATAATAATCCTATACTTTTAACTCATCATATATATATGTAAAATGGTAGGACCAATAAGATAACCCCAATGAATATTAAAACCTACACTAAGACACAATTAAAATTGAAATTCATAAAATATTACAAGTAGGGTTTATATATCCAATTTCATAGTTAATAAATCTATAAATTAGATATAGTAACCAATAAAAATGGTAAATGGATTATTTTTTTAATACTATATAAAAATTAACAAAGCCACATGGAGGGACCGTTTCACCCAAATTGCACCCTATGAAGTAGATTATCAGTTCTCCTTCAAACTTGGACTAAATTAGATTGGTCTATAGGCTATGGGATACCTATAGCTAGAAAAAAACTATAAATTATTAGGATATATGATATTATGTATCATATTTAATCCCTTTTATAACACCTATTTTTTATTTAGGGTGAAAAACGCTAGAAAGATAACTTGAAGGTAAAACCTATGGTAATGATGGTAATGTACCAATTCTTAAAGGGTCCTCTATTAACCTTGTTATTAAACACACTTATGGATCAAAATGGAATATATTATCAAATATAATTTCTTAATATAATCCTAAATATTATTATTTCAAATGAATATTAGATAGAAGATCTGCAACTTGAAGGTAAGGGAATGGAGGTCTATAAAGACACTACACACTAATTCACTCTTCAACACAATTCTATCTCTTAACACTTCATGTGACCTATAAAGGATGACAAAAATAATTTTTTTGAGGAGATAACCTACATAATAAGATAAATACCATACTTATTTACAAATAAAAAATCAAGAAACACACTAACAAAGAAATCTCTAACAATCTTTTCTTATTAACTCAAGGTGTAAGTTACAATTTTAGAATAGTTTTTGTATACCAGATTGGGGGATCCAAAAATAATCCATAAGTCCTTGAATATATATAAAATGAGGAGGGAAAAATAATAATTTTATTATTGGAGAAGACAAGATCATCCATCTAGCATTAACTCAAACAATACTTCAATAATAAATAGTTAAAAATAGTCTTCAAGAATTCCTCCATGTTTGGTGCTCTCGCATGATTTTGAATGAAATATTGGGAATTTAAAATGAGGTGGTGGGAAATTATAATCATATAAAAACCTCTCATTATTTTAAAATGATACCAATTTAATTAAATAAATCCTTTCATTGGCAACATTGAACATGGATTGATTGCCATTTTAAGATCATTTAACTCATGATAAGGATCGGTTATGGATGAATTGGCATTCAAGGATCAGTTATGAATGTGAATAATATCTAAATAATTATTTTTACATTTGAATACTATTTAATTTAACAAACCCATTAATTTCCTTATGCCATTCTCAACTCCTTTTGATTAACCAAATAGATTTATTAGGCCAATTAGGCCTAGTAGCCTAATTATTTACATTTTATGGATTTTAAATCTGGAATGAAACTTTGAAAACTTATGAAAAAGTGAATTTTAGGCCTAAATAAATGATTTAAATCATGATATAGTTCCTTTTGAGAAGGAAAAATCTACAAACTTATTATATTAGGTGACTAGCCCACCTTATCCTTCTCTCCTATAGACTCATTGATTAGAAGAGACCCAAAAAGGCATTTACAAGAACAATTTTGATCATATGATGACTTGAGGAGATGGAAAAAGTGCCAATATTCACTCTCTAATTATTGTAATCTTATTAAACTACCTTTTACCTCTCCTTATACAATTTTTCCTTAAAAAACCCTATTTTCTAATAGGTCCATACACCATCCATACAAAAAAGTGTAATGGACATGAGACCCTTTGAGTGTGATATATGATTCATATGGTAGTTAAGCAATTTCAATTAGTTTGGATGTTTTTTACTTCAATTATTCTCAATTGGGTTTGTAGTAGGATTTAGGGAAGGTTTAAGATTACTCAGGGATCTTAATGATGATTCATAAAGTTTGGTCATTGAGCGTAATAACCAATGTTACAAAACACTATTATAATAGTCCCTCTACCTCACCCAAAGTGCCTAGTCTCCCATGAAAAATTTTCATACCATGGTGACCATGTGAAGTCACCTTTCAGGGAAAAAATAAGCTTTCTAAGTAATGTTTTGTGTCTTAAGGCCTCAATGACTAGTCATGCCACCTCTCCTATGCTTAAAATTTGACATAAACCTTTATGACAACTTGATGATGACATTTATGAATATTTGAAGTGCACTCATAACCTTACTTTGCCTTCTATTTCCACTTCTTGATGATACTATCTAATGAAAATAGTAGACAAGAATATATGTATGTAGGGTTCTTCAATATTCTAGCCTCATTATGAGTTTAAAATATCTTGATAATTGTATAGGACTTGAATGACCTCTATGAATTCCTTTGGAGTCATGGTGTTGGATTGAATGATCCATTTATTCTTTATATTCATGCACATAATCCCTCATTTAGACATCTAGACCTATCTACTTATGGAATTAGTCATGAAAAACCCTATAGATGGTTCTTAAAAGGTTATTTAGGAATTTTAGGATCCCCTCTTTCTTCTGTAACTCATTGTATATGTAAACACTAATCTTTTTCTTGTTTAAAGGCTCAAAATACCATTTTTAGGCCTAGTCTATACAACATGACTCTCACATGTGGCAGTAAAATAAATGTTATTATGATCAAGAGAGTTAAGAAGACCAAAAACATCATTTCATGGATCAAACACTTCATTATAATGCATAGACATATTTACTCCATTAGGTATATTGTAGTGTTCTACAAAGGTTTTAGGGGTCTAAAACTCTTACAAATGATTTATAACATATTAACCCCTAATGGAAAACCTATTCCCATAGATTTAAATTAAATTGAACCTTTTAACTACCCTGATCAAATTTATCTCCCATGCAAAACATCCATCAAGATAGGTATGTAGTGAAGTGGTGCTTTGATTGGCTGTTTAGACTGTATAAGTAGAAAAAAGGTCTAAGGGAAAAAATGAAAATTATATTAAACTAAAATATTTCAAAAATTTCCTTCATGACTTGAAAAGACTCTCCAAACCATTTCAATAATCATTAATGTGAAATAACACTTGGATTAGTTCAAAATGGTGGCAAGGTTTATGGCTTATTTGCATATGTTATCCCTAAAGGGAATATTTTAATGAAATTATGAGTGTGATAAATCTCAAAAAATTTATGAAGGATAAGTAACACCTTCCTATTCCTCAAAAACTTTCACATGATGTTAAAACCCTCTGTCATACCTATATCCCTCTAAATATTCCTCCAAGCTCCATTACTGACTATCAATAGACTAAGGTCTATCTATGATAAAATAGTGGAGATTTAAACTACTTTAATACCCATTAAAACATAATTTAAAGATAAATACAATCATTACCATATATTTTACCAAATTTTATATCTAGATCATGCCTATAGAGGCCTTAAAACTCATTTTTCTCAAAACTAGCTAGTGGGCTACCAGAGCTTTCAATAGGTCTATGACTAAATTTTTATATAAATTTTGTGTTTGGGTCTAATAATGATGATAATTAATTTATTATGTTATAAAATAATTATATAAATTATTCATATCCCCCTTTAGTCACTTCACAGTCCTATGCAACCTATCACCACACTATATCTCTTCATTTCCTTTAATGTAACTACCCCTAAATAGTGGTTATAGGTGTTAATTGGTGAATTGAAATTGGTTTTATCCATTATACCACCATTTATAAATTTTTATACCTCTAAATTCATTTTTAACCTTCCTCTCATTTCTTTTTTGGTACATTTACTCTTCAAGGGTACTCTTAGGTTCTCATAGTCTTGATTCTATACATAGGCCTGTGTACAATCAAAATTTTGTAGAATTTTAGTAGAGGTCATGATATTGATGAAGGTTTGAATATATAAATTTATAATTTATATTTATAGGTGACTTTCATAAGCTTCCTTCCTTAATGAATTGTATCTTGAATTTCACCTGTATAGGGTATGCGGATATGTCCATATGATTGACCCTAATATTGGCTGTGTGTGGCCATTTCAATGTTGAACTTGGAGTGAACCTTGTTTAGTAAAATATTAATCAAAACCTAAAATAATAATAAATTTAATTATTATTATTAATCCTCCATTTTATCATGTGACTCTTCCATAGATACTCTACTCCTATCTTCTTCACAACTTGGAGATAAACTTGTCTTGGGAAGGCTACAAATTATCTTTTATAAGGTTGATATGCTAATTATAATTTGAATCTCATGGCTTGTCACTATTAATTATCTCAAGTGACTATCAAACTTGGGCATAAACCTCATTGAGCTAAATAAATAACAAGACCTTCTTCACAGTCCATACAATTGACTCTAGTATTGGCATACTTCAAGATCCATCCAAACACTATTATAAGCGAAGTTTCACGTGAATATATTTCATAATATAAGATCTAAATACTTATGTTATGAATTTTATCTAATTTATATGCCCAAAAATTTGTAACATTTCCACCTTTGACTCAGTACTCTACCTTTTGAGCATAGACCTTTCTTTATTATAGGCCTGACTGTGTATGAGAATTTGAACCTTATACATACCATGTGTATGTTTTATGTATTGAAATTGATGAAAATATACCTATAAGGCCACTATAATTCTCTTAAATTTCCTTTAAATTATCATTTATTTTAACTCTTCCCTCAAACATCTAAGTTTTTCTTTATTTGCATCTTTGGTTTCACCTATTCTTAGCATGGTTATAGGTGATGATCATTGTGTATTATATGGAATTTGGTTAATATTAGATGTTATAAGACCTTTAATAGGTCTCCAAAATTAACATGGTTTTATTTAAACTAAATGAGAGTGAAAAACTTGCTTTACATACCTCAAAAAATATTATGAGTGTACTATGACCTTGGATATAGGTGGAGGTTGACCTCTTAAGTAGGGTTTTAATGTTTGTATATTTAATTTCATGACCATGATGGTATAAAAACTATTGAATAATCTTTTATATTCGATCCATTATGTGAAAATAAATAAATAGGTAGTTATATGTGTATGGATTTAAGGATATATGAAATTGAGAATGGAGTTAAATGATAAGGTTATAACCATGGTGAAAAAGTAGTGATAAGGATTGTGAAAGTGAGATGAAACATAGGAGTAAAAATGGAACATAACTCCAATTTCAAGGTATTCATGAAGAATCCAATGTGAAAATAAGCATATAGAACAATAGGATATACCATTTTAGAGGCTTTTAACAAGTATACACTGTTAAAATGAAAACCTAGAAATCATCAAATACTTTAACAAATGTTAATTTTCCTTAACATTTGCTAAATAAATACCATGAGGATGTTTAAGGATGATTGAGGGTCTCTAGGCCATATTAATTTTAGTAAAATTAAGTAAATTTAATTAAGGACTCTTGACATGAATGAAACCCTGCAAACAAAATCTCCATGAATCTTGACACCTTTGGATCCATTATGAACTATACAACCATTTGAAATTGCTTGTAGTCTATAGATTGGTATTTTATGTCTTATTTAACTACTTTTAATTACATATGTGGATAAACCTATTATAAAATCCATATAAGGTCTCTTTAAGAGCGTAATAAATAGGAAAAAACACTATTTTATCAAAATAATCAAGAATCTCTCAAAATCGTACCACTCTTCTTGCCTAGTGCAGATGCAACCAGTGAATAAAACCCTTAAGATATTAAAATTTGTTCATAAATATATGAATACAAAACTATAAAATAATACCCATGATTATAAGGTCATGAGGTATAGTTTATTTGGTCAAGATCTCATATCTATTTTCTCTCTCTATTATACAAACTAAACATAAACATGTGATGCTTATGTTATCTACCAATGAAAATGCTATGAAAAACACATAATATTTGGCATTATAAAGTCTTAAAACCTTCAAATATTTTCACCATGTGTCTAAAAGAAGATATTATTGCATATATAAACTCTTCCTGAGTAGATCTGTACACTATGGATTCGTACCATCTAAAAACATTGCCCAAAGCTATGAATTATCATTCCTTTATTATTATTTTAGCTTCAAACCATATTTTTAGGGAAATATGAGGAAATATATAGGTCAAAATATCTTAAAAATAATGAATAGGCCAAATGGAGCAAAATGATTGCTCTTTTCACATGTGGGAGCTCTTTTGGTGGCCAAAGAACCTTATAATCTCATTGAAAAGATATTTCTAAAGCATGAAATGACTGAATTAAAGTAATGTTATAACTATGTGTTTTTAAAAATATATTAGGAAATATTTAATGGCCTTTTGATATCATAATTTGGCATTTAAAGACCAAAACCTTCACTTTTAGACCACATACACCTAATTTCACAAGAAGATTGCTAATGAATATCATGGAAAATTACCTTATAACATTATTAAAATTTATTCATGAGGCTTCTATGTATCTTCATCACCCATTTTTAAGGCTTATATCCCATCATTATTGAATATATTCGATATATTAGAGAAACTCATAGTGAGTCATCAGCTATCATCTCCATCAAGGCACTTTAGATCATAGGACCACTCAAAATCTTTGTGAAAGGACCTCAAAACATACTCAAAACCATGAGGATACTTATCATAAGTTGAAACTAAGACATGACCATAAAAATACATTAAAAATTAATCCCTTGACATGAAAATCAATGAACACTATGATGATCATGCACATCACAAAAAGACTTAAGACATATAGGAGATATGGTAATCATAACTAGACTTAATGACAAATATAGTAATGTTTGAATGACTTCAAGAAGAAAAAAGAGACATCGTGACTAAAGATAACACCATGTTGAGGCTTAAGTGGATTCTATGAAAATTATTCAATTTTAAGGGTTGGAATTTGGCCTTGGTAGGCTAGATTGCCAATAGTACCCAATAAAAATGGTAAATGGATGATTTTTTCAATACTATATAAAAATTAACAAATCCATATGGAGGGACTATTTCCCTATACCATTCATTTATCAAGTATTAAATAATTTGGATGGAAAAAAAAATTGGATGGATTTAATGGGTATAACTAAATAAACATAACACCATAATACCAAGATACGCCTACATTTACTTCTCATTTTAAAAAAATTTCATAAAGAGTCTTACCTTTTGGATTGTGTAATGCCCTTGCTAATTTTCACCAATTTGTACTTATAATATTTGATAAATTAACCAATGAATGTGTTTAAGTCTATATGGATTATTTAATTATGTATGAAGAATATTTTTAAGAATCCCTAGAAAATAGATAAATTCCTCACTAGATGTGAAAAACATCATTTTGATTAAGTCATTAAAAAATGTCTAATGTTGGTGGACCAAGGCATTTTTTGAGGCCATCAAATTTTTGTTGAAAGAATACAAGTGGATCCTAATAAAATTGAAGTCATGTCAAAATTTCATCTACCTTAAAACAAAGATATTAATAGTATCTTAAGACATGTAGGGTACTATAGATGCCCCATTAAACACTTCAATGGAATTGAATCACATGTGTTCTTCCTACTTAAAAAGAACAATGAATTATTATAGATAGATAAATGTCAATAATATTTTTAGACAATCAAGGAAAAATTACTATTGATCTAATACTAAGAGGACCTAAATGGAAACTCCCTTTTCACATTCGTATTGATTCCTCCAACACTACAAAAGGATCAACCCTTGGACTAAAATGAGGTGATAGTAAAATGTATGATATATACTATGTTATTAAAAACTTGAATCCAAATGAAAAGAATTATACAATGACTAAAAATGATTTATTTTTGTTATTTATGGCATCAATAAGTTTTTTCATTATATTACTAATTATAAAGTATTTATCTATACAAATCACTAGGCCATTATGTACTTAATAAAAAATTTAATTTCATGTTGGAAAATTATTAGAAGGTTATTGATTTTGTAAGAGTTTAATGTGAAAATAATTGACAACCCAGAAAGGCTAATGTGGTTGTATATTTATTGTCTACATTGAACATTATAGAGGAAAATGAACTAGTGAAAGACAATTTCCTAGATTAATAACTATTTACAATCTCAAAATACACACATTGGTTTTCAAACATGGCCAATTATATAGTTGCATGGAAGTTTCCATTTGATTTCACTATTAAGCATAAGAAATTTCTAGTCTGAGATAATAAAAGATATAAAGGTTGGTTTGTAAACTAGGTGGATATTCCAATCTATGTTTCACTAACACATACCCTTTTAGTTCAAGGTGTTTCCCTCAAGTTCTATATAAAAACACCTCAACTGTTATTTTAACATGTATTCTAGCTCTTATGACTATCATCTACAACATATAAAATAATATACAATGCTTCACATGTAACATACATAGCATATTTTCCTCAAGAATCTAGGCATGATAAATTTTCATACATGAATGCAATTTAAATGATTTCATATAAGTGCAATACCAAATTTTAAGTTATTTAAACTTTAGGAATGAGATTTAAACTTTAAGAATGAGTCTTGATCTATTTCATATTATATTAGTTGCAAAGAATGTAAACATGTAAGTAAAGTAAACAAACACATCAAACATAAAGATAAATAACATAAGACACACATTTTAGAAACATAATTCAAAAAATATCTAGCAAGAATAAAGCCATGATTCCTCATATTCACTATGTTTTATAGTCTACAATATTTTACCTTCTTGGGCTTACAAGGAATACCAACCTAATAGATCCCATAATTGTAATGATATATAAAGTATTTAATGGATGATTTTTTTCTTAGTCAAGGAACATTACTAAACTTATTTATATTAGCTATGTAGTCATCAAATATTTAACTAAGATATCTTAGTTGTTTAGTCCTCCTTCTTGGATGGATCTAATTACATTTATCTATGATATATCTAGATGAAACTTTTTCACCAAGATATTCATTTATCCTTTCTCATCCTTAAAACCTAAAAAGAAAATAAAATAAATATCTAAAGTGAAAAATAAGAATTATAACTATCCAAATCCATGTGCCTCTATATTCCTATAACTATTTATAAATTTTGTTAGTTGGGATTGGGAGTTTATCAATGTAGCTCTAAAGACCAATTTTGGCACTATAATCACTAACTACAAGAGTATTATTGATGTTTCTAAGTGAACCACAAGTGATCTCCAATGTTTAAAGAACACTTCTCATCTTATAATCTAAAGGATTCAGGGTATGAGTTGTAGGTATTTGGAAATTTGGGTGCTTATGGTGAAATAGTGGCAAAGCAATATAGACTGTTCCATAATGTTTATAAAGTTTGATGGTTGGGAACCATGTTGGTGTCTTTTCTTAGGAATATTGGTACTAATCTTGGAAAATTGATCCATATCTAAGTTACTGACTAAACCAAATGGCTATTAATAATGTTTTATACTAAAGTGAATTGTTTAAAGAAAGAGCAAAAGGAAAGGGTAGAGTAAAAAAGAAATGGTGATTGTTGATCTTTGATTATGAACAAATTAATAAAGTTTCAAGAATTACCAAGCATGATATTAACTAGCATATAGTGTAAGGTAGCCTAATCTCATGTTTCACTACAAACTAGGCCTAATTATGGAAATAGGATGATAATACAAGTAAGATTTTTATTTACTTTTAAAATTTTACACCACATCTAGATAGCCAATGTACATCATTGTTGCATAGAAAATAAAATGAAGTAAACTCAATCTCATTCAAGTAACCTAGAATCACACAAGTTAGCAACCCTATAATTAATGATCTAACTTATTATTCCCATAAACTATTCATGTTCAAACTTAGACAAGAAATTGAGAAACTTAGCAATTCAAACACATCAACCTAGATAATTCTAGTAGAATACCTTGATCTTTTGTATTAATTACTTAAAATGGTACAAAATAGATTGATGTATCTCTCCTTTTCAAATGATAATACATGAATTTATATAAGAGATAGCTAATATACTGATCAGTCTAAAAATATAGGTGTACAAAGATAAAAATAGCTATCTTTGTAATAAACTATAATAAAAGTGTCTTTTATAATTATGCTGACCTAGAGGCAATCAAATTAGCAAACTAGCATGTGCCTTTACAAAATAATATGCCACCTCTTAGGTAAACCATAATTATTTCATGATAGGTGGGGTCTTTTTCCATTAAAAGGATGCTCATATCTCACTCCTATTGTTCATCCACTAAGCCTAAGTCTACGACAAGCCTTGTGGTATGCTCCTCTTCTTGATCAACTAGCTCATTAAAATCCTTGTCATTCCTAGTCAAAGCTTCCTTAATTCTTCCATCTTCATTAATCCTCTCCCTTATATTTAATATCATGTCTCATATTTTACTATTATCTTGCCCTGATTGTCCTTGACTTTTCCCTTTGATATCTTGAGTCACTAAAGTGGCTCTATGCTGAAATTCTTCATCATTAATAATTCCTAGGGTAGTGGGCTATGAAGGATCTTTGAGAATAGTTCCCAAGAGCATCTCAATTATTCCCATGAGATCTTTCTACTCCTAAATAATTTCCTCCATTTTGGTATGCCAAGAATTTAAGGATTGGACCTTGTCTACAATAATTCCCAAAATGGCACTTAGGTGCCCTATGCTAATGGCTTTAAAATTTGGTGTTTGCTTCTTAAGCTGAATATTAAGAAGTTAGGAAATCTTATCCTTAGAATTATTCAATTGAGTAACCATATCCTTAGCTAAGGTGGCATAGTTTTTTAGTGTATCTTACCTTAATTTCATAGATGTTATTGCTTTTAGCATGTCATGGAATGACTCCTCAAGCATTTTAATCATGGACTATAACATTGGGAGAATTGTTTGAGTTTGTAAATTCTCTTTCTCCTTATTTAGGTTCTTAATTATTTTCACTAATCCCTAAAACCCAACCTTAGAATACTAATATTGAGCCTCAATTAAAATTTCCACATCTTACTCATGGATGGGAGACTCTCCAAGTTGTTGTCTTCCAACTAGGGTTATCCCTATGAATGGTTCCACATTTTGAAAGGTGGATGCTTCTTGACTGACCATGGCTATCCTTATGGTGATCCTTTCTAATCCTATCATGTCTAGGTTTAATTAGACTTTAATCTCTAGCCTCTTGAACTTTAGGGGATTAGGCACCTCTATACTTGCATTACCAAAGGCTCCTAGGGTGTCAATTTTCTATCCACCTTGAATATATCAAATTTATATTATTCTCTCTTTTTGATTGTCCACTATATCCTTGATCCATGGTTTGATGTTATCATTTATTGTTAAGCTAACCTATGTCAAGGACCATAAATGAGAGAGGGATGGGATTTTATACAACTTCCCATAGATGAACCAGTCAGGGATGAGTGGTCTATGGATTGGATTCTCATCATTAAAGAGATTGAATTCACTGGTAGGGTGAGTAAAGGTAACCATAGGATTATTTCTTAGAGTCATAGGAACCAAGGCTATCTCTACTTTCATTTTATCCTTTTCTAATGGAGCTATCTCCTTCCCTACTTCTTTAGAGGGATCCCTTTCTCTATCTAAGTAATATGCTACTTCTATATCAATGAGAGCACCCTCCAATGTCTCTTCTAGATCAAGAGCTATCATGTCAATGAATTTTCATGGGATAAGGTGGCCTTCTTTGGAGTTCTATAGGTGAGGGACCTTCCCCGAGTCTATATTCCAATCTTCATTCTCTAACTTTCTCCTTACCTTTTATATATTTATGTTGTTTAGCTTGAGGTTACTATTGGTGGGTTTGAGGTTTAGATGGTTTCCCTTGACTAAATGGATCCTCATGAGTAGTACCAAATGGACCAAACAAAAAATGATATTGTAAGGGATACAACTACCATATCTCCCCTATAGGCTTATTATTTGTGATCAATATAAGTTCCAACTAGATATTATATCTTTTGATTTGGGAGAGCACTTCTTCAAAATTCTTTGATATAATATAGATGTCATCATTGACACCTAGCTTATGTTCATATTCTATCTTAAGGACCTTTCTCTCCTTAATGGCGTTAACCACCCTACCCATAGGATCCCACATTTTAAGGTCATCCAATTAGAAATCAAAATAATTCCTATGTGTTATCATGATTTCCAACTACATCCAATACTTGATCATAATCTTAAGGTTGGGTTAAGATCCCCTCTATCCTAATTATAGTGTACTCTAGGTAATACTATATATCTCCCATGGTTTGTATCTATCTATTGATAAGGGGATGCAATCTTGGCATAGGAAATCTTGTGATGGCTTCATATATGGATATAAAAACATAGTCATAGATGAATTGCATATGGTTCCTATACTGAATATGTATAATTTAGAATAGTGGTGAAAAATTATGGTTCTACCATTAGGGCACTACTTCCTAATGTCAGGGAAGGATACAAATGCCAGAAGGGAATCCAATAGAGAAGACATCATATATAATTGATTAGACATTAATATTTTTATGGATATGAATTTCATAGCCAAGAATAAGCTAATTAGGTCTTCTATTAGAGGGGTCAATTTCTCTTGTATCATGAAGTGGATATAAGACACGTAGACTTTGTTTACATATGTCGTGGAAGGGGCACCAAAGGATTGCTTCAGTAGGTTCATGGATATTATAAGGCCTTACCTAAATTAGATAATGGGAATCATGACATTTAGGGTTTTGAAGACATGGGGTCCTTGGATTAACTAGGGTATGAGGACTGAATCAAGGCCTTGGGTGTTAGCCCGATTCCTCATGCTAAGTAGGTTGATATGGGGTAAGGGGATTTTATGATAGGTTTTAAAGTCCATAGGAGAGATGTACGCCACCCTTTCAAAACCACCATCCTAAATAATCCATTCCACATCTATCCTAAAATCAATAAATATGGGTTTAAGGACATCAAAGCAATGCATTACCTCTAGTTTCATCATGGCATAGTGGAGACCAACCATTTGGATTATAACCAAGTCATTTTACCTTATATTTGTTTTGTCATTCCTCTTTTCCTCTTGGGAGATGGGCTACAATTCATCCACTAAGAAGAACAATTTAGACTAGTTCCTCACTCCATAGAAGTTTAGAGCCACCAAGTCTAGCTCTATATCTTTGAAGATCCTTCCTTCACTATCAGAGGTCAGGTAAAGATCAGCCTCCACCTTTAATTTTTTCTTTCTAGTTACCATTTATGATGTCACTAAATCTCCCACACTAGATTGCCAAGGGTTTAGGTTCTTACTAGAGCACTCATTATTAGGAGCATAAATATGCTATATTGATTGAATCATAACCAATTTAACAAATTTGGGTCTTCTTTATAGAGGTTTTAGAGTTTTGAGCATTAACATCAGGATGTATTCAAACATTAACTTCATACAAGTTTTAGATTTGATAGAGACCCTTTTACTTTATACCCTTGTGTTTTTGAGTTTAAAAGATCTTTGATTTTATCCTTTTATACTTATGTGGAGTCCATATGGCATCATTCTAGGCTTTTCATGGCAATTTTCATAATTTCCATTTGAATACTAGCTGTTATCTTTTTAAAGCTTCTTTTATTTCATGTTATAACATCAAAATGTTAGGCTCAATGTGATTCATCAATCTAAATCTGAGTCCTTGTCTTTTCATTAGTCCATTAATCTCCTATTTTGTGATCATGACACTTGACATTCTCATAGATCCTTCTTGTTTTGTGTGTCCTTTTATTAGTTGTCACCTTGGTTGAGCAATAGCCACTTGTCAAGCTTATGGAGTTTTAAAAAGTCATTGATCCTTTCATACCATTGGATTAAATCCCATGAGTGAGTGATTGTCATTGATTTCTTGGCCAATCATGGTTTAAATGAAAATGTGACATGTGTCATGTTTGAGAGCCTAGGATTCCTTTGAAAAGTCCACTTGGACCTCATGCCATTGAATCAAATCCATTAGGATAATGATAGCCATTAATCCACATAGGGGGTTTGGTCATTAATTGGATGCTTTTATTAAGTGGGCCCCTTTCTTACTTATATTTGATTATCAAAGTATCACATGTCCATTTATTATGATCTAATGCTCCTTTTGAATTTTCCTCTTACACATCATGTTGTTGGATCAAATCCAGTGAGAAAGTAATTGGCATTGATCTATCATGATGCACATTGTTTAAGCTAAAGCCTTTCAGTTAAGACACTCTATCTAATCAAATCCAATGAATAAACATCGATTATAGGATCCTACAAAGAGTGAGGGAGATAATTATTAGACTTGAGGACATAAATAAAATCACTTATCATAAAGTATGAAGGCTAAGGTCAAGATGATTATTGGGGCCTTAGTGTTAATGACCTAGGCTATGTTAGGCAATGTAAAAAGGGACCTCATGAAATTATATCAAATTAGACCCAAGAAAATAGGAGAATAAAAGGGAAATAAAATAAATAAGAGTTTGAGTTATGTTATGAAAACATGACTTCAACCCATGAAAACCTCTTGTTTAGCTTCTTTTTAATTAGTTCTCACCAAGTTGGCTCCCTCCAACATTTGAATTTCAATTAAGGGCCACCCAGGGTTTCTAAACATAGAACCCTAAATCCTCCAAGGAACCTAAAAAATTAATTACGTAATCATTATCATCGGGGTTAGTCTAAAATAAGATGATTAAATCATGTAAGCATGTTCCTTAATAGAGTGGATGATCTTCAAATTTTGTTAAAGACTTTGATGTTTAGATGCTTCAAAACTTGGATATAAAGACTTCTCAAGGGTCCCAATTTTGTATAATGAATGGGGGTATGTTAGTCCCAATAATTCCACAAATTTTTCATACAAACTCTAAATGACATGACATCTTTTGAACTTGTATAGAATTTTAAGAGGAACACAAATATATCTCATTATGTATTTTATATTCTAACCATATGTTGTTTTATCTCATATAATAAAAACTATTATTTTTCCACACTTGGCATTCTATAAATTACTCATATTTGATAATTGATTGTCTTACCAACTAAATTATCTCATATACATGATAAAATTTGTGTTCACATGTTATAAATTTATAGGATTTTGTGTCCCAAAAAATCAATAAGAATAATATGAATATTTACCTCCTATATTTTTAAGTGAGAAATAAAATGTATCATCATTTTAGACGTAACCATGTTCAATTTCCAAATAATCATATTTTTAAAAATAACTTCCTTAGTTTCTAATATAATAATCTTTTAGACAATACCTTTTCCATGTTCTAAAATGATCAAATCTCCAATTTCAAATATTTTAGTCCCATAATTTTAAAAACTCAAGTGGTGAGGAAAATCCTTACCCTACTTCTTCAAATTCCATTTGGATTTTCTTTCTCTCCCCTTCTTGACACTCTTTAATTAATCTACAATAACATTATTTTCCCACTTCTCTTGGCCAATAATAGAAAGGATATATAAAGGAAGGTATAAAAGACCTTTCTTCCACATGGAAGGCTCAAAGCAACATCAAATTTTAAATAATAATGAGGCATTAAAAACATTCATTATTAATCTATATAATGTTACACTTGGATTTTTATTCACTCAAGTATAACCATACCTTCTCATCAGAAAGAAAATATTCTCAAATCCATTTCGAACATATCTTGCTCTAGACTTTTTGTAACTCTCTTAACCTTTATTTATTTTGGAAGAGACTTTTGCCAAGAATAATGCTCTATTTTTTCCATGTCCCTTTTATCGATGACACATAAAATACATTTAGTAAATACCATCACATCAAAAAATCACAAAACATATTACATTATCCCAACAATAAAAATAATGGCATTTGAACCCAGGTTATTTGCAATGAATTAATATATTATCTACACTATTACTTGATATATAGGTATTGCATAATGGTCACACCACAATAAACACCATAATATAAAATGAATGAATATTAGAAAAATATATAAATATGCTAACAAAACTTTTATGTAAAAAATGATACCCTATTTTAATACCAATATAATGTATAAACTAGGTGGATATTCCACTCTAAGTTTCACCAACAAAAACCCTTTCAATCCAATGTGTTCCTCTAAATTTATATACCATATGAAAACACCTAAACTATTTTTTTAATATGTATTTTAGCTCTTATGACTGTCATATACAACATTCAAAATAATATGCAACCATTCACAAGAAACATACATTACATGTTTTTATTCCACACTATAAACATGATACTACTCCATACATGATTGTAATTAAATTTTTTGCATATAAGTGAGATAAAAAATGTGAAGTTATTTAACCTTTAGGACTGAGTCTTGATCTCTCTTAAATGCCATTGTATTATCCTAGTTGTAAAGAATGTAAACATGCAAGTAAAGGGAAAAAAAACATTGACCATGAATTGATATGACACAAGACATAACTTTGAGAAACTTAATATGAGAAAACTCCAAAAAAAGTGAAGCCATGCTTCATCATATTCATTATGTTCTATAGTTTTTAGTTTTTCATTCTTTGGCTTAAAAGGAAAATGAACCTCATGACTCCCCTAATTGTAATGATATATACCATATTCAATGGAATATTTACCTCTAAAGTGAGGAAAAATAATGAACTCAACTATCTTAGCCATGAAATCATCAACTACTAAACTTGTCAATCTTAGTTGTATAGTCCTCTTTCTTGGACACATCTCTTTGGATTTATCTCAGATGTCTCTTCATGTAATCTACCTTACTAAGACCTTTATTTATCATTTCTCAACCTCAATCCTACCAAGAAATTGAAATGACTAGCCAAGGTGAAGAGGAAGCATTATTAATTTATTAGTACTATAGTTGGATTTGGAGTTTGTCAATTCACCTCTTGAGACCAACTCCAGCACTAGAGTCCCTAACTTCTATAGGTCACAACTTATGCATATAAACATGAAATGACATTCTATTTGTTTTCAATATGTCTAATTTTTTGAGAGGAACTCAAATATGTACTCAAAAAGTACTTTTCATGGCAAATATTCACTTTTTATCCTAAAAAATAAAAACTATTAATTTCCAAGACTCAACATGTTAAAAATTACTCATATTTGATATCTGATTGTCTTATTGATTGAATTAAATGATATACATGATAAAATTTCTAATAAAATGTACTCATGAGATTTCATTTATGTGTGTAACTAATTTTTTATTACATAAGCGAGAGTGACAAGATGGAGTCTTTGATATCACAAGGGCCTATCATGATGAAATATAATGGGGAAATTATTTATCCCAAATAGCTATTCGTGGAGTTCTATGTGTTTTATACTACTAACCTTCACTTGACTAGGATGCAGAGAGATATATAAGATAATTTGATCAATGCCAAAGGATTACAAAACCCACAATCTCCAATGAAATTATTCTACATTTTCAAGTGGTTTAGAAACCCTTTGAGAAATTGGGATTGGATTTCATTAGACCCATTGATCCATTATCACAAGGAAAAGAGTACATCTTAGTTTGGATTGACTATGTAACTAAATGGGATAAATCACAAGCCTTATAATTTTTCTAAGAAGTAAATTTTTTTTATTTTCTATATGACACAATTATTCAAGTCTTTGGATCACCTTGAGCCATTAATTGAAATAAAGTGCCAAAATTTACATCCAAACTAATACAATACTTCACTAAGCATTATCAAATCACCCATAGGAAATCATCTCCCTATCACCCCCAATCCAATGGACAATTTTAGGTCTCCAAAAAATTATTAGTGAATAATTTTAAAAATACAATGGACATGAAAAATAAATATTTTGAAAAGAATATACCTAAATTAGTTTAAGAATATAATAAAACATGGAAATAAATGATAAGGTTCGATCCATATGATCTGGTATATGGAAAAATACCATTTCTTCTTATTGAGTTTTAGTTTCAAATACTAAGAACATAAATGGAAGTAGCAGTTGAATTACCAAAATAAAAAGAAGAGAGGATTGTATAATAAAATGAGATATATGATATATACTTGAAGCACTTGCTTAAAAAGGGCTCATTCAATACAAATTAAATATAAGTTATGATCATCATATACAAGAAAGAAAATTCAAAGTTATAGATAGGGATTTGTTATTTGATTAAAAGAATTAAAACTTCAAATTAAAGCTTCACACATGATTTTTAAGACCATATGAGATAGTTAAAATATTTTATAACAAATTTATTCACTTATTACCAATTTATGGGAATATAATCACACTCTTGGTAAATGGGCACATGTTATGATTGTACCAACAACCACCTAACAAAGAGGAGTTTACCAAACATCTATTGTCACAACCAAATTTTTTTTTAATGGGAGAGGTCATCCATTCCACCTAAAAATATATATAATTATATGGTTTTAATGAAGTAAAAGAGTTGAAAAATATAAAATTACATCTCTTTTCCCAAAAAAAAAATAGAGAAGAGTTCAAAACCAAAAAATGGTAGCTCATCCCAATAGTAATAACAAAATATTCTTGGTTGAATAAGTTTTTTCTTTTTCCAACATCTTTGATTATGTTTAAATATATAAGCAAGTACAAATAAATATTTTAGACACCAAATTTTAGCCACAACTATGTTCCAACTAGACTTCAGATTGATTTCTACCAAATAATGTAAAGTAAGCCTAAGAATCATTGAATATCCCAATTTTTTCTACACATCAGATATTAGTGCTCATAATCATATTGAGACATCCATATTTTTATTATTATCCTTTACAAAATAATAACCTCTCACATATTCATCTCTAGTTAACTTTCAACCTAGCATATTGATAGTTTCACCTTTGGATCCATTATGTAGGCCACTAAAGCAATTACTAAAGTGAAAAAATACTAAGTAGAAAAAATTAAATAAGAAACCAAAATTAAATGATTAAGTGAAATTTTCATGTGAAACTAGTGAAAAAAAAATTTACAAAGGAATTCCAATAAAATTGAGGTCATGATGATGTGATCATCCTCAAAGTCAAAGAATTAAAAATATCTCCCTTAAAGCGTTAAATTCAGAAATGGACAGTCATGTTTAATAAATGGGATATATATCCCAAATAATAATTTATTGTCTCCTCATTAATTCAACTAAGGTTCAACTAAACTTAATCATGATTAACTCTAAACCTAACTACACTTGGGTTAGAGTTAGTTTGAAAGGCTATAAATATAAGGCCTCACCCATTATTTAATAAGCTCTTTTTGTATAATGTTATTATGTAAAAAATAACTTAAAGTAGCATTTTTTTTAATGTTATAATTATCATTTTTTGAGAAAAATAATAATCAAACCCAATCCAAAGTCAAAGTAAAACCCAACGTTGCCAAGGTGACAAGGAGAGATGATGAAAGGAGCACCATTCTCAAAGACTCTTTGAGCACATGACCAAACACATTACTCCATGGCCAAAATGAAACTATTTTTCTCAAGAAAGGTAAACAATATTTGTTTTGTCTTTTATTAATATTTTTGTGTATTTGTATCATACTCCTTGAGTGTCTAGGCTTGAGGTGTTAGCTTTATTAGTGTATTTTTATTCATTTTTCATCATACTAACAAAATACTAACTCCCCTCTTAGACTCTTATTGATAACATAATGGTGAAATCAATGGGACCACACACATCACATGCATAAATGGAGAATATTAGGACCTATTAGAATCTAATAAGTAGTCATTTTAGACCTAAATATCTTGCTTTTTAGGTAACTTTTCCATGTGTGGCTTTTGATTGGTGAACTGTGAGTTCATGAATATAGAACTAAATATTAGGTGAGATAAACCACTAAATCATCGATACAAAAAGTTAAATAATCCTAAAAAATAACTAAATTTCCATGGTTTGGACTTGGATTTATGAAAATATGAAATTGAGATTGATAAATATGAAAATTTCAACTAAAACTATGAATTTGTTCTTTAGGAAAAATGATTTTTCCTCTATTTTTGGTTAAGTTGAAAAATTATCTAACATTTGTGAAATCATCAATTTTACCTATGAAATTGTAATTTAAAGTATAAAAATCACAATTTTTAGTATATAAATTGCATTTATGGGTTGTGAAATAATTATTCTAGGTTTTAGAATCATTTTCCAACTATGAAATCACTAGAAAATAATGAAATCGTAACTGTTTGTTTGTTTGTGTTTCCTAAAACCTTTTCAAAGTTTTGAAATTATTTTTTGGAGTTATAAAATCATTTTCCAGAGTCACAATTTTTTTTCCAGATTTATGAAATCATTTTTTAGAAATGCAAAATTGTTCTAGAACCACAAAACTATTCACTATAAGTATGTATTTCATTCAAGGTTTTCAATGTTTTTATGTCTAAAAAATTTCAAGGTTCATAGTTTATTGCAAAAAAAAAAAAAAAAATTATAGAGAGCCAAATTGTGTATTTTGTTGAGATAACTCATAGAAACTCACCTATGCTTAAAGCACAAATTAATCCACTAATCTTATTTGTAGATAATTGAGCCAAAAAAAGGAAGTTCAAGTATTTTTTGAATCAATGATTCCTTTTACAAAGTCAAATTTTCAAAAAAAAAGTTAAAATTCATTCACATTTGGTTAAGGTGCTTTAAAATGACTTAAATTTTTTATCTTTTATAATTTTCCAATCTTTTTATAAATGAAAACATGGCCAAGGGGCCAAAAAATTGAAACACATTTCAATTTGGTGTTAGTAAAAAGAATCTACATTTTTAGTTAGAGATCTTAAGGGGTTTTTTAATTATTTTTGTTATTTAGACTAGTTCAAATGGCTTATATTAAATTTTCTTTATTTTGGAAAAAAGAAATTATAGCGTGTATGCTCTCCCCTTGTCCCCTTTAGGGAACTTAGGTGACCTAAAATGCCTGGTTTATTACCATTGTTTGTAAAATTTTGTTAGAAATAATGTCATGTATGCTCTCCCCAAAATCTAAGTGACTTGGGTGTTTAAAAGTGACCTCTAAAGTCTTTCCATTTTCATTTTTCTTTTATGCATTTTGCTTCTAGGTGGGATTTAATCACCTCCGCATGAGTTCTTTAGGGTTACAATTACCTAATACTTCATCTCCCAACATCATACCAACCTCTCTCCATAGTAGGGTATATAAATTAGGGTATGTGATACTAAGATTACTAGGGGGATGAGTGGCTATCCTCTCTAATTCTAATGAAAACCTTGGTTAGGTATTGATGAACATCAGGCTACACTAAGAACTACATGGATGGAATCAATATACAAATTAATATATCCTTACATAGTAAGTTAGTAGGTATGAACCTAATTAACGTGATTGCCCCCTTATATTAGTCTCAATTGAGACCATCTAGTACATTTTAAACTTATATTTTTTTATTAAACCCCACTTACTACATAATTTCTTTCCAAATGATGAGTGCTACTCACTCTAAGTTCATGTCATGTACCAATGATTGAGAGATAGAGTTGGGGGCATAAAAATTCTACCTACACCTATAATATTTGGAATAAAACTTAATTAATCATGACCATTGGTATATTGGTGGAAATTTGAGTAGAAGATATACACATATGTGTCATTTATAAGGATATGATTAATCATATGTGTTATTTATATTTTCTTTGATTTAGATGGGTGTTTTGAGACTAGAAACTATTTATTTTTTTATTCAAAATGAGTCATGACCATCACATGTTTCTATCAAACTTTCACCCAAGAGGTGTTATCATGTCCATTTAGTGTCACACTTATTCCTTAGAATTTTTATCTAAAAAACATTTGTGTGTTTCACTTATTTTAATAGGGCATAATTATGCTTCCCATTTCATCCAAACTCATGATTTGGATTTTTGAATCCAAAACCATTATCATACCTTTTGATTGAATTAACGTCATTACGCTACTCTTGTTGTTCCAAAAATGTTGTCTTGTTTCAAACCAATTTCAAATTCACATGTACCTTTGGTCTAAAAATGGTGTCATCATGTTGTCAATTTGAATCGAAGATGTTTTATATTAAAAATATAATTCTTTTAAACTAAGTTTGGAATTTTCCTTGCAACGTTTAGATTCAAAATTGTTTGGCCTACACCTATGTCTTGCTTAATTTTAGCTTGGGTGTTTACCTTTTTACCTTTGAATTGTGTAACTCAAACCAATTATTTACTTGATTGGAAAACACCTTTTTCCTAGACCTAGGAAGTGGTTTATTTATGTGGGCCTTGAGTCAATGTATTACTTAAACTAAGATCAAAACTCATTTTTAAAGTATATCTTTAAGCATGGCTAGTTTACATTGGAGCATTTATTACCACTTGGGCTTGAATGCCTTACTCATCACACTTATTTTGATTACTTAAGATTGAATTTAATCATTAGGTTCAGGTTCATGCCTAGAGTGAATATCTTATACCAAGGTCAAGTTTTTTTTAAAATCCATGTGCCAAGAGTGAGTCAAAGTGTTTAGAACTATTTGCCTTAGAGATAAATTAATTGAAAGTTTTTTTACCTCAACCTAGTTTATTTTAAAGTATAATTTTATTTATTTTACCAAATATCTAGCATTCACCTTATAGTTTTCTGGACCTAATTTATTTTAAAGTCTACCTTTGTGCCTTTTTACCAGAGACCTAGCATTTGCCTTATAGTTTTCAAATCTAGTTTTTTTTTAAATTCTAAATTTGTGCCTTATTACCAAAGACCTATCATTGCCTTGACATTTTTAGATATATTTCATTCCTTTGGAGTCTATTTTTGTGCCTTTGACCAAAGATCTATCATTAATTTTTGTTTTAGACTAGATTAGATTTGTTCAAAACACTTTACTGAAACTAGAATTCAAATTTGACATTCATATGACCATTTATGTGGAAGACCTTAGACCTTGGAGATATTTAATACTAAACTTACCGTTGATGATTTTGGAGAAGAAATCCATTCTAGGTAAAGTTTAAACTGTTTGTAATAATAGATTGAGTTTTCCATCTAGACCAAGTTTTAAGATGTACCAAGCATCTACTAATCTTCTTAGACCATGTTTTAAGAGTTTTGTGAACTCTAAAACTTTTAATTATGAGATGTTAGTAATGTATTTAGATATGCCTCACTACACATGTAGTTGGACCATGTACAATCTATATTACAAAAAGTGTAGTCATGAATGATGCCTTTATTAAAGACCCAGATGGTGATGACATAGTTTGGATATGGATCTATATCCCCCTTACACTACTTAATATGTAGAACAAGGCCAAGATACATTAACACACTACCTGATTAATATACTTCCTTATTCAGGTTGGGAGTAAGAAAATACAACTTAATACCTTACTAGTATTCCATCTATTATCAAAAAAGTCCAATAGTGGCCTTATTATGTTACCATGCCATAAACCTATGACTTGTACTTGTTTGATCATCACTTTCATTAAAATAAGGATGAGGTTTTGGCTAGATATGTAGAGGTAGGAACCAAGTTTATAGAATACTTTCCTCATGAAAATATACCTATATAGCTAGAGTGCCTAGTAATGTACCTTATACCAGAACCATCTAACAAACCTCTACTAGTTACCCTCAGTCACTCATGCTAGTGTCAAACCAATATCCAAATATTATTATAAATGAAAAGGGTCCCATCGTATATAAATTCATTAAAATGCAATAGGCATGTCACACTTATCTTAATCTATCACAAAATTTCAATTTTATGGCCATATCAAATACCCTACCTATAGATTTAACTCCTTTAATAAGAGTGATAATTGATTCATTAAGTCATACTAATATAATTATAGACCCATTTTACCAAATTAATTCCATAGGAAACATGTTTAATGTCCCATTCAATAAATAAATGGTTGTGGTTTCTACTCAGGACCATGTACCAAATGTAATGGAAAACATGTGTCTCCTAATTCAAGCCAAGGAAGGTTAAATACAACACAAAATAATCTAAAACAACAAGTGCCTCTTTCCAATACCATTATGAGTTCATAAAAATAGGAGGTGATAATTCCTAGTTCCTAACCATAGCAGGTAACTCCCACTCCTCAATCACCTACTTCTTCAAGCATGTAATAACAGGGGATAAGTAATCAATCATAGACCAATTTTTTACCTCAAAAAGTGATGAATGTTATCCCACCCTTAATAGGTGATGGATAATATTACATGACCATAAATATAGACCAATTTTCCACCTAAATAAAGTTATAACACTATACCACCTCAATAGGTGGTAACAAATATTCTACCTCAATAGATAAAAATCAATGTACCTCAATAGTAATAGATCAGTATACCTCAATGATTTCAAACATTGTCTAATAAAAAACACATTCCTATTGGTCAACAATAAATACCAAACACCTAACAATCATCTAGTTCACAATAGGTGTTTTTCCAATAAAGAGGTGTTAATATCCATCAAGTAACTATTAGGCAATTATTGCCTTTTACCTAGCATGTGTGACATATTCAAAGATAGGGCCTCAGTCAATAACAAGTATCATTTATATAAGTAGAATCAACTAATAAATGACAAGTTCTTACTCAAACTTATTAGGAATAGTACTTTACATAAATCCACATACTTCTATCATAATCTTAATTCCCTTAGACCCAAATCCATATTCTAAATCAAAATTAGAATATTTACCAACAATTCATGCAATATCAATAGCCTTATCCCAATTAATGGATTCATATTATTGGTTGATTGGTATATCAAACCAACATTACAAAATACTCCATTCATCCACTATACTTCATCAGGGTAATCCACATTTGACCACCCAACCATAACCACAACTAACTGTGCCATCAAGTTTATTAGCCTAATAACTATAATAGATGAGAGATGAAATTAATACCATTTAAAAAGGAAAGAAAACTAAGAAGTTTATGTTGGATGACATGTGTTCATTCCCATTTAAGATGGAGTATCTATAGATACCATTTCCTCTAAGTTGTGAGCCACAAAAATTTGACAAGTACAAGGGTAAAGAAGACCTTAGAGAGCATCTAAAAGAGTTTTTTTTTCACTTTCCAAATAGTGTCCTATAGTGACATCTACCTAATTATTATTTTTCCTTGTAGTCTAACTAGATAGGATTTGGAGTGGATTCTTAAGTTGCCAAAGAAATTGGTATCTAACTTTGATGATATATTAGATAAGTTTATACAAAATATCTTCTACAATATCGAGCATGAGATTTTATTAATGGATTTAAATCAAGCCAAGAAAAAAGTTGGTGAGAGATTTGTAGGATATTTATAGTGATGGAGAACACTTACTAGTCATTTCACCCAAAATCTACCAGATAAATAATTGGAATCTATGTTCACTAAAAACTTTCATAATGAAATATCTTATAACTTGGAGTTTTAGTGTGTTCACACATTCAAGGAGATAATTGATAAAGGTATACAAATAAAAAAACCCTTATCAACAAAGGGATTATCAAGTTGTCTTCCTTAAGCTAAAATTAGAGCCAAAACCAAAAGTTAGGCCCAAGTCAAAACTATAGCCCAATCCAATCACAAGTGTATGTACCTAATCAAGATAATAATTATGGAAAACCTAATCCATATAGTTGTAATAAGAATTTTATTAGTAATGGAGTAACTAAGTCACATCAGGTTCAAATGGTGAAAACATCATCTACTCAACATATACTGTAAATGTAGCTTATTTCATAAATGCAACCTATCCTTCATGTGCAATCTATGCCTCAACCTAGGCTAAATATTCAAATGTTATAGTCACCACCTTTTCAAACCCATCCTCCAAGAATAATACCCAATCTTAGAGTTCCCATTGACCTTGGTGAGCCTATTGAGGCAATGTTTCAGAAAATAATTTTGGCCAATATGACTAGCTGGCTAATTCTAAAACACTTTCTTGAGGGAATAACTTATCTATATTACTAAAAAGAACATGAGTTTTATGGATACCATCATGTTCATGTAAATTTCATACAACTTGTGTGCAGTTGAAGCACCTCAATGAGAACTTGTTTGAAAATGAAGAGATCTAGTTGGATAATAGAGCATATACTTCTAATCAAAACTTGGATATCTATAAAAATCCTTTTCCACAACACAAAAATGCTAATCAATAATAGAAAGAATGAATAACATAACCATAAAAACAACAACAATAATAATAACATCAAAAATAACAATGTCAACCAATAAATGGAAGGTACCAAATTTAAAATGACCTTAATAACCAGCAAATTTATCATGCACTTGTACATGACTATAATAAAGTTATAGGTCATATTATAGGTGGTCATGTTTTTACCATTACCATCAATCCTAAGCTGAATGAAAACAAACTAAGACCATTTTCTAACAATGTTAATCAACCTACAAATGTTGGTAATCCTTCATTGACCTATGACCACAACCAAGTGAAACAACAACAAAGGATTAGTAACTTAGGACATTATGTTGGTAATTCTTTGTTTCCCCTTGATTACAACTAAGTATACCAACAATTAAGAATTATCCTCTTTGGCCATCTCCATCATCTTATAGTTATGATAATATTTTACCCAATCTATATTACATAATCATAACTTAGAGGTCTAAAATCACCATTCGAGGCCTATGACCCCCTACCAATGATCCAATCCAATCCACTATGTTGGCTAAGAGTAAGATAATTACCATTGTGAAGATAAAATGTATGATATTTTTTCACAAAGCCAAAAAACACCCACACAATTATTTATTTTAGATTTATTATGTACGTCTACCATCCATAATAATATCCTTACAAAATTACTAGGCCAATCCCAAATGGCAAATGACATTACACCAAACAAATTTCAATCTTTTGTTGGACACCTAGACCCAAGCCTATAACTAACCTTTGACCAAAGTGATATGTCATTCTTTGTACCCCTCCATAATAACCCATTATACATTAAAGTTATTATCATGTAGCACAAAGTTAAACGTGTCCTCATAGATAATGGATCAAACCTAAATATTATGTCTCTAAATCTAATCAAGCATCTGATAAATGATTTAGCTAGAGATTATTACTATAGAGGCCTATGATAATTAATAGTGGGAATCATAATAAACCATTATTTTTCTAGTGATCATTGGGCCTTTGACCCACAATACACTTTTCCATGTGCTATATCTAGATTTTTAATACAATTTACTTTTGTTTATACTATGGATACATGAAATACTACAATTAATTCAATATTACACCAGTATATCAATTTTATGTAGTCTAGGATGGAGGTAACTATCCATGGAGATTTACAACCATATAAACACTACAAGCATTTAGAGGTTGAATATGAAATATACAATTACCATTTTGGTCTAGACCTAATGCCAAATAAGGACATAGATAAAGATATAATTGTTGAAATTCTAGAGACCAATTGCATAGACCTTGATAGCCTTGACTCATCTTCACATATGCCTCCTATTTAAATCTATAATCATTTTACCATCTTAGTGAATGGTTTAGGAGAGTATTTTACCCATTACACATTCCATATATCCAAGCTTATGTAGGACCCCAAATCCTATGGAAGACCTAAACCTAAACTAATTTTTATAAAATAGAGACAAAAGGGAAATGGAGAGCTTCATAGCATGATGCTTTTTATTTTCACACTAGACACTAGCCATGAAAAGGAATCACTTGCCAATGATTATTCCTAGTTATAAAATGATAACTTGGTTGATGTCTATTGAAATTCCAATTTATCCCATCCCTAACATGATCACAGATAACCAATCATATCTATGAAGAGGCCTAGGGGAAAATCAATAGGGTAATTTTGATCCCATTTCTATGACTAGATACAAAGAAACTTATGACCTAATATTTAAACCTCTTGGGGGTAAGCCCACATACCTTATTAATGTTCTTACACCAATGTATAATGATGATGATGTCAATGGCAAAGTAAAGTCTGATCATAAAATATATGAATACTGTACAATTACCAACATATTTAACTTATATATCATTTGCACCATTATACTAGTAATCCAACATTCTTCGCTTACCCTTTATCATCCTTAACTTTTAGACTAGGACCAATAATAATCCATGGTAACTTTATAAAAAATTTATAATGACGAGGCCTTTTGTGATTTAGGAGATAATGTTCCTTTGGGAGACCACAAATAAGGGTTATCTATCAAACTGGATCCTACAACTTATTTCAGAGAGAGGGTGAATACCCTTAGGCAAAAATAAAATAATAAGAAATTGAGGTCCCAAAGTGAAAACCTCTCAGAGGAACTTTTGGAATAGGTTAAAAGTAAAGAAAAAGACTAGTCTCTTGGTGAAAACCTATTTCAGGTGCCACTAGATGGGGATGTTCACCATTCTATGAATGAAACTCAATAGACCACTAATAGTGAACTTGATTTTGGGTCTAAGCTCAATACAGAGGAATAACATGAATTTAATGAAATTATTTTAGAATGTCCTATAGTGTTTGCGACATGGCCCTTGATACTATTAGGAAATTCAAATTCATCTTATTTGGAAGAGCTTGAATAATGAATATGACCAAAGGACTATTCCATTTCTTGCCAATTTACATCTTTGCCAACTATTCTATAATATGGATTAATTATCCTAGTAGAGAATACTATGGAAGTCAACATTGGGACTCTATAAGACCCAAAATGGATCAAATTAGGCACTTCCCTCACTAAGGAGGAATGTGAAGTTTTTACAACTCTTTTGAGGAAGTTTATTAACATTTTTACATGGGCCTATTCGAACATGCCATGTTTAGACCACACATTGGTTCTACACCATCTCAATGTACATCATAATGCTAGAACCATTAAGTAGGAACTATGTAAGATGCATCCTTGTATTGTTGTGTTAGTTAATAAAGAGTTGAAATAAATATTGGAAGTGAGATGCATCATATTGATCAACTATCTAGAGTGGATCTCAAATAGCGTACCAGTTAGTAACAATCCTTAAGGGACTGTAATCGATAATGATTTCAAAGACATCAACATTTCCTATCCAATGGATGACTTTCCTCTACTTAATATTGACATGATAGTTGACTCCATGGCCAAGTATGAAATGATTTCCTTCATGGAAGCTTTTCAGGATATAATCAGACCAAGACACACCAGAGGACCAACACAAGATAGTGTTCACCACTCATTGGGGAATTTTTTCTATTAGGTTATGTTTTTTTCCTCAAGAATGTTAGGGAAACATACCAAAGAGATATTATAGTTATATTTAATGACATGATGCATGATATTGTTGAAGACTATGTTGATGACATATTGGGTAAATTTAAGACCTATTCAGGTCATCCATCCATACTATGAAGGATATTTAAAAGGATTCATGAGTAGAAGGATTGAATTAATCCCAAAAATTGTCTTCAATGTCACTTTAGTTAAACTATTATTATTTATTATCTCTCTCTGACATTGATGTTGATCTTACCAAGGTACGTGCCATTAAGTGTCTCTATAGTTTTTAGGGCAAAATACAATCTATTAGATGCTTTATTTTATATTTGGATAATAAATTACATCCTTTCACTCATTTTTTAAAGAAAGGTATTACATTTCTTTGGGATGTAGAATGTAAGAAAGCCTTTGAGCACCCAAAGGAATACCTATCCAATTCACTTGTTTTGTTACCATGAATTCTATGGAGGCCATTCCTACTCTACCTTTCTTCCACTAAAATTACTCTAGGGGCACTATTATCCCAACATGATGAACAAGGGAAGGAACATGTATTATTTAAGCCATAAATTGGTATAATATGAACATAACTATACACCAATAGAAAAATATTGTCTAGATATGGTCTTTGCAGCCCAGAAGCTACATCATTGTATGCTTAAAAACAAGACCATAGTCATTGAAAAAATAGATCCACTCAAGTATCTACTATCAAAAATAGATTTACATGTCCACAAATATAAGTGGATCATGATTTGAGTAAGTTTTAGATTGAGTACATCAATCAAAAGGGCATTAAGAGATAAGTACTTGTAGACCAACATGTTGAATCTCCCATTTCAAATATTGAACCACTTAGTTTTACATTATTAAATGAGTACATCATGACCATAGTAAAAAAAATTCCTAATGAGAAACACTAGAATTTTTATTTTGATGGGTCATTTACATCTCATGGATTGGGAGCAAACCTATTATCTATTATATCATAGGGAAATATCATTCCAAAATCATTTTATATGAGATTTTCTTGTAATAATAGCATGGATGAATATGAATCACATATTATACGAATTCATCAAGTAGTAAAATGGAAAATTAAACATCTCTTAGTTCATGGAAATTCTCAACTAATCATCAATCAGGCTATAGACTAGTTTTAGACCAAAGATGATACGTTGGTACCATATAAGGCTATGGTGGATATTTTCAAGTAGTAGATTTCCCACATCTAGTTTGAACACTTACCTCAAGCCATTAACAATACAAAAATTCAATGGTTACCATTTTTTATTTGATCCACATCATAGACAAGGTAAAATAATATCAGTTTCTTGTTGAACATATTCTAGCGCCTTCTCATAAACCTTCAACCATTGAAATGATTTATCATATTTTTAGTCCCAGTTCTATTTGGTAATATGACTTATATAATTACATCATGACTATATCCTTCCTTCTAACCTTTCACTTCAAAATATATATATGTCACACACCAAGCCTTTTGAGATACCCTAATCTACCCAACCCTTTACCATAAAAGATTTGATGGAACTCTACTTCATTATTTGAATTCAGTTGAAGCTGAGTTAGCAATAAGTAAAGTTCATGAAGGATTTTATGGATCCCACACCAATGGATCCATCCTTTAAAAAAATATACTATGTGCTAGTTATTATAAGTAAACCATAGAAGTAAATGTCGCATATTATGTAAAAATATTTAACATATGTCATAGGCATGCAATTTTGATCCATGCTCTAGCTAGAACACTAAATCTAATGACTAAAACATGATTGTTTTCAATGTGGGTAATCAATCTCATCAAAAATATTAACCCTACCTCCTTATATGGTCATAAGAATATCTTTATTTCCATTAATTATTTCACTAATTGGGTTGAATCTATACCCCTCACATGATTGGAAAAAAAATTCCAAATTCATCTTCAATCATCTCATTTATCACTATGGTATCCCATCCAACATTATATCTTATAATAGTGTATCATTTAAGAATAAGAATGTCAAAGCACTCTATTTCAATTTTAACATTACCCAACATTTTCACACCACAATATTACCCACAAGGTAATGGCCAAGCAAAGGCATATAATAAGATCAGTTTCAATATTATTAAGATGATTATCAATGATGCTAGCCATGACCAACACTTAATAATATTTTGTGTCCTCTAGGCTTATCATATTAATTTTTTTTACTCCAATAAGAGCCACATCATACTCCCTTATCTATAAAATTAATGCCATTCTTCCCATTGAGTTCAATTTTACTTCTTTATGTATCTCATTAAAGCACATCCTTGATGATAAGGATTATAGGATAGTTCATCGGTAATAGCTAGAGTTACATGGAAAAAAATGCATAGACATTGTAAAAAGACTTCAATCATATCAAAAATAGCTATGTGGTCAATATAAATAGAGTGTCAAGAAAAAATAGTTTGACCTTGGTGATATTGTACTCAAAGAAAACTAGAAGAACATAATACCTAAGAAAAAGAATAAAGGAAAGTTTAAGTGTAATTGGATAGGCCCATTTATCATTATTTCTAATCATAGATCTAGAGCCTACAAATAAAATACACCAGAAGGAGATGAGCTTGATGATGCCATGAACATAATGTGTTTCAAGCATTATTTATCTTAAGAGACTCTAGGTATTGTCTATGAGGATCATTTAAATCATTTTATAATATCACCTTACTTGTACCATATTGTATGTCATTCCTCCCATAAATTCCCTAATTTTCAAAAGTTGTTTTACCCTCCCTTACCCACCATTTTTTACCTTGGTTTTGATCCATTGGCTCTTCAAGAACCTTCAATGAATGGATTTAGATGAATTTTTAGTAGTTGATTTATAATTTCATAATGAGGTAGTATCTTGGGGTAGTATGACAATGGTTTGGTAAATGAATTTTTCCTTCTTATCACGTTCTATGTCAATCTATGTGTTACTAATTATAACTTCATTTGGAACAATTAGTATCATTGACCCATTCTATTGTTTCCTCATTATAAACACCTTTAGGAAAATTAGGAACAACCCCATTTTTTTCTGCATTTATCTCATTAATATGTTATACTATTTCATTTGATTAATTCATGAACTTACTAATACCGAGTTGATTATTCCACTATAAAGAGGAACTATAGTGAATTGAGGTCTCATTCGAGACTATGTAGGTAATGCTTGATTTACATTGAGGTTAACTCAGTCATGTCTTTACCACACTCTCGCTAATTTATAACCAATTTAAGTTTGAACAATCTCACCATTTTATGAGCATATTTATTCCATCCTCTCACCATTTTTTGAGGTTACCCATTCTATGTCTCATAATTTTTGATCAAGTTGACATGCCTATAAAATTCCAAAAGCATTTGAAACCTTTAAAAAAATACTAAAAATCACAAAATCATTAAAATTAGATTAAAATTCTCCATATTAAATATGAAACCATCAATTTTTATTGGGATGGGCCATCTTATTTATTCATATTAATTTCTATACCACCTTGGTCTTTTTCCTCTCACTTTTGGGAGAACTACATCAACCTAAGGTCTGCATAGACTATGTAGGAGGAACATGGATACATGGGGTATATCAAGTTAGCTCAGTCTCACCTTCCTTTCTTTTTTGACCAATTAATTTCTTTAAAGATTTTGGTACTCCTAGTTATTTGACAAGTAACCACTTTTCCTTTAGTTTCCCCATCCTTATTGGACTTAGCCATATGCTCTCACCATTTTGTGATTTTATATTGTGAGCATTGTGCATTCAACTTTGATTCACTAAGGACCACTTGGATTTTACAATACTCTCACCATTTTAATAGAAACCATTTATAATACTATCACCATTTTTTGATATCATTCTCATTCTCAATGTTAGATGTATTAGACACTAAATTACCAATTCAGTTCATTTTTGGATACTCATTTCTTATCTTTTAATGTGGTTTTTGACAAAACCACACTCTTGTGATTATTTAATTTATTTGTGTTGATGCTTTCATGGTTGTAAACATCACCCCTCTCTCTTATTATTAACTCACCATTTTGTGAGACCATTCCCATATTCCTCTACAAGTCAATCATATTTTTCTTATCTTTTATTTTCTTCTATCCCATATTCTACGAGAACTACATTTAGCCTAATGTTCATGTTAGATCTTGTGTCTATGTAACTATATAGGTAGTTTAAACTTGCATAGGTGAATTTAGAGTTCTCTTAGCAAACCCTTCATTTTCTTCTCTTCCCCCTATTTTATTTTTGTGTGTTGGTTTTCCCTATAACCTAGGGGAAAAAATTTCACTCTTTTGTTCTTGCATTGTTATACCTGCATCATTTTTATATAGATTAGGTGTCCCCTTGTTTCTAAGAGTAACACCTCTATAACACATGCACCAACAATTTGTATTATATTTATACTAACATTGTGATTAAACATTATTTGTATTTTTCCTTTTTCTATTTAGAATAGTTTGTTTAATTTACTTCTCTTTGCTTTGGATTGTTTATTCCTTTTATTTATGTTGTTTTATTTGTTTTCAACCATTCTTGTTTGTTTATTGGTGTTTTGTTGTTTGTTTATTAGTGTTTTTTTATTTGTTTGTTGGTGTTTTGTTTTTAGTTACTGTTTGTGTTTGTTTATTTAACTATTTATTTATTTGTTTTGTATTTATTCACATTTTTTCCTTTTTTTGTGGTTGTCATAATATTCTTATACTTTATTTATACTTAAGTATTGATTACCCATATATTGTACTGGAGTTATGAATTAGTGTACATTAGTATACTTAATTTATTGCATTATATTCACTTGGGATTTGATTGTTCATATTTTACACACAAGTAATTTGTAATTGCATTTGAATTAATTTTTTCCATGCTTTGGATACACATTATTATTATATTTGTTTATGACTATGATATATAATATCATAAGCTATATCAAAATTAGGCCAAATAATCTATTAGACAATATGGTCAACTATATTTATACTTATTTAGTCTTCGTAATATCATGACGTACACTAACACTACCCAAATGTAGAGTAATTAAATCACAAATAAATAGTAATCCCTAATAGTTAGGATGTGCATCTCCATACTAGAAGGTATCCCAAATTCATGCTTATCTTTTGTGTTGGCTTACTCTTACTCTGTGAGTATGGATTCAATACATAATATCCTATTTCTTAGTTTGCCTTATTGGGGAAAAAATGAACTATATCATGATCCATCTACCCTATTGGGTAATCTCCCTATGCCAATGAATAATGACCTTTTGGAATAATCATTATTTTTGATCTAACCACCCTACTAGGGAATTTTGATTATGTTAATGACTATAAATGACTTTGGGAAAATCATTATTTTCACTCCCTACCCTACTAGGGCACCCTACTATGCTGATGATTATAACTTCCTTTAGGAAAATCATTCTTTCCATATGCCCTACTAGATAATCTCACTATTCCACTAATTATAACTACCTTTGGGAAAATTAGTATTTCAACCTATGTTACCTATAGGTCACATCATTTCCTTATTTTTAAGGGAACTTTCAATAACCTTATTTGTCTCCCTCTCCCTCAAGGGGGAATCTAGGGCTTATCCATCACCTTTTATGGTATTAACTAAGGCATTAACATCTTCTTCATTCTTTGAGAAGATGTTATTGTGTTTATATCTTGTAATGTATTCTAAAATAGTGGAAAACTATAGACACCCCATTTTGGCCAGAAATATGTTCCAATTGGACTTGAAACTGATTTCTACCAAATAGTGTAAATTAAGCCTAAGAATCATTGAATGTCCCAATTTTGTCTGCACATCAGACAATAGTGCTCAAAATCATGTTGAGGCATGCCTATTTTGTGTATTATCTTATACTCAATTATAAAATCTCATCTATTCATCTATATTCAACTTGAGACCTACAAAATTGATATTTTGGCCTTTAGACCCATTAAGTAGGGAACTTAAACAATACCTATAGTGAAAAAATGCTAAGCAAAATGAATTAACTAAGAAAATCAAATTAAATGGTTAAATGAAATTTCCATGTGCAATTAGTGAAAATGATTTTTTTTAAAAGTAAATTCCAATAAAATTCATGATGATTCCATCATCATCAAATTCAAGGAATTGAAAATATCTCCCTTAAAGCCTTCAATTTAGAAATGGAGAGCCATGCTTAATAAATTGTATCTCTATCCAAAATATTAATTATTTGTCCCTTCCTTAACTCAGCTAGGGTTAAACTAAAATTAATTATAGTTAACTCTAAACCTAATTGTAATTGGGTTATAGTTAGTTTGAAAGGATATAAATACAAGGCCTCACCCATTATTCAATAAGATCTTTTTATGTATTAATATTTTACAAAAATACCTTTAAATAGCTTTTTGTGTAATTTTATAATGCTCATTTCTTGAGAGAGAGAGTGAGAAACATCAAATCGAAGCCAAATCCAAATCCAATCCCAACATTATCAATGTGACAAGGAGAGATGATGAAAGGAGCACCATTATCAAAGACTCTTTGCTCACATGACCAAGCAAATTTCTCTATGGCCAACATGCAACTCTTGCTCTCAAGGAACGTAAATAATGCTTATTTTGTCTCCCATTGATAGTTTCCTATATTTTTATAATGATCATTGAGTGTCTAGGATTGATATGTTAGCTTTATTAGTCTATTTTTATTTATTTTTCATCATATTAACACAATAATATCTCCCCTATTGGATTCTTATTGATCACAAAGATAGCTAGGGTACTTATTATATTTTTTATTTTTAAAATATAATTATAAGTTTTGATTTTATACATAGATCAAATTATTAATTTTTTTGAAAAAGAGAATGCCCATCCTATATTCCACTTATCCAAAAAGGGTAATAATCATGAGTCATGAGGGTTATTTGTCCAATTATGAAAATTCATCAATTAAAGGATGAGATATTGTAGGCTAGGGTATGTAGTTATTTTCTCATGTGAGGAAGTGACAATGATGCCAAGTGGTATGATGGAGATGAAAAGTGTATTATCCACATCAAAGATCACACCACAAATTTAAAAATGACTTGAAAACATTTTTCCACAACACATGACACTAATCATGAGTTCATATACATTTAATTTTTAAATCCTTGCATACCACCCTAATATAAAATTTGATGCCATAAAAACCCTATTTTATCCCATTGTTTATTGAAAAAAACTTTGTTATAAACTATGTTTGTAGCCTATTTTAAACTTTTAGGGTTTAGCTATGTAAATCCTATGTTTGATTAAAGGGGTGAGTATTATAAATTAGTGAAATAATATGGAATAAATAACCATTGATTTGTTATAAAATTTGACTTGCATGGACTTTCTAAAAATACTAATAAATATGTGCAAATAAAGACTTATATAGAAAATAGTTGATGTGGAAGATCTAAGTACCAAAAAATGGGATACAAACATGTCTAAGTGTTGTCAATAGGATCCTTGTGCTATATCCTCTCCTAGATAGTATTGCCACACTTGGATAGTAGCACCATGTGGCTCAAGTGTCATGAAAATGGCACTAGTGTCCTCTATGTAAGATTATTCCTAAATTTTGGGTGCACCTATGCCTATGTTTCTGGGTTTGGTTCGTATGTGCATGAAGTCTTAAACTCTATATTGTGCCTATAATAAATGATTTATGTTGAAAACTCTAATCTTCACTGAAATTAAATTATGAACTACAAATATGTGTTCATTATTAGGATAGGTTGGGAATCCTCAACACCCCACTGTGAAGAGAGTTGCCTACATGCCAAAAATATAAGGAAGGATCAATATTGATGTAGTTCTCCCACCTAAGTTTTTATGAAAGTGCAAGTGATGATAGAATGATAGTTGTCTTGAATGCCTTGAGTTTTCTTGAGATTAAAAACCTATAAAATTTGGGCTTAAGGTAGCTATAGATGGTAGTATATGAACATAGGGGGAAAAATAAGGATTAGTAGCCTTGATTTTGCTCAGCATTTTTGTGTTCTAATAGGTATTTTAAATCAATTTTACATCTAGTAGATAGAGGTCTAAAATTAATGTATCTATATTGTTTCATATCTTGTGAAAATAATAAAATGTGCTTAGGCCAACCTTAGGAGGGTTTAAATTTTGAAAATGTATCCATTTGGGAGGTTTAATATAAGGGACACTAGTGCCATGTGGCTCTAGTGTCCTTAGTATAGTATTAATGTCTAACTTGTAGGCTGCTAGGCACAAAAAGCCAAGATCTAGGAATAAAGGTCTGAAACTATGTTTTAGTTAACTAAGGACACCTGTGGTCTGCACAAAGGCTAGAAAAGTGTTATAAAAAGATTTAGGATAGATCTAAGGATAAGATAAGAATAATTTCTCTCAAATATAACTCATAGAACTCAAATACCACGTTTAGGTGATTACATATCCACCCATTATGCTAGAAATGAAATAAAGCAAAATGACTAGTATAAAGGAAAATGAAATGTAATTAGACTTACCTAAGAAGTGAAAACCATGTATCTAGGTATGAATATGTGAATTTGGATTTATGTATGTGAAGCAAGATTCAAATCCTAACCTATAATTAAATGTGCATAAATCATTCCTTAAGAAATTCAAAAGCAAGAGACTATGGTAAATAAAGAAGTCACTAAATAAAGTTGAGTAAAGAGATAAGAAAGTTAAAAGGAATGAATACACCTCATTGGGTACATTAACTAATGCATGAATCTGGTGACAACCTATGTGTATGTGTACATAGTTATCAAATCATTGAAAATCTTGGACTAAGATAATAGCTTATTTAACCCTCATATGGGGGTGGCTTAAGAACTCAATCCAATTTTAAATCCATCATTACCCACCCCTACTTGGTAGATCATGACCTATGAATATCTTGGATTAGACTAAAAGTGTGTCTAACCCTCTCTTATGGGTGGCTCAATAACTCAATCTACTTTTGAATCCATCATTATCTACCCCTATTTGGTTGATCATGACCTATGAATAGCTTGGATTAAATTGAAAGTGTGTCTAACCCTCTCGTGTGGGTGGATCAATAACTCAAGTAGGATAATACTCCATCATTTCCCACCCATGTACAGTAGACAGTAGACACATCTAAAACTAAACTATGCCAAATATTTTAAATATGTAACTAGTTATATATGATTATGTATGTTGGTTCTATGACCACTTGAGTATATTAGGTAGCTCTAGGTCACTCAATAATATCAACCACTATACATAGAGTAAGGTATGAGATTGGTGACAATATATAATATGATTTCAAGTGTATATAATGTATATAATGACATGGAGTTTTCCATTTCACATGATCAACTTGTATGTAACTAATACTATGGAAATAATGTGTCATACACATGCCCCCAATCTGATATATGAGTACATTGATTCTAGATAGAGATGTAATGATTTAATTTGAGTATTTGAACTAAATATGGGAATGATCATACCATCCATTATTCCCTTAATATAAGAAAGTGATATGAATCTAAACTAGAATAGTGTGAATATAAGATAAATTTGAGCATAACTCTCAAACTTGTAGTTGTACCTATGCAAACTTGTACTATACCTAGTGTATTTTTTTTGCTAAAATGAACTACCCTAAAAATTGAACTACTAGACAATAACACCATGTAATGGAAAATAGTTCTATGTGGTGATAATGTCCCTATCTAGGCACTAATGTTTGTCTATTATAAAATTTGAGTCACTATATTAGTTTTTGATTCCCTATTTTTCATGTGTTTTGCTTGTGTCTAAATTTTTATAACTGAGCTTGTGTGTTGAAAAATGTTTTATGAATGCAATGTAGGATCCTTATCTCTGTGAAAAAACCCTATGAATTCCACCTCTTTTGAGGGTAGTTATTTAACATTTGTGAGAACAATCCTCAAAATAAATATCTTTGAAAAATGTGTTAATGATATCATATATGATAACTATGTGATAATCCAATACAGTGTGTGAACATAACATTGAAATGTAAGAGAATTTGATCATAATTATGAAATTTAATATGTATGTTGTATCTATAATTATAAAAAGTTTTAAATATAGATGTAATCAATGTGTATAATAGAAAATATGAGTAGTTACCTAGGGGTATGGGGCATGATGTCCATCAAGACACCCAAGTAGGAAAGGTAGATGCACGAGGTCCCTCATGGAATAAAATTTTATTGTGTGTGATAAATCAAAGACAAGTCTTATAAACATGATTCATACAATAAATAATACATACAAAACACATAAGGCACACAAAATAAGCCAAGGGTAAATAATAGAAGGGACATGGGCACATGTCACTGAATTTGAGAAAATAAGACATACAATGACATGTTCAAATGTCCACATCTGAAAGTAAAAAAAATCAAGTTAGCTTAGAGCCACATAGAAGGGCATGATTGAATTTTTGCATACACAATTAGAAAATCACAAACAAGGTACATGTACACATGTTCAAGGAATAAATGAATATAAGTGGTGTAGAACTAAATAACAATGGCATATTCAAATGCCCTTGAATAGAAGAAGCATAGATAATGCAATCAAGTATAAACTAGGAAATCTAGAAATGAAAGTATGCATGAATGTAGTAAAAATCTATATAAGAGAGAGATATGCATATGTTGAGTCTAAGCTAGTGATGTTAGCAAAAAATTTGAGTATGAGTATTAATGATCAATATCAAGATATATCAATGCAAAAATAGGAATGTAAATAATGTAAAGATATAACATAGTAATAGAAATTGTGTATGATATGCCCCCAAGAGGGTGGATGTATCAATTGAATAAACCTAGATCAGTGTATATACCCCTAATGTTTAGATTAGTGTGATGGACATGAGTCCTATAAAGAATTTGCAAGCAATCAATAGGAATAGGTGAAACACACACACACACACACACACACACACACACACACACACACACACACACACACACACACACACACACACACACACACACACACACACACACACACACACACACACACACACACACATGATAAAATTGACTATAATAAGATAGATAACATATGAAGTGTCTTACAAATATAGTAACTGTAATGACAGCAATGCATATAATCTATAAAAATTTTGTTTTCTAAGTAATATTAGAATATTTTAATATTTTTGGCATGTTATATTATTTTTTTATTTTATAGATATAAGCTATATACAAAAAAATGAAAATAAACTATGTACAAGGAGTAAGAAATAAGAAGGTATGTACAAGAGTGTAGGAGCCATACTAATTAATTAGTCTCAAGGGAGACTCACTATCACTATGGCCTATTTCACATAAGGTAATTATGATCATGCATGTTGTGTGAAAGAGAAATTGTAATCCCATAATATGTTTTAGTGAGCAATCTATGTCTATATTTTCCTATATAGTGGTCCTATAAATCAATAACACTAATTGTGATTCCCTATAAACTATAAGGGTCTTAAAAACTCATTTACTAGAATAATTTAAAGGTAACATAGGTGAGATATGTTGAGAACCCTAAGAAAATAATAATATAATCTTAGCATAAACTAAGTGGAGAAAGGTCCCATAGAATCTGAGACATATCTTGAATATAAGGGTCTCTCTAATAATGTTCTCTATGGTAGAGTATGTGTGCACATCAATACTATAGAAGTAGTCTTCACTTGCACTAGTGGCTCTAATAAACTTTATGATGTATTCATATGATCTATACTCTGAGCTATAACTTATATCTATGTAATATCTAGTAACAATGCTAGAACTGTAGCTGGTGACTATGTTATAGCTGCTTGTGGGATGGGTAGTGGATACTCATATGGGAGACCCTCAAATTTGACCAAATAATTTGTGTGTATGTATTTTAAACATATGTTCACTCTATATGGGATGTATTTCATTTATTATAACTATGGCATATCCAATAGTATATTAAACATGCCTGCACTAGGTACTACTAGGAACCAAGTGGCTATATATGTTGGTCCATCTTGTAATGGAAGAACAATCTCTATGATGGAGCTCTAAATGTGACCACTAAAACCCACTAAAGATTGTGTCTATGGGGAATATATCCTAATCTGAGTACTCCAAATGCTATAAAGTGTCATAGTTCACATGATAATTCTTGATCTGTTCTCATCCATAACACTTTTTATAGGATGATGATCTATGTATGTTCATATAAAGAGTGCATGTAAATGTGTATCATCATTGATAATCTCCTAATATGAGAATTTGATGAGTAGTATATGTATAAATTTATTATGGTACATGTCAATAATGTTGTGCAATGGGTGTGCCTCCTTTATAATAGTATGATATGAGGATAGTGTTGGATGTGCTTGATATGTGTAGTGAACACCTGATGTGTTCCCTGTCTCATTTATTATGTGATTTATAAATGGATTTGAGAATATATTTAGTGCCTTAGCTTTTGTTTCTATGATTTTAGTGCCTTTGTGGGTGTTCCCACATCGATAATATTAGCCTCAATAAAATTTTTCATATTATGTTTTAGGATTATGCATTTGTTTATTGTATGGATTGGTGCCTCGTGCTACTCTTGTAATGCATTAGAATCATAGTTATTTGGAGTAGGTTGTTTTCTATCACCTATTTAATGGGATGGAGATATATCAAATTATATTTTAGGAGATACTATAAAACCTATGATGGTTACTCTATAAGGTTGGTGAATATTTAGCACTGAGAGGTAGATAAAAATAATCTAAGAGATGGCTCAGAAGGTGCATTGACTTTGGCCTTTAGATCACTCATGTTCTCAGTGGCCCTTACCTTGTATGGAGGATTATTTAAACTCTTAATATTTGATTTTAATCCATTGGTATACTTTATTTTTCACATTGAAATAAGCTTGACCTCTTTTTATTTTATTGTGTGGCATAAATTTGTGAAGTAAGAAACTTTTTGAAAAAGATAACTTCATGTAATGATGTTAAAACACTTTGTTTAAATATGTCCTAAAGCTCTCTTTGTGTGATGGGACTAGTCAATTTGGATAATGTAGTCTTATATCATAATACATAATCTATGATAGGCTCATTTGAATTTTGTTCAAATATGAACTTAGGTGTATAATATTGTATCACTGATATTAATGGATAAATGTGCTAAAAACATGTCAACCAAAGGATTGAATGTTGTGATAGATTGATTTTGTAAGTCATAAAATCATTGTAAGATATAATCTTTGAAACTATGTGGAAACAACTTCATGAGAAGCCAATTGTTGCACATGTAGTCCAAACATGCTATGTGAAAATCTCTAATATGATGCTATAAGTCACCCTTGCCATCATATAATTTAAATTTTGGTGCCATGAAACTAGATGGCAAGGGAGTTTGTGGTATGTGAAAGGTTTATGTAAGATAATATTAGAATCCAAGGCATGTGATGTCATAGTGGCTCCTTTCTCAAGATATAACACCTTTTCCTAAAGAGTATGAATCTCATGCATAAGGGATTATACATAGGGAGTGTAGGAACTAGCCAAAAGAGTTGTAGTTGTCATTAAAGGTTATTGAATTAAAATTTTAGGTTGTGATAGTTGAGTTAGCCCCACCATAGGTGTAACAATGTTATTAGTTTGGGGAGTTGAAAATTTACCATTGTTTATTTTTTAGAGTTATTCCTAAAGAATAGTGATGAAATAGTCTTGTATATCCATATGTTTAGACACAAAATCTTGTAATTATTGTTTATTAGTCTCTTTGAATTTATTGGTATATTTTTCCATTATAGTTTGGAAGGTATTAAAATAAATATTTGTATATTTTGAACCTTTGAAGAATGTTAATCTAAGAAAGATTTCAAAAAATATATATGGAAGAAAATTTGATAATTTGGAACTCAAATCTGAGCATAAACAAAAAAAGGATACAAAGCCTAAGAGTGTTTAAGGTTAGGGTTTTCTAAATTAGGTTTGTTTTGAAAAAATAATTATATTTAAATAAATGAAACCATATGGTGAGATTTATTTAATGAGATAGGTTATGCCAAAACATAATAAAATAGAAGTATCTAAACGTAATTTAGGGCACCAAAATTTGGATAAGGTAAACTACGGTTTTAAACAATATTTAAAGTAAGTCAGGTATCCCAAATGTTTTAACCTTTTAGGGTTTTACTAATGAAAATCATATGTTTGATCAAAGGGATGAGTATCCTAAATATGTGAAATAATATATACTAAATAACCACTATTTTGTTACAAAATCTAACTAGCTTTGACTTTTTAAAAATATCAATAAATATGTGTAAATAAATACTTATCCAAAAAAACCTAATGTGGAAGATCTAAGTCCTAAAAATTAATATACAAATAGGTTTGAGTGTCATTAACAAGATCCCTATGTCATATCCTCTCCTAGATAGTATTAACACACTTAGACAGTAGTGTCACGTGTATCTAATATCTTGAAAATAGAACTAGTGTCCTCTATGCGTGATTGCTCCTAAACTATAGGTGCACCTGCAGATGTGTTTCTAGGTTATGTTATTTCATGCACAAAGTTTGAAACTCTATATTTTGCCTATAATATATAATTTATGATGAAAAACCTAATCATCCTTACAAGTAAGGTATGAGTTGAAAATGTGTGTTTTTTAATAAGATAGGGTAGGTATACTCAACACCCCACTATGATAAGATTTTCATACATATCAATTTTCTGAGGAGGTATCAAGCTCGATGTAGTTCTTCCACCTAAGTACTAGTGAAAGTGAAAGTGATGTTAGAATGATAGTTGTTTTAAATGCCTTGAATTTGATTGAAACTAAAAATCTATAAAATTTGGGCTTAGTGTAGTTATAAATGGTAGTATGCATAAGTAGGGAAGAATAGGGATTAATAACCATGATTATGCTCAACTTGTTTGGTTTTTGAACAGGTATTTTGTATCTATTTTCCATCTAATGGATAGAGGTTTAAAAGTCATGTATTTATATTATTTCATATCTTGTGTAAATAATAAAATGTGCTTAGGATGACCTTAGGATGATTTAAATTTTGAAAATATATTCATTCAAGAGATTTAAGATAAGGGATACTAGCACCATGTTGGGCACATTATCTTCATGTGTCTCAAGTGTCCTTATTGTGGCATTAATGTCTAGCTAGCATGCTATTGGGTATGAAGGGATATGATCTAGGAGTGAATGTCTAAGACTACGTTCTAACTAACTAGGGATGCCTATAGTCTACAAAAAGGTTGGAAAAGTGTGATAAAAGGCTCTAAGATAAGTCTAGTACTAAGCAAGGAATGAGTTATCTTATGTAGCACTTGTAGCACTTAAATACCAGTTTTAGGTGATTACATAGCCTTTCAGTGCATGTGTAAAATATATTATTAGGTGCTAGAATGAATTTGCCTTCTTCCAATTATGGCAACTCAATATGGGTATATAATATTTGGGCAATTACTTTATTGAGGAAAGATACATGAAATACAAGATGTATGAAAGTGGATTAGCTAGCACTAGTTTATATGCCACACTATTAGTTTTTTAAAGGCTGTGATAAGGACCATAATACTTAGGATACTGTTATTTTTCTATTTATTTAAAGATATATTCATGGTTTGAATGAAATGAAGATCTAATCACCTATTTCAAAATTCTTCTCACTACGATGTTGATTATCTTGTTGCTTCATTAGATTATGTGCCATTGTTAAATTCTTTATCAAAATAACTAGTAGTTCCTCTTGATGTTGAGCGTGTTCCTAAGTAGATCAAAACGTGGCTAATACCTTCAAGGATGAAGTGATAGATGGGGGATTATAACCATAAAGTACCACAAATGGAGATATTTTTGAATAGGTATGGAATGAAGTATTATAACACCATTTTTTTAGTGGAAACTGATGAATCCACCATTTCTATTTATCTAATGAAAAAGAATGGAGATACCCTTATAAGAATGTTTTGACCACATATGTCTACCAATAATATTGAAGATGATATGAAATGATGTGAGTCAATTGAGTATCTAAGTATAAAAATAAATAAGTCCAAAAATTATTGGTGAATATGGGATCATGATCATTTACAATAATCTTAGGAGTACCATGTCACTTTTGAAATGTATTACTAAAAATAAATAATATTATATCACCTACTAATGGTTGTGATAAGGAACAAAAATTAGCATATTTTATGAGCCTATCCATAATTACCATTATGAAAATTTTACCTTCAAATGTCAATAACTTTAGAATGAAATCCATGGAAACCTCTTTGCACCTCTAGTTAGGGAAGGATAAAGGATGTAGAAGACTTTGTGTATTTATTTCTTCACCTTTGGTTTTTTAATACAACATGCATTCTAAAAAAATATTATATATCCCCCTTATTACTTCCCAAAATAAATCCAACTTGATTATATGATAGACTTTCAAAAATATCGAGTTCCCCCTATTGGAGATACATGAATGTATTGAAGGATATTATGTTTGGGGATAAAATCCTTGCAAATATATAATCTATATTTGTAATTTAATGAGTTATTTATACAATAATTTTTTTTAGAAATACTATAAATCAAAACCTATGTATCCATATCATTCTCTCATTTAGTGCTTGCCTCTTATAACTAACATGCCTAAAAAATGGTCATTGAATATAACAGTGACTTAACTAATTCATCCCTCCTAGATAATGCAAATGCTATAACATTATATTTTCATTTATTATATATTATTTAAAATTCATATCCTAACATTTTAGTCACCCAAATTTGTTGTTCTTTTGATGATAATCATTGTTCTTAAAAAAATTAGTATTTACCTGAAAGTGTGTACCCATAATATAAAGTCTCCATTGCTTGATTGCATGAAGAATAGAAATCATATCCTTCTCATAGATTGGATTTAGCCTATTTTTTCCATTTATTTGAAAGTATTTAATGTAATTAGTTTTAATTCCTACATTATTACTATATACACCTAATATTTTTTACTATATCATTTATTGGAATTTTCTCTTTCAAAATCATATTAAAATTCAATCTCCCAAAGTGCACACCTTAAAGGGTACACCAAGAAAGGGGTGGGTAGACCATTTTTTATTTTTTATTTATGTTTCTATCTATATCATGATCATATCATTCTTATTTTTTAGTCCATCTTTCAAAAATTTACCTTCTTATGTACCTACCTTCATCCTATTCCATGCAATTTAACCAGTTTACTCATTTTATATAACATCAGTCATGATGATACCATTTGTTTCATGCTAAATCCCCCATTTTTTATTTTAATTATATAATGAAGTTACGATCTTGTCTTTATAAAATTTTAAGTGCTTTGGCATGGCTGATGTAGTTTAATGTTAGATGAATCCTAACTTCATTGGTCTTTTTGATACCATCAACTTAGGTTATTTTTAGACACTTGACCACTATATATACAAGACACATTTCATTATAAAAATATAAATACATTATTTCAAAACTATATACTCCAATTTCACTTGAACATCTACCCTAATCAAATTTTGAGGATTTATAGGTACTATATTATCTTGAAGGAACCTTATGTTGTGGACATCTTGGAGATTTTTTTAGAGGTCCTTTTTTGGCTTAGAACCCATTATTCCATCCTTTAAGTTACTTAAAACTTAAAAAATATCTTGAAAAGAACCACTTACCAAGGAGGTGTTTGAGGCTCAATGGTCCCCATCAAGGTAAGTATTTATAACCTTATGATCTTTCCTTTATTTCATTTAATAGATAGGTGTTGAATTTTGTTTAGTATATAGATGTGTGTGTATATACTTGTTTAAGTTATATCTATGATTATATTTGTGAATTAGAAATTTCAAATAGAGGGGAGGTTAGTCTTGTGTTAGTCTCATAAAAAAATGAAATGAACACATTAGAATCCTAAAACCTCTAGCCTAGACACTAGATAAAGATTAAGTAATAAAAATTAATTAAAAACACAACAAAAAAAGTAAAATAAACAACTCTTTTACCTTATTTGGATCTATAAATGGCCTTGTTTAATGGCTTTCTCAGCTTGTACATCAAGAATTCTTTAACAATGGAAGTTTCTTGGATCCTTCTCTCCTTGGCACCTTAGCTTTTGATTACTTGACTCAATATTTAGACATTATAACACTACATTCATGAGTGTTATTGAACAAATTATTCATAATAACTCTAAAATATCTATTATTTTTTTATGAAAAGGTATGGCCTTGTACTTTTAGCCTTAGGAATTAACTCTCACCCAAGGTGAGTCAAGCATTAGATTAAACATGGAATGGGTTCAAACTAACCCTAAGTGACTTGAGACTAACTCTATTTGAGTTAATAGTTATTAAGTAATTATGATTTGTAATTACTAGGAATGGATATTAACTTAAATATTTTAGGATATTTTGAAAGAGATTGATAACTCATAAAGGCAATGATTAAAGGCTAGGGTATTTTAAATTTTGAATTTTTTTTTTTAATATGTTCATTCATTATAAATGGATAATTTAACTATGCATTTAATCTTGTTTAGCTTGTTAATTTATTTTTATTATCACTTTAGATATTTTAATATTTGATAAAGTGTGTAAGTACCCCACTTAATAGGTCCATAGGCCAAATTAAAAGTTGTGATGCCACAAGGTGATTAGGGATAAATCTATGAGAGTTTTTATTACATATGATAAAATACCCTAATTAGGAATATCTCAACATAATTTTGAGATTTGATTAATGATGAACAAGAAAATTTGGGACATTCAATGATTCTTATGGTTAATTTGTAATGGTTGGTAGGAATCAGTCTGAAGTATGATTGGAAGCTAGTTATGTCCAATTTTAGGTGTCTATAGTTTACCCCTATTTGGGAAGGTGTTTCAAGATATAGGTATAATAATGTATTATCAAATAATGAAATAGGTTTTAAATAAGGAAATAATATAATGATTTAATAATAAGCTCCAAACAATGTTTGGGAAGCCTATAGTGATGCCCCATCACGGGAGTGTCTGATACATATGTTTGATAGATGGTCCCTAAAAAATAAGAAAGAATAAGAATGAAATTAGCCCATGGGTGATATTAATCCAAGAGATATAATGATTAAATGCATTTATATAAAATATTAAAAATTTTCCCAAATGTGGTTATAATCAGTAATAAAGGTTGAGACACTAATTTTCCTCAAGGCAATTATAATCAGTGACACAGGCACATGCCCTAGTAGGGTAGATGTGTCAAAATAGTATTTCACCCATAGGAATTTATAATAATTAAGATGACTTATATTTAATAATTATATTTTATTATGAACCAATAGGTCATAATGAATAGATCTAACTTGTCACATAGATTAAATATGTACATGCATAAATGTAGATGTGATGGTCTAATGACAAAATAAGCCCGAAATAATTAGGAATATGAGGATACACAAAGTGACAAAAGATGAGATTAAAATAATAATAATTGATAAATGTCAATGATTCAATTTTACCCACTGATATGGAGATGCTTGTCTTGATTAGCATTAATACAACTAGAATGGTCAAAGGGGTTGATTTGATCAAGAAGGGTGGGATCTAAGGTTATCAAGGAGAAGTTTTTATGTATCCATTACTTATAATATTTCCCAATCTAATTTTTTATATAGCATGGGATGATATGCACCATGATATATTTATCCAAAATATGCATATGGAATGACTCCCAATCCAATAAAAATTTGAGAATAATCACCAATGATAAAAACCATGATGAAAATCTTGAAATATGAATATAGATAGACTTAATAATAATGAACAAGGAATCACCTAATGAATTCATATATACTAAGACAAGGCACATCAATGAAATAAAAAAATAGGTAAATAAATAAATAAATAATTAAACAAACAAACACATAGACTATTTGAAAATAAAAACAACAACAAACATCTTATCATTAACCAAGTTAATACTTACACATGAAGGCTCAATGGAATAATTAAAAAGTGGTTCCCATAAGAAAGGATATATGAAAATGGAAGGTCAAACCCTAATGGTATTGGAATGGATTATGACCAATAATTAATTTACCCCAGCAGGGTGGATCAAGGATGATTGACTAGGTTTAGATAAGACAAATGTTTTTGGATTTTAAAATTTTTGAATGTTTTTGTAATTTTGGGGGTATCTTAATATTGAAAAGATACCACTTGTAAAATGGAGAGAGTGTGGATTAGGCTACTTGTAAAATGGAGAAAGCATATGGAAAAAGGTGATAGAGATAACCTCAATGTGAATCAAGTACAACCTACATATTCCCCTTTAGACATCATGTCATAGTAGTTATGATAACATAAAAGGTGGTGAAATACAACCAAGTAACAACAAGATCTAAAATTTAGGCAAATGATAAAGAAAATTATAATAGTAAGGGTAAGGTGATGTAGTACTGCATGATAAAAGGTGTTGTTCCTAATTTGCCCATAGGTAATATAATTAGGAGATAATGACATAGGTAACTGATACTAATTATTGAATAAGAGGTTATAATTAGTAATACAAGGTGAAATATTGATTTTACCAAATTTGGTTATAATTAGTGGTACTAGTCAAGTGTAGATGAAAAATGTAATTTCTAGATCCACTATCATACTACTTTCATAAATTACCATTTAAACACGTAATTATGAAACTACTAAAAATGGATAAAAATCCCCTTGTAGGTGTCTGAATAACCAATATAAATAAGGTAAAAATGTGTGGGTAGGGTAGTGAAAAACAATTTTGGTCAATAGGGATGGTATGGTAAAATAGTATATGATATGACATAAATAAGATGATGGGAGGATTGACTAGAATGGTAATAGGGTTACCCTAGAGTGATAAGGTAAGGGAAATGACATGGTACAAAACAATAACAAGATGAATGGAAAATGAAAAATTCAACGTAAATAGTAAATGGAAATGGAAAAGTAAATAGTTCTATCAAGGTAAATATATTTTTTACTCTTGATGATGTGGAGATACACATCTTGATCAACATATGTGATAACTACAATAGTAAAATGTTTGGAAATTGAATATAATGGTAATAGAGTTTCCCCTAAGTGAAAAGGTAAGGTAAATGGCATGGTGTGAAATAAAGGAAATATGAAGGGCAAATGAAAAAGGAAATGTAAATAGAAAATGGAAATGGCAAGGTAAATGATTATGTTGTTCTTGTTGATGTGGGGATGCACATGATAATCAACATATGAGATAGATATAATATTAAAATGTTTGTAAATTTATATCCCACACCTCTTTTGAATAGATACCCTATCAATAACCTACTATAAGTTTAGACTTTAGTAATTTTATTATGATCCTTGCTGGTCATTGATTTTGTTTCCTCCAAACTTTGAGATAAGATGTCTTTATAGCTTTTGTAAATTAAAGTATGGCTAAGGATGTTAAATAAAGCTAAATATTGGATGGTAGGTCTTATTTGGAAATGTAATTGTAGATGATAATGGAATGTATAATGGCTAGTCAATAAATGAAGATCAGTATTTTTAAGCACACACAATGTTGATTCTAGATTTGACATAACTTTGGATGTGGTAGGGCCAAATAATTGTAAATATAATCTTGATAAGACCATCAAATATTTATATTTTTTGGGAATGAGAGTATCATCCATCTGATTATGTTGTAGATTAAAAGTTGTATAGATGTATCTTTAATAATGTCTTCATCAAGTAATAATGCACTATTATGCTCAGCTATTAGCACCTTGATGAGTTTTTTGCTAATAAAATTGTCTTGATTATCCCATAGCACCCCCAAGAAGGTTTCACTAAGTAATGTTGACTTTGATTGTCTTATAATGCCTCTAAAAAGGTTTCACTATAAAAATTTGAATTTTGACTTTGATTTCCCCCTAGCACCTCTAGAAGGTTTCACTAGAAGATTTCTTATCTTTTGCATAACTATGGTCTTGGACTCCCTAATATTCTAGAATTGATATGTCACCATCGATGTAGTTTAATAAGGTGTGATTTTTTTGGTCCTAATCGACACTTGTGGGAGGTGGAATGTCACCATAATGGCTTGGTTAATTTGTGGTAATGACACATGAAATGATAATAGAATCAAAAGAGGTATCACAATCCTCATAAAATATACTAGGAAAAATTGTGTCAAAGCTAAATTAATAATTCTTAAAAATCATGGAAGGATAAAAAATATATTTAAATTGATCTACAAGGCATGCATAACCAAAATTGTAACAACCATGAACATATTCTAATTCTAAAGATGAGTCTGAATTAAGGTACTTTGAATCCAATATTGAGATTAATGTTAATTCTAATTTTGTTTCTAAATATGATGTTATTTCAATAATAATACTTAACTTCATTGTTGAATGTTCATATAGTATGGATGTTGCTACAATGATGTCTTTTTGAATGTTTGGTATTGGATAAGGAATGGCATGTGATGGCATAATGGGCTCCATAGAGACTGGTTTTTCAAAGTGAGACTCCTCAATGAGGGCAAAAAGGTCAAGATACAACTCTATAGAAAATTGATTATCAAAGGGAGACTCTTTAAAGATAGGATAATGGTCAAGATATTGATTTTCCCAAAGGTGGTTATAATCATTAAGAAGTGACTCAATAAAGATTAGATTATCAGAGTGAGACACCTAGATAATAGGGATAGTATCAAAAGGTGATTCACCATAAGTTGACTCATCACATATATGTGTTTCAATAAAAACATCTCATATTTGTTGGTTTTATTGGTCATTTCTTATAAGTAGTTATAAAATACTAGTTTTGAACATATCTTGGTCTTCGAATGATTAGCTCTATTAGAGAAGTATTGATTGGCTCTGTTATATCTCAAAGATTGGCATGGATTTTATAAAATGGGGAATGGATGGAAATGGATGAATAATCTATAATGGTTGGATAATGATATCTTTTTAAATAGGCTCCTAATATGGGCTTAACAAATAATAGTCATTGTCTTAGGATAGTAACTATGACTCATCTAGTCATACCTGTACAACCTTGTTGGGATAACAAGTGACCATACATGGAAGGGTCTATTATGGTAATGGTAAGGAGTTAAAAATATTGGTTTTTAATGAAATCCAAAGGATGAGGTCCTAAAATTGTAATGGTAGGGTGTTTTGAATCTTGGTTACTATTGTAAACCAAAAGATGAGGTCTTAGAATGTTAATCCTTGGATGTTTTGAAGCTTGGTTATTGTCATAAGACAAAGGATGAGGTCATGGAATAGTAATGATAGGGAATCACAAGGAGTTACTTATATCATGAGCTAGAGGATGAGGTCTTAGAATAGTAATGATAGGGCATTACAAATCTTGGTTTCTATCATGATCTAAAGGATGAGGTTCTAGAATGGTAATCCTTAGATGTTGTGGAGCTTGGTGACTCACACAATCTGAATGAGGGTTGATGGCATAGGTATGGTACTTGGTACCATTAGACATGAAAGGGTATACTTAGTATGTTAATTGGCCTAAAGAAGATATCACTACATATTATGTTTGAAGATCTTGGATTTATTTCCTAGATTGAGTATTATAAGGAGGATGAGGATCCGTCTCACAAGTGACATCATCACCATAAGGGGTCTTGAGCAAAGTCATCATATGTGACCATGTTATCATAAAATATATATTACATAGCTCCAATACATGTGTAATGATATATATCCAAATTAATCATGAAAATTTCTCAAAAATGCCTAGAGTTATAAAAAATCTAAAAAATAAGGTCTAGAGGATACATGGTATAAACATAGTATAACTTGGTGTAAAAGTGCAACTTTATATCAAAAATGGTTTATGATAAAACTTGGAAAAAAATATTCTAATTTTAAATGTATAACATTAAATGTCTTACATAAAAAGGTCAAGTGGATGAAATAAAAGCATAATGCCAAAATCTAGGTATAAAGTGTTTTAAACAAGTCTAATCTAAAGAAAATAAAAGATGTTAGGTATTTTGGAGAAGGCACAAAATCTAGGCTAAAAATAGGTATGTGATAGGTCTTTTGGAAAAGGTAAGAATATAGAATCTAAAAAAAATGATGTAAGAGATTTAATCTAAGAAATTTGAAACACTTTGACATAAACTAGGCGCTTTGATTTAAACATGAACTTGGTCAATTGGCATAAGGCATGAAATAATATGCATATAGAAGATAGACTAATTCCCCAAATATAGGCACATATAAATGGTTTATTAATTGGATAAGAAATTAGGCTAAATTACACAACGCAAAAGAGAAAGATCGATGTCTAGGCCAAAATAACACAAGGCATAAACACAAATCAATCAATGTTTGGATTTGAAATTGTCAAGGATACTTTCAAAATAAACTTAGAAAACTAGAGTTCTTTAAATAGAAAATAAGCTAGATAATAATGGACAACATAATATCACTAGGTATAGGTCCAAAAAGTATACGCGGTTTGGGTTTTGAAAATGGAATTTAGTATGCAAGGAAACAAGTCTATGAAATAATTTGAGCAACATAATGATGTTATCATGCTCTAGAAATGTAATAAATGTTTTGTTTCAAGACTCAAAGGCACAAGATTCCAAAATTAAATGGGCAGCCTAATGATACCCCTTTCAATCAAATGAAAAAACACATAAAGGTTGATAAAATGACTAAAGCACATGTACAATTTTAAAAAAGATGGTGTAACTCCTCAAGGAAAGGAATGATGTATAAACAAGACTCATTTTTGACATGGTTTGAAAAACAAATAGGTTAGACATAAAAACCATGTAAGAAAGGATAAAATGACATAAACACCTAAGTGTAACATCTTAAATCCTAAAGTTGACAAGCTTGCATGATACTATCAAATTCCATTAATATATTCAATCTTGAAAGGAATTTAGTTGTTAATATAAAAAGTAAAAGCACATGAAAATTATGGATTTTAGGACCCTTATTCTCTTAATAGTTTTTAATAAGACATGGAAATTTTGGCTACTCACCCTGTATCAATAATATGTATACAACAAGTGGGGTTAGTCTAAACTATCAAATTTTGCTCATTTCTAGATGGTCCCAAGTGTAGCTAACACTCGAGATGTAATCACATCATTTGGATCCATGTTACATGGATTATTATGAAAAGGTATTATTATTTTAAAAACCATTAAATATATCACTTAATTAGTGTAGTGTGATGTCTGAGCTGATCATACATCCTGAGGGTAATAGTCACTAATAAAGGCGGTTTAACTACTCAAACTACTATCCCAGTGATTCATCAGCTCAATTTATATACCCCACCATGGAGTGGCATTGAAACTATGATATGAGATGAATTATCAGGTAAATTTTTCCCTAAATAACCTATGAGGAGGTGATGAAATCTTTCTCATAAGACAAAATGCATAAAAAATAAAGACAAGTGAAAAAACATTATGGTCATTTTGGGGTCACCCAAACCATATAGATTTGGGGAGGACCTTAGTGAATTTATTTCCATGATTTGTAATAAAGTGACAAAGTCAAATAATGATCTATTTTGATCACCTGAGTTACCTAATGGGGATGGGGGAGATAATACACGCATCTCTCATTTTGCTAAAAATAAATAACTTCCAACAAACAAGCATAAAATAAACAACTCTTAGCAATTTGTAACTAAATGTGAAAGTTAATTTTATTTCACCAAAATTAATTAAGTTGTGAATTTTTTCTCCCCTTAGAATTTTTTTTTAAAATATTGAAACAAAACAAAAATAGTTGAAACCAAACAAGTTTCAAAACACCAATTTAAAATGTGAAAATCTCAAGATTAGAGTGTTTTAAATGTTTCCATGTGGCCTTTGGGTCTTCAAAAACATGTTAGAGGGGCCTTATGGTTATAATAACATCATGGATTAAAAATTACTTACCAAATATTTCTCTCATATTTCTAATTTTTTACACAATAAAAAACTATAGAATACAAAGCAATATTGTAACTCTCTTTGCAAAACCATGACTGTTAGCACAATACCACAACTTGTGTAAAATAGAGTATTAAATACAATATCACTACTCTAAGTGAATTTTTTTTGAAATAAATTAAATATAACTAGTATGAGAATAATTATACTGGAAATTAAACCAAAATAGTTAACAATGACTGCTAGCGATTAAAACATAATATCATTGATTTATTAGCAATATCATAACTTTTGAAGTTTTAGTTTTATGATATCATGAATATTAGATTTATGATATTACAATATCATATATTCCCCAAGAATAAAAAAAAATATATAATAAATCTCAAAGGTTAGGCATAAAAACAAAATAATTAAGATAAAATCATGATTGTGTGAGTAGTGACATTGCGACAATATCACAATTCTAGAGAGCAAAACCATGAATACACAAAGTAACTTTGTGACTTCAATAAAAATATTTTTTGCCTTTTAATTTTCACCTATTTTGATTATCAATCTCAATTTTTTACATGAAAATATTTAGGAGAGTGATCTAAAAGGCCTTAGTAGTAACTTTGTGGGGTACACATTCCACCAAGTATGTCAACATGTGAACTAGGAATCTAACATAAAGGGGAAGTTAGTCTTGTGTTAGTATCATAAAAAAAATAAAATGAATAGAATAAAATCCTAACACCTCTATCTTAGATACTATGGAGAGCTTAGATAACAAAAAATAAATGAAAGCACAATAAAAACATAAAAGAAACAACTCTTTTACCTTCCTTGGAGCTCTAAATGGCTTTGTTTAATGGATTGTTGAGCTTATGTATCAAGAAGTCTTTGATAATGGAAGTTGATTAGATCCTTATCTCCTTAGAGCCATGGATTTTGATTTCTTGGCTTAATATTTGGGCATTATAAAACTACTTGCATAAGTGTTATGGAATGACTCTCAAATTAGATGTTTTAGCATATTTTAAAAGAGCTTGACAATTCATAAAGGCAATGATAAAAAGTTAAGGTGTTTTGAATTTTGGAATTTCCTTTTTTAGATATACGTTAATTACAAATGGATACTTCAACTAGGAATTTAATCTTGTTTATCTTGTTAATTGATTTGGATTAGCACTTTAGCTCTTTCAAGATTTGATCAAGTGTGGAAGTGCACCACTTAATAGTTCCATAGGCCAAATTGATAGTTATGATGCTGCAAGGTTATTAATGATGAATCCATGAGAGGTTTTTATTTCATATGATATAATACCCTAATTATGGATGGCTCAGCACAATTTTGAGCTTTGATGAATGATGCACAGGCATATTTTGGACATTCATTGATTGTTATGATTAATTTGCAATGGTTGGTAGGAATCAGTCTAAATTCCAATCGAATGTTAGTTGTGGCCAGTTTTAGGTGTCTAAAATACTTATTATGTCTATAAGATTGATTGAAATTTTCATTTATCCATTATTAGGTATCCTAGACCCCTATTTGTATACAATGGTTCCCTACCCATTTTAATTATTCTAACACTTCTCTTTATTTTACTTTACTTGCAAAACTACTCATATTGAACTTTGAAAATCATTTTATTTTATCATTATACATCTATTTTGATATATTAATTTATGTCCTAATACTAAAGGATTTATAACTCTTTCATTTGGATTAGTTATTAGGTGTCCTTATTTATAGGTCTGAAGATCCACACGTGGTCACAATCTAAACATTAAGTATCATGAGATCTTTGATTAACCTTATACAAGTCTAAATCTCTTGAGATAGGATAGTTTTAACCTAATCCTAGTTTGTACAAATATTATAGTGAATATAACATGAATTTTACCATTACCTTAACTTTCTTATCCAACTACATTGGTTAGCTCAATACATTTTTTTAGTTTTCCATCTTAGCTAGCTACATCAACCAACCTGATACAGTTTTATTTCACTTTTCCCTCTTGGTCAACCATATCAACCAACCCGATATAAGTTTATATCAATTTTTTATTATTAATCTAGCTATATCAACAATATTTATATAGTTAAAATCAATTTCCTTTTCCATCCAATTATATCATCCAACCCAATATAGTCTTATTCATGTCTGTAAATGGCATCAACCAACTTGAGTTATTTTGTGTTTACATAAACTACATCAGTTAACTTAATACATTTATTTTATGTGTTTCTAAATGCATAAAACAATGTTGATATAATTATACTTGTTTCATTCTCAACATAATTTTATTATTTACTTTTGACTACCTATTTGTTTCAATTAATTAAATGCTAAAAATGGGTTTTCAACATTGTTTTACCCCCTTCCCCTAAAAACTATGTTTTGATAGTTTTCAAAATATTTAGTGAATGTCATGTAGGGATACACAATGTCTCTTTTATAATACATAATAGCATGAGGTGGTTGACCCAATACTCATAGCCATAATACAACACCAAACATAGAATTTTCTTTCTACATGACTCATGGTATATTAAAAATTCATAAGATTCCATTTTTATCAAAGATTATGAAACCAACCATCTATTTGATTTTATGGTGCACCTAAGAGGATCATATCATGAAGGAAGTTTACTCTCACTATAATCTTAAAACTAGGGTTAGTGGGATACATTAATGATTAACCTCTATAGTTAATTCTTTAAATTACTAGGCTGACACTAATCAATGAACGAGTATACTTGAGAGTCCACACTATCAACCAAATCCTTTTATTACATCTACTTGATTTTGTTTTCAAGAATGAGTTAAATTCAATTTGATTATGTAATATTTTTCTATATTTAAACTTAATAAATTAACACTGATATAGTTATATGATTTATATTATAAATACATTAGCCAGTCCAATATAATTATCTTTATATGTGAACTACATCAACTATGGTTTATATATTTACTTGTGTTTGCTTCCCTAAATAGCCTAACCAGATTGATATAGTATCAATATTTACCAATATATGGGAAGAAACTAAGCTTAAACAAATGTATCTATCTCATTAATGCACTCAGATAAAAAAATATCAATAAAATTATACTACATCAAACAATTCAATAGAATCTACTTTTCATGATATTTGTCTACCTAATTGCATCAACTAACCTGATACATTCTATTAAACATAGTTTTTTCTAATTTGAATACATTCAACATATTGATATAATCTATTTTTTCCACCCTATAATTGATTTAAATAATCAATCAACCCAATATAATTTGTTATTTCCAATTCCTATCTACTTGACTACATCAACCAACTTGATACAATATACTTTTCCTAGTTCATGTCTGCTTAACTACATTGATCAACTCAATACAACCTAATATTTTCTAATATTTAGTTTAATACATTAGCCACATCAATACATCCTATTATTATTAGCCATCAGTAGTACCAAATTTTATTTCTACACTACATATACTAGCCCAATATATTTTTTCTTGTTAGACCTAGAAATCAACTGCATCAACTTAACTGATACCATTTATTTATTATGACTAGTCATCTTATACTATCATTTTTTTATCCTATTTAATATCATTATGTCACCCCTAATTTTTTAACCAGCATCAACCCATTCAATTTATACGTGGGTTTCTCTTTCCTTCTTTGTCCACCATCTAATATAACTCTTCATTGTGTAATTTTTCCCAAAATCACTCTAGATGTATCACATGTAACATGGTTGAAATCAATCAAACTAATGGTCTTGATGATTTTGAAAATTTTAAGAATTTTTATGATATTAATATTTAAATCCCACTCAATAATGGTGGTTTTAAACAAATCCATTCATCCTATATCACAGGTGGGGAAACCATCATTAATGTTTGGAACATTCCTCCCAATCATAATGTTGGTAATCCTCATCCTAATACCTCTTATTAAAATCCACTTATTGTTACAACCCAAGTCACTATAAAATGGTTCAACAAATAAACATTATGAAAAGGTCTAATAAATCCAAAATGCTCCAAATGCAAAACTACATTCTCAAAATGGATAGTCAATAACCTCAAGTCAAAATGATTCAACCAAATTAGACTTTTGGCCTCCTCTTATATATTTCAATTTGAATATCATCCCTCAACATATTGTGCATAAAAAAATGCTTCAACATATTTAAAATGAGAATTTATCTTCTTTCATTATGTATATATACCTTTGAAAAATATTTACAAATATCACATACAATGATACCAAGTATCCTTATTTTTTCCTCAAATATTTTAACAATCTATATAAGGAATGGGTTTAAGGCAATATATTTTTTACTAAAATATTTCTATCCAAAAGCTTCACAATGTATGTTCTATAATAGTATAACCAAATCCATAGACATTCCATTAAGAAACTATATGATTTATTCAATGCTCTAGTTAAGTAATTCTAGCTAATGATCTTCTTGAAAATAACCTTATCCAGTTCATTAATGCTAAGTAATCTCCTAATTAATTTACCCAAACTTTCATCAAACAATGGAATTTTTTTGGTCATAAAGTGGGCAATAACTCGAGTTTTTTTGTCATTAAAACTCTTTATTACCACTATTTAATACCCTAGTAAATACAAATTTATAATGATTTGTCCTCACACTTTAGAAGAGGCCATTAATCAAGCTATAAGGTAATATTTCCTTTTGGCTCAATTTAAATGCTTTCAAATTACTGAAAATGAATCTTCCCATGATATAACCAATGCAATCACAATTAATCCTCAAAATATCATCCTCAACCTAAATCAAGATCATTTACCTTAAATAATCAACTTACCTCTCACCCTCCCTTTAGTTTCCATGAAATAAATAAGTTATTATCTCCATTAAACCAATGTTTTCACTATTACAACCCCTCCACCATGGTATGACTATAATGAGTTTTTTAGGTTTCATGTTGACATCAATATCTCTCACAAAACATGTATAACCTTAAAGAAAAATTTATCACCCTCATGTTTGGATAAATGTTTGACCATGATGTTATGATCAAAGAGTGTCATAATGAATATCAACAAGATTCCCAAAAATGAACTATTTAACCCTAAGTTGGATGTTAGTATCATAAATTTGTGTGAATAGGGTTAAAAATATAGAAATGATAATGAACAAGGGTGGAAATAAGATATATAACAAGATAATTAAATGTTTAACTTAGATATAAACATACACTAAATTTATTTTATTAATAATAGGCTAAATATAAAAATTACAACTAAACTATACATGGAAATGATAGAGAAGTAATATACATATCTGGTTTTAATGCTAACACAATGATGGATATAGAATAGGTATCAATAAATATATAAAAGTATTATAGAATAATCATTATATTTTGGAATCCATGCTTCTAGAGCTATAGCCAGTAACATCATCCTGAGATAGTTATGTCAATGCTACTATTTAATTATAATACAAGTGTATTATATGGAATAACTATTGTAAAAATATATGACCACCTAAATACTTCTAGGTTTGAATTTGCCTTCACTTTGGTGTATTAAAATTTGGGTCATGGACTGTCACTCATGAATTTGAAAAAATATAGTTCTTCATCTTCATTTTTCCTTGGAGGAAAATGAGTTAGTGGGCACATGTTATTGATTTGACCCCAAAGACACCTATATCAGTGAACATTGCCTACATATCCAATAATTTGAAGATAGCCTCAAACTAATGTAGTTCTCCCTTATGTGTTGTCTTGTGTGTGATTCATGTAATTTATGTAAAGTATAACAATGTCCTATCTTATAATTATAAAGTATCACTCTTGGGATGCTACTTTATTGATTTAGACCTGTATATGTGTTTTACTTATAAATAATATGAAAATTGGTAATATGCATTTAATTGAATGCTTGATAAGTGCTCTTGATAGGTTTTATTGGTCTCTCTTGGTCTTTTCTAGGTCTATGCTAGGTGAGGAATGAATGAGGGTTGATCTTGTATTTATATCAATGTATTTGGAGAAGTAATTCACATAAAATCACTTAGGCCAACCATTATGATATGTTTCATTCAAAAAATATATGAATTTAGGGAACTAGAGACTTATGCTAGGTTAGGACACTAATGTTTATGTTACTATCTATCTTAGACATTAGTATCTAAGGAGAAACAAATTAGGTATAGGTTTATAATTTGTATTTATGGAAGATAAGTATATTTTAATCATTTTGGACATGATTTAAGGCTTGGGTCATCAACATAAGATTGGTTGGATTAAGATATATAGGCCAAAGGGCACAAGATAGAGTAGATGTGAGACTTGCATAAGTGAGAAAGGTCCATATTTGAGAAGAACAACTAAGGTCTAAATTTTTCAAGTGTACAAGATGAATGTGATAAATAATACATAAATATAATATATACCCCCCTTTAATCTAATAATGATATTTCCAGTTTAAAGGAAAGGAATGTGCACTTGGGTGTCTAGAACACACCTTGTATATGTGTTTTCCCAACTTTATTGTTTTTATGGTGATTTAATTACAGCCAAGATCATGTTATAGTATATAATCAATGCATACAATCTAGAATTTAAAGTAACTAAAATATATTGAAATTAAAATAGCAAGGTTTAGGAGTACACATGACCCTACATATTAACAATTTGATTCTAAAAATATGTATAATTGTAAGGATATAAAACTAAGATTAGGATAAATATAGAAAAATATTGAAAGTGCATATATATAATGAGATATATAGATATATAGATAGATATATATATAGAGAGAGAGAGAGATTGGGAGGCACATGCCCCCCAACCATGTAACAAAAGTGAGTTGACACATGCTAATTAAAATTAGCTCAATCTTGTAACCTAATTATACTTATAGCCTAGTGATTGTGAGTAAACCAAGTCATCTACACTTTCAAACTAGTGAGGCTAGATGATACTATCAAGTCCAACCTAAAAAATTAGCTATATTGATTAATTTGATCACCTCGACTATACCAAAAGGTGAATGAACTACTACATTTGATTAGATCAATATAGTTCATAAAATTATTATTAATGGGTTTTTATAGTCCTTGATAATGTTTTTAAATCTGAAATTCATTTTGATTTTGAAATATTAGGTGTACATTACATAACATATGCACCTTAGATATGTCTCATGTTGAAACTGTGTATAAAAATGGTACCAATGTATAGAATATTTCCACAACTATGAATCTAAAGAATATAAATATATGCTTTGGCCAATTTTTAAAAGTATGTGAGTGTGTAGAGATGCTTAAAAATCATGCCCCCATTGTATATGGAGAAATCTAAAAACTAATATAAGTAATAATGTGGAGAACATGATTCCAAAACATGCACCCACTATAATATATAGATGTTGAATACTGAACAGGTGTAAAAAACATGATTCGAAAGAATTCCCCCATTAAATATAAAATATAAGAATATGTTAAATCCATTCCCATATGACATGCCCCCATTAAATTTGTAAACTGATATAAGTACTAGATATTGAATGAGTGTGGAGAACATGCTTCAAAATCATTCTCCCACTAAATCCAAAAACTATTTGAAGTGTGAAGAAAATGCCTCCACGACATTCCCCCATTAATATGCCCCCTTTAAGGTGAGTTAAATATAGGAACTAGTAGTTACCTCAGCTTAAAAGGATAAGATAATTGTATGATCTATGAATGTAACCATGTATCATATAGAAATAACATGTCTATGTAGATATAGCATTTAATCACATAAAACCAATTTCATCACATTAAGGCATAGGATGAATGCTAAAGATCATGGCAATGTTTATATAGAAAAAATATAAGATCAACAAGAAAATCAATCACACACATGAGAGTAATCAAAATCAATTCAAAAGGCAATGGTATAAAGATACCATAAACAAGGGGCATGTTAAAATGATAGATAATAAAAGGTACATGGATCAATCAAATATCCATAAAATCAAGGATAAAATATCCAAATGTCTATACAAAAAACAATTAGATATGCTAATGTCAATTTCAATGAAATAATATATAAGTATGGGGACCATAGGTAAAACAACATATTCAAATTATCAAACAAGTAATACAATAACAAGGTAAGATACTCAAGGAAGTGTATAAAGTAAATCATAAACAACCAACATAAACATGTCATAGTAGCCCATGGATCAAATGTGTTAGGAAAAAATGTCAAGTGTATAGCATATCAAGTACCCTATGTAATATATAATAATGGATAAAGGCATGTGTAAGTAAATATGTAATATCAAACATGATAATTAAATGTGATCATCAAACCATATAACTTATGTGTATCAATATCAAAGAATTGGATTCCCCCAATGTCCTTATGACATGAGTAGAGGGAATAAATCATGTATTTGTGTATGCCTGTATCACACTTAAGTATAAGTGTGACACACATGTTTATGTAGGAGTAAATAAGTATGCCATCCATCAACATGGAACTAACACATAAATGAAAAGGAGATAATAGAACATGTAGGTGTCGAAAATATTTTTGGATTTTTTAACTTTTTTTTTTTAAATTTTTTTGGTATGTTTAGAATATTTAAATAGTCTAATCAATGAGATCCTAATCATGAGAAGGTTTAAGACCACCTATAAAATTTATCAATATTTTTTATGCCTTTACACTACCACAATTTCAATGTTCTTATTTAATGGTTTACTTAAAGCCAATGGTGTAGGAAAATAATCATGCCATCATGTCATATGAAAATTTGTGAATTAATATTTAGAAGATTAACATACATGTTTGTATTATATATCTTAACATTCTGATCAACTATCTAATTTTTTCCAAACTTTAGTTTGAAATGTGATTCATGGTCTAATATACACATGGTCAAAGTTTCCACATGTGGGCCAGATAAAAAAGGTAACTAGATGTATCCTATGGATTCTAGAATTAATAGAGATTATGTTAGTTTCTTTTTAGAATGTCCCAATTGTGTATGAAAAGTGGCACCACAAGTTTTATCCCACTTTTTACCAAACTAGATATGGTGGAAATATACCCCATCAATATTAGTAGTAATGGTTAAATGCTAATGCTTTGGTCTCTTTAAGAGAGAGTTTTTTAAATGAAAGATAGGGATTTTACTTTTCTTCATGTCAGACACAATGTGTATGTGTCCTTCATTTTTTTTTTAATAATTTGGTTATTAAATATCACACATTGATTGGTACAAATTCCATTGATCCAATGATATTTATAATTGGGTACTATTTCCTCTACAGGTATAAGTTTATTATGTGAATTGTGTCTAGTAGAAGGTAAATAAATCATTTTGTACTTAAGTAACATAATAAAATGGTATCTAAAGTATATTATTATGTCTTTATCTATAAATTTTGTTGCAAATAATTTTGAGAATACTCCACATTTTTCACATGATGAATATGCATTTGACCCTTATAAGGTTGATTCAATGTTTTCATCCAAGAGGAGTGTATGGAGTAACAATAATTTACATGATCCTCTATTATTTTTATTTTTCCATTATTTGGATTAAATTATATAATTTTTACAAGTGGGTTTATTTTATATGTGCTAGGACCTATGGGTTTGAATAGGTTATATGACATGTGATCAAGTGGGTCAGCTTTTAAGTTTTCTATTTTTTCATATGTCATATCATAGGTTGTATCATCATCAATATCATAGTAATATAAAACATGGTCAATGTTGTTCTTAGTATTAACTAATGAAGGAATCTCAAATGTTTGGGGGTCTTGTATTTTTAATTGATCTTTTAGTAATGATTATTTATCCATATACATATCAAAGTATATCTTAGAATTTAGTGTCTTATTTGCATCTAGAGACAAATGAGACATTGTAATTGACTCAATTACTTCATACATATGTATATAATCAAAAGGGATGTATTATTTATGTGGTACCATTATAGGGATTCCTTCATACTTAGAATGTATTATTTTGGAAAATTTGAAATGTTCATCATCAAAAGGCATGGATAATAAAGTCCTCTCAGTATGAATTTTATACGTAAATGAAGTGTAAATGGGACATACTCCATTAAATGTATCGAAGATATACCCAAAAATAAATTATAATGTAAGATTGAGACATAACCTAAGAATTAGTTGAAATAACATTTGGTCTAAAGGTCACATCTAATGTAATTTAACCAACTAGAGGGCTTTGTGAATTGTCAAACCCTTTTATGTGCATACCTATTGTTTGGATAAGTTTTTTTTTAATACCCATGGTGGTTATGAATTGTATGCTACAAATGTTTAGGCTTGATCCATTATCAATGAGCACTCTTTTGACACCTTTACTTTGCATTGTCACTTGTATGAAAAAAGGCAAATTTTGGTCAACAATATCTTTGGATGGTAAATTTATTAAACTAGATATGATGAGGTTGTTATTGTTTTTGAGATATTTCATGATATATAAAAAATAAGAATTCCCAATATTATTTTGAACTTGTGTCTCATGCAATTCCTCATATAGGATATCCTTATAGACATTAGATTTATTTAGGATCTTCGGGATTGAATTTTTTGCATGTGTATTTATCAATTGGTAAATAATGTCATATACATTATATTTTATTAAAAATATATGTTTAGGATTCACCAATTATATATTAATAGGTGGAGGAATAGGTTGAGTAGTCCTACCTTTTCAATTAGTAATAACATGGACTACAAAATCTAATATAAGATGTGGGTGGATAATGGGTGCCAGATGGTATCTATCATTATAATAAGACTTAGAATGAATAAATGGTTGATATAATGAGTGCTAGTGTCTAGATAATATCTCTATAGTATTCCAAAAGTAATTTTTAAGAGAGATCAAGTGTTATTTCCACTTTAAGACCCTTTCATTATTGGCACAAATTTTCTTAACTACTTGAACAATGAAAATAATGTAGTAAACCATAAGAATTACATGGTATTAGACCATGAAATAATTGACATAAATATCCATGGAAAACATGATTGCAAGATTATAAAAATTAGGGATCAATACCATAAAAATTAAAAAACCCTCATTAACCTAGGTTTTGATGTTTAAAGATTGGGTTCACAAAAATTTTAACCCTAAATTGGATGTAAGAATCCTAAATTTGTGTTAATAGGGTTAATAATATAGAAATTATAATGAACAAGGGTGATAATCAGATCTATAGCAAGTTAATTAAATGTTGAAGTCAGATATAAACATACACTAAGTGTATTATGTTAAGAATAATATAAATATAGAAATTAAAACTAAGATATGTATATAAATGACAAAGAAATAAAATTTTATCTAATTATGATGCTAAATAGTACTAGATATGGAAAAGGTAGAAATTATTCTATAAGGAGATTATAAAACTATTGTTAGATTCTATATGTAATGATTCGAGAGTTGTGGACACTAACATCATCTTGGGATGGTTGCATCAACACTAATATCTAGGTTAGATGTAAATGTCTTGTATAAAATACCTATTGAAAAAGGATGTGACCACTTAGATACTTATGGGTTTAAATTCACCTTCACTATGGTGTATTTATATTTGGTTCATGACTATTGCTCCTCATGAGTTTACAAAACCCTAGTTTTTCATCTTCATTATGAGTTTGGTAAAAAATGGGTTAGTGGGAACACAATGTCTATCTAACCCCAAAAATACCTCTATTAGTAAGAATTGAATACATATCTAATACCACTAAGAGGGATTCATATTAATGTAGTTCTGCCAACATAATGCAATATGTGCAAAGTAAGTACAAAAGTCACCTACCTTGTAACTAGGTTTGTGCTAGGTGAGGAAAGAATGAGGTTGATCTTGTATTTATATAAATCCCTTTAGAGAAATAACTCATATAAAATACATTAGGATGACCATTAAGATACATTTAATTTTAAAAATAGATGACTTTAAGTTACTAAACACATGCATCAGGTCAGGACATAATGTCAATGTTAGTATCTATCTCAGATGTTAGTATCCAAGGAGCAAGAAATCATGTACAAGTTTCAAACTTTCAGATATGGAAGATAAATAAATTTAAGAATTTTGGGAAAGATATAAGGTATAGGTCATCAACATAATATTGGTTTTACTAAGAGATATAGGCCAAGGGGAACAACATATATTAGATTTAGGACTTACAAAAGTGATAAAGATCTAAAATTAAGAGGAACAACAAAGATCTGAGTTTTCCAAGTGTACAATACTAAGTTGATATATAATCCATAAATATTGTCTACATGAACTTATAATTCTAAACATTCCAATCATAAGTCTCAAAAAGATTATCAACCTTAATATTACATTACACAAGTTTCCAATGCAAATATTTATGCTATTGATGTTTACTATGACCAATACTATAATAATTCTCAATATGTGAATGTGAAAGGTTAAAAACCATTATAAGCCTACTCAAATATATCATATCACAAAACTTAAGAAGCCTTATACTAAATAAAAAGTATTAAAGATACTATAACCAATCCTAATTCATCTCTAGATGATAAAACTAGTGATAAACGATCTCCACCATTAGAGCCTCAACTTAGTTCTTCTAATAGATATCAGATTATTGCAACTAAAACCATTCATAATAATTAATCTAGGCATAATTATGGATCTAACTATAAACCAAAAGGGAATTTTCTAGATGAAATCATATTTATACCTTAAAAAATCCCTCTCATGAAATTTGGTTAGAACCTCTCCCTATTATCACATGTTTCTCATGAAACAATTACAAGACATTAAATATCCCCATATATACTAAAATAAAATTTATTATTCCAACTTTAGAAGGACCCAAAACTATGTAAGATCATACTATTTTAACTATTTCTCAATATTTTTCAAATCCCTCTATATATTTTCCTAAAAAGACATGATTAATGATGAAATCCTTTTTCAAACTGATGACTCACCCCTCTTTATTAATATTGGGATAAATGATACATTAATAAGGAAAGTATCGGTGGATGAAGGCTCCAAAATTAATGTTAAATCCCTTTTTCTCACTACAACATTTGGATTATCCAAATATAATCTAAATCATACTATAAATATCTATCATGGATTTGATATAACTAATCAAATTATCTCTAGTATGTTATCTTGGTTAGTCCAAATAAATTATAATCTAAATATGGTGAATGTCATAGTACCAAAATCAACATATGTATATATATATATATATATATATATATATATATACATATATATAGACATATATATATACATATATATATATATATACATATATATATATACATATATATATATATACATATATATATATATATATGTATATATATATACATATATATATATATATATACATATATATATATATATATATATATATATATATATATAACTAATCAAAATCCTCTTGGTTGAATTTATATCCCCCTCACTATCAAACCAAAGGCAATCCACATCAAGCTTATGTTCTTAGATATTCTGCTATCCTAAAACATGATCTTAGGATTTCCATAGACTCTTCACGTGATAGCTACCAAAATCAAGATATATATATATATATATATATATATATATAAATATATATATATATATATATATATATATATATATATATATATATATATATATATAACTAATCAAAATCCTCTTGGTTGAATTTATATCCCCCTCACTATCAAACCAAAAGAAATCCACATCAAGCTTATGTTTTTAGATATTCTACTATCCTAAAACATGATCTTAGGATTTCCATAGACTCTTCACATGAGAGGTATCACATATTTTAATAGGCAATGCATAAATTTCATCCATAATTGTAAACATTACAATTATGAATCAACTCCCAACCATTCAAGCATTCAACTTCCTAATCCTAAATATAAATATTACATCCCCATTGTTCCTAATATTAATATTCCATTCTCTACACAAGTTTTTCAACATGATTATTAACTACCACATCACTCTTATAGATTTAGATTATGACAAAGATAATGAATTAAAAACAACTTGTAATACCACTATATTACCTCCTTATATGTTGGAATGGATCCCCCCTTCTCTCCTTCCACAAGATAGGACCAATTATATTTTTTATGACTATTATGACCAACACACTCCATTTTCATAATTTAAAATGAGGACCATTATTGATCTTTATAAGTTCCATTATTAGGTCAAGCTATATAATAAATCATTCTAAGTCTAAGTTATAATTTATTATTTTATGTTTGAGTATCTTATCATGAATGAAGTATTGATCTAATCTTAAGTTGACTAAGTGTCCACACAACTACTTCAATAGTTTATTGATGCCTGAGTCTAAAAGTCTAAATGGACATATTTATTAAAATCTTAACATATATTTAATAAATATGTCCATTTAGACTTTTAGATTTAGGAATCAATAAACTATTGAATTAGTTGTGGGCACACTCAGTCAAATTAAGATTAGATCAATACTTCATTCATGAAAGAGACTCAAGCTTAAAATAATAAATTATAGCTTAGACCTAGACCGATTCATTCTATATGTTGACCTAATCATGGAACTTTTAAAGATCAATAATTGTCCTTATTTTAAAATATTAAAATGGAGTGTGCTGGTCACAATAGTCATGACAAATATAATTGTTCCTATCTCGTGGAAGGAGAGAAGGGGGGATCCATTCCAACAGATAAGGAGGTAATCCAGTGGTATTACAAGTTGTTTTTAGTTCATTGGAATTTTCATAAGCTAAATCTATAAGAGTGATGTGGTAGTTAATAATCATGTTGAAAAACTTGTGTAGAGATGGACTATTAATATGAGGAATAATGGGGATGTGATATTGATATTTAGGATTAGTAAGTTGAATGACCAAATGGTTTGGAGTTACTTCATAATTATAATGTTTATAATTATGGATGAAATTTATGCATTGTATATTAAAATATGTGATACCTCTCATGTGAAGAGTCCATGGAATGCCTAAGATCATGTTGTAGGAAAGTGGAATATCTAAAAACATAAGCTTGATGTGGATTATTTTTGGTTTGATAGTGAGGGGGGTATAAATGCAACCAAGATGCTTTTAATTGGTTTTATCTATCTCTCTCTCTCTTTCTCTCTCTCTCTCTCTCTCTATATATATATATATATATATATATATATATATATATATATATATAATTTGAATTTGGTGTTGTGACATTCACCATATTCAAATTCTAATTTTTTTGGACTAACTAAGATAACTTGTTATTCTCCCATGGTTGATTTTTTATCTACATGAGTGTTTTGACCCCATAGGGATACCCTAAAAAAACATACTTAGTCAATCTCATAAATTTTTATATTGGAGGAAAAACCACTAAGAGGGGATGAATTGGTGTACCAAAAATTTTCTTTCAATTACATCCAATCATTCATGAACTATGAAAGTAACATTAAGATCTAGTAATGCATAAAGATCATTCACATGAGCAAACACAAGAAAACACACATATGAGTGGGAAATACTCAAGGTAAATAAAACCCACTATGATCCATGTAAATTGAATTAAATCTTATAATAAAAGCATTAAATTCTATTGAGCACCAACTCAACTTGGATCACTAATACCAATATAGTCAAGCACCTACTTGACTAGGCTTTAGCAAGCACTTACTTATAGGGAAATACCAACTCCCTATGTGAATCAACACCAAATCAGACACATCATCATTTTTTGTCACCACACCTCTATTATTATATTATGGTCTCATTTTAGTACCTCCTTCTACCCTGCCAATCTTGATTTTTTTTGCTTCTATTGCTTACTTTTCAAATAGGCCTAAACTACCTTGTATATATACTATACTCATGGTTACACACCACCAATCCAATGATACAGATTATTACTATTATTTCATATATATATAATAATTATTATAAAACTCTATGAACATGGTTAAAATTAAATTTGGACCCCTTTTGGTCTACAACAACTCAATTAGGACTCATTCTTCTCTTAGGCCTCATAGAGACTTAATTGCATTAGGTCTATCCTCTTAACACAAAATATTGATCTTCTTGGGATCATATGGATTTATAAAACAACTAAAAACCATTAAATGACTTATTAAATTACCTCTACTGATCTCCTCCATGCTTGGTTAGATTTTTATCTTTCATTTATACCATTGAAGCTTCTTTAGGATAAATTACCCTATTAGGCCTGTGTACCTTAAACGTCTATCTTACAAAAAGAAGATTAAACATTCTTAAGATAATCAATAATTAAAAAATAAAAATGTATACATATACAAAATTACCTCAATATTATCCCCAAATTTTTGAAACACTTTCACTCAGGAGATAAATATTTAGTAACATTTTTGCAACTTGCTCAAAATTGTCAATTTACCTCAAAGACTAGTCATGGCGACTTAGACCTCCAAAACCTATGTAGACACTTTTCATGACTTATGATGAATTTAAATGATCATATGAGATATATATACCATAATTATATATAAATATTATAATTTTTAATGGAAAATATTAGTCTTGCAAACCAATTTCTTGAACTTATATCACAAAGTCTTATCTGAACCAGACTGTCAACTTGTGAGCATCTTTTTCACCATACTCACTAGCCTCAAAAACTTATTACAATCATGAAAATTAATTAAAATTCACAAATAAAATATTCATTCACTTTTTTCATCAAAATGATATGCTCATACCATCAAATGTATCTTCTCATCTCTGCATAGGTTTTTCACTATTCACACTGTTAGATCTATCTGTGACTAGCTAACTTTGATGATAAACTTAGCACACTTTAAGATTATAATCTATCTATAAATAATAATATATATGTAGTATGAGTATCTATCATCTTCTCTAAGTCATTTTATTTTCTTGACCAATGCAATTTTTTAGAGTTATAATAACTTCTTGATAAATAAGCATGTATCTATGTATTTTCTCTCTCATTTGACTAACCACCACCTAGAGGTACCTGGGAGAGTTTACTATGTGCTCCAATAGTTTTTATAGTAATTATAGACCATTCTAGGATATTTTAAATAAGATATTTCACATTGGTTCTTTATTAAGGTTTTAGGGATGGTTATCATAGGTTTTAGTGTTAACGATTGTTCATAAAGGACTACCCCTTAAATACAAAACCAATTCCTATATATCTTAGATAGGATACTTAACCATTTATCCTTAACATATAAGTTTTTCTTGTAGAGGATACATGTGAAAATGAACACTTGAATGTCCTCAAGTTTGCATACCTTCATTTTGTGCACTTGAGAGACCTGAAAACCATTTTCCATGCCTTTTCCTACAAAACATAATCTAATACTTCATGATCACTCTTAAAAAATATGAATAACCTATATCTATACTCTCTTTCACAAATTTACCTTGAAATATGATCCTCATACCTCATTAGGCTAGGTGGGGCTAAATAATAGTCTAGGTACAAACCAAGACTGAAGGACCTACCTTTAAAGACTCATTTTGAAACACTTATAAGTGTATCCACACCTTATTGTCAAGATCACACAATCTTAAAAACTTCTCACATGCCCAAATTATCTCACCTCATCATGTTACCTGCTCATACCTTCACCATGCCATGACTAGGCTTAAGCTTCCAATGTAATTGACATGACCTATTCCTTCCATGTCATGACATAAAAAAACATTAAAAAAGCAAACATAAGACATCAAAACACACTCATATCACTACACCATTCTCTTTTTGGTGACAACACTCTCTAAATGACCTCAATGATAATGCTCTCTCAATGCTCATTGTCACATCACATACCTCTGTTCATTAATTTCACTATGATTATTTCACATGGCTCACACTAAAACTCTTCATTTCATGAATATGAAATACTATTCACATGCATTCCTCTATAGATACCTCTTTATATCATGACATTAGTGACTAGTATAGACCTCTTCATACACTATGTTTCCTATGGAGACATTAGTTATCTTCAAAAACTCTTCCATGATCTATACCTTCCATGCTTACAATATTCATGATAATCTATTCATGAAACACTCTCTCTTTCATGAATGACCTTACTCATGACAAATCTCATGACCACGATCTTCTCTTCTTATTATGGTACTCTTCTTTCTCATGGAAAAACTCTTTTCTCTCATGCACCTACTCTTTCATGTACCTTGACATATCAAATAGTACCATCTATCCTTAGTTAACTTTGACATAAACCATCAAAATATGATTCTTAATATCACACACAATTAATATTGACATGATACAACTTTGATATCAACCTTCACATCAATGACCTATACTTTTCCTAAACCATAATACATTAGTTTCTTTCAAATTCTCTCTTGCCTTTAAAATTATCTCTTGCCTTCAAATTCAGTCTTGCCTTAAAATTATCTCATGAAAACATCAACCTTGATCAATAATCACTTTTGAAATCATCATTTTTCAAATTGAGAATGCACTCTCAATAGGCTACTCATATCCAAAATACTCACTCACTAATTAACACTCTCTTTATGCCACTACCATGTTCAATCACTTGACCAAAAAAACCTTGGACATCAATGACCATTATTAATTTACATAATTCACAATTTTGACATCAATAATAATAACATCAGATTAAACTCCCCCTTTTTCATTAATGGTAAACACACTATAATCTGAAATCACTTCAAAATAGTACTTTTCCTATCTTCTCATTATCCCACTTTTGACATTAATGACAAAGGGCCTTCCAAAAATTTCCATTTGATCCTTGGACCTAAACTTCAATAAAAAACACAATGAAATTTTGAAAAAAACTCATCTTATGCTAATACTAGCTATTTTAGACAACTTATAGAACACTTAAACTATACTTCAATAAAACATGTTTATTATGACTTATACATCACTATTTTGACATTTCACAACATAGAGCTTCAAATATCCCCATAAATCCATACATACCTTCTTTAAATTAATTTAGACACGTATAAATACTCACCTTATTCTTAATATAGTGATATAGATCAAACTCTTGATCACACACTAGGTTGCCCCTCTTATAACACCAACTAAAGAATTAGGGACTCCCACTTTGTCTTCATTTATTATGATCATCACTTTATTCATCAAGACTCTCAATCCATCCTTAACTTACTTCAATTAACTTGATACCAATACCAATTCTTAGCACAAATCTAGCTATCATCTTTTAGAAAAATAGAACTACATTTTACATACCTCTCATATACCAATCAACAACACAAGTTTTTATCACACTTCCAGATATATCAACAAAATTTAACTTATCTCTATGAATATATTGATCTTGTAGACCAATACATATTCCATATTTATATAGTCACAATCATATTCTTAGACTTTCATTCCATACCATGACTCCTCATGAACTAATCTCCATAATTGATGCTTATACTAACCAAAACTCCTTTCACCTAGTCATATACATACAAGATACAAATTAAAAAAATCATACATTGTAATGAAGACAACTTGGAATCCTCTCAAGATGAATCCTTCTTTGACTATAACATCATGCTTCTACTGATAGAATAGTGTCTCCATGAAGCCTAATGAATTCACCCCTTTTCATAGGGATCTCAAAACATCATAAGCTCAAGAGATTCCTTGATCTCCAAACCACTCTTCTTAGCCATCTTCTTATTATGAGACTGCTAGTCCCTCCTTATAATCCACTTAGGCTTGACTAATGCATTTGACTCATCCACCTTGTCATCTTCCTTATTCTCTTTGATTGTCTTGCTAATAAATGCACATAATGAGTGTATTTTACATTCCTTCACTTTTGATCCATGATCTACCTTATAAAATAATCCATCTTGACTCTTGGACTCAATATGATCAACCATAACTTTCTTTGGCTTCCATACCAATATTTGAACCTTTTTATGCACTCTACAAACTCCATATACCTTTTTATATCTTAAGGGCATTCTAACTTCATTCGGATAAAATCTTTCAATGTGTCCCATATTTTAACAACTATATCAAACAATATTATTATACTTACCTCTTAACTGGTCACTCCTTCCATGCTCACATGACAACTCATCCCTTGAGACCATTCTATAATCACTTTCTGTATGACCAAAGCTATGATGAGAAAAATAATAACCATTGAAAATATTATAATACCTCATTATATTAGGCTACCTAATTGGTCTCTTCATGTTGACTTTCATATTGGTACTCTTGACTTGTTGATGATCAATTTGAGTCTTACATTATAGAGTTTATGCATAGGTATTTGAGGTATAACTCTCCTTTTTCTCTTTTTGGTCTTCTTTGAATCCAAGACATTTATTACCATGGAAGGACATTTAAATACTAAAAATATCACCAAGAAATTCAATACTCTTTTCAAATTTATGATGTGTCTTCAACTTGACTATTGATTGATACAATTATGCCTTCAAGGAATCTATTTCTATTCCAAATTTGGAGCATTCCTCCTCCTTGGTCTTAAGACTAGTAGAGATAATGTCAATATGAGTTTCAAACTATTTAATTATCTTCTCATGTTCATTGGTGTTGTTACTTAGTCTTTCTTCAAAGAGATTGAATTGATCTTCATAACTCTTAACCAATGGTCTCAGTTTCTAATTCTTCTTTATTTGAAACTTAAATTCTTTTAGAGCACTCACCAGTTTTGATTCAAGGTTCAATTTAGCCTCTTCTTCATCTAATTCTTCATCATCCATAATACTTTTCACTTTTGAACAACCCTCATTGTCTATTTTTGTAACCATGAATAAGGTTTCATTATTGTCATGACTATTACTATCATCATCACTATCATATGTACTTATGTCACTTACATCAGTGATCTACTATCTTCTTTGGTATATAAAATTCTCTTGTTCTTGAATGACCCTTTCTTTCCTTCGTACTTCTTAAAACCCTTTTTTCTCTTGCTAGGATTATATATCTTTTTATCATCACCATGATTTTCATCATGTTATTAATCATGCTTAGTCTTATCCTTGTTAAGACATTTAGATGCAAAGTGATGAATCTTACCATATTTAAATAATTTTAAAGGAAACTTGCCTCTATACTTACATGATCCTTTCCTTAATTTTTTGACAAACGTGGCTTCTATCTTGTCATCATCAATTTTTATGTCAACATCATCATTGTCCTTCTTACCTTGTTACTTATTATCAGATTTTAACGTATCTTCCTTACTATAAGGTCTTATATCACTTGTTTTCATTTCATAGGTAGTCAAGATACCATGAAACTCATCCATCTATAATATGTTAAGATATTTGATCTTCCCCACAACATACATCTTTGAATCAAACTTGAATGTCATGTATTTCCATACCTTTTATACTACTATTGATTTTTCCAACTTCTATCTTAGACCTTTGATGACATTTACCACTTCATCTACTCTTAACAAATAAGATGTTATGTTTTCATCTTCCTTCATTATCAAGATTTTAAACTGCCTTTAGTGAGTGTAAATTTTCTAACTTAACTCTAGTGTGTCCTTCATATATGGTCTACAAATTTTCCCAAATACCTTTGCCTATATCATAATGCATGACATTAATAAATTATACTTGTAAAAGAATAAATAGGATGTCATCCATTTCCTTAAAGTTGTTCTCACTTCCCTTCTTTCCTAGTGCATCACTTGGTGGTGTAGAGGGTGAAGTAAATCCATCAATAATAGATTTCCATTTACCATAGCCTAAGGACATTACACACACACACACACACACACACACACACATGTATGTATGTATGTATATGTATATGTATATGTATATGTATATGTATGTATGTATATATATATATATATATATATATATATATATATATATATATATATATATATATATATATATATAGCTTCTAGGATCTAATTTAAGCTGTTAGATCTGATTCAAAGGACCAAGCTATGATATATATTATTGGAAGAATAATCATTGGGATTGGGTTGGATTAGTGTAATCAAAACTTTCAATTAAATCCAGTCATTCATGAACTATGAAATTAATATTAAGATCTATAAATGTATAAAAATCATTCACATGAGCATAACACAAGAAAACACACATATGAGTAGGAAACCCTCAAGGAGAAGAAAAACCAATGTGATTCCTAAAGATGAAATATATTCCTATAAAATAAAACATCAAACTATATTGAGTGCCAGCTCAACTTGGATCACCTAACCCAATACAATTAAGTACCTACTTAACTAGGCTTTAACAATCACCTACTTGCAAGGAAGCACCAACTCCCTAAGTGACTTAGTACCAGTTTAGCCACCACATAAATTTTGGTAACAACACATATATTCTAATATTATTTTCTCATTTTAAAACCTCATTATATTCCACCAATCAATATATTTTTTGTTTATATTGCTTACTTTTCAAATAGGCCTAAACTACCTTGTATATATATTATACTCATGGTTACACACCAATTAGTCATCCATACACCTTAAAAATATTAGTTAATACATATAATAGGTCTTATAACACTTTATTAACATGTTTTAAACTAAATTTGGACCCATTTTGGTTTGCAACAACTCAATTAGGCCTCACTCCTCTTTTAGGCTTCATGAAGATCTAATTGCATTAGGTTTGTCCTCTTAATGCCAAATATTGATATTATTGAGCCAAGATGTCTTTATAAAAAAATAAAAACTATTAAATAACTTATTAAATAACCTATAATAATCTCCTCGATGCTTGTTTAGATCTGTATCTTTTATTCGTACCATGAAAGCTTATTTAGGACAAACTACCCTATTAGGCCTGTGTGCCTTAAAAGTTTGTCTTGGAAAGAGAAGTTTAAAAAATCTTAAGATACAAAACAATGAAAAAATAAAAATTTATTAAGATATTAAATTAATAAATATCATCCCAAAATTATTGAAACACTTTTACTTAAGAGATAAATATTCAATAACATCTTTACAACTTACTTACTCAGAACTACCAATTTACCTTAAAGACCAATCATGGTGACTTAGACCTCCAACCCCTATTTAGACACTTATAATGACTTATGATGCATATAAATGATCATATGAGATATATATAAATACTTAGATATAAATATCATATGATATAATGGCAAATATTGGTCTTCTAGACCAATTTCTTGATCTTATATCACAGTCTTGTCGGAATGAGATAGGTCAACTTATGATCAACTTTTTCATAATGTTCAATGAAATAAAAAAATTATTATAAGAATTAAAATGAATTATAAGTAATAAATATACTCTTAATGTAATATTTTGCATCAAATAATATTCTTAGGCCCTCAAATCTATCTTCTCATCTATACCTAGGTTTTTCACAATTCACACCATTAGGTTTGTCTGTGACTGGATAACTTGGATGAACAACATAACATCCTTGAAGTATAGAACATATCCATAAATCATCATGGATATTTTTTATGATTCTCTATAATATCCTCTCATTCATTTGATTTTCTTGACTAATGCAATTTTTGAGAGATACAACTTCTTAACAAATAAGCTTGTATATGTGCATTTTCTCTCTCATCTGACTAATGACCACCACTTGAAAATACCTAGGAGAGATTTATATATGGTCCAATATTTTGTATATGATTTTTATACTATTATGGGATATTTTTAAAAATGTATTTCACATCAGCTCCTTATTAGGGTTTTATGGAGGTTTAACACAAGTTTTGGTGTTGATGATTGCTCATAAAGGGGTACCCTTTATATACAAAACCAATGCTTATAGATATTATATATTAACCATAAAAATTTATCCTTAATATATTATTTTCCTGTGTAGAGGTTAATCATGCAAACAAATACCTAAAATTCTTTTTCATGTTTGCATACCCTCATTTTATGCACTCGAGAGACCTCAAAACAACTTTACATGTCTTTTCCTAAAAAAAATTACCTCATAGTTCATGATCACTCATAAAACAAATTTACTTACCAATATCCATTCTCTACTTCACACATTAACCTTGAAATATGATCCTCATGCCTTATTAGGCTAGGTAGGGCTAAAGAATGGTCTAGGTGTAGACCAAGACTGAAGGACCTAAAATCAAAGAATAACTTTGAAACACTTATGAGTGCATACAAAACTTATTATCATACTCACACAACCTTAAAAATTTATCACATGCCTGATTTCACTCACTTCATCATGCCACTAGCTCATACCTTCACTGTGACATGACTAGGCTCAAGCTTCCAATGTACTTGACACTTTGACATGTTCCTTCCATATCTTGAACTCAAAAAAGAATAAAAAAATAAGAAATAACTCATCACAAAACACTTATATCATTTCATCATTATCATTATAATGATAATACTCTCTAAATAACCTCATTGATAATTCTCTTTCAATGATCATTGTCACATCACATACCTTTGTTCATTCATTTCACTATGTTTCCTTCACATGACTTGCCTTTAAACTCTTAATGTATTGAATATGCCATAACATTCACACAAATTCCTCTACATATGCCTCTTT
>JARHVA010006889.1:447500-517500 GCA_037957365.1 Torreya grandis
ACCCAATATAATCCAAATTTTGTTCCTAAAATAAATTGAAAATATATCATCTAGTGATGATACAATATTATTAACTTTCACACATTTAATTAACTAAATTGGCCAGTCTCATACAATTAAACCTGCTCATGTTCACACTAATTATATTGTCCAACTTGATATAGATCATTCCATCTCTTATGTACCTTAATGTATCAACCAATTTGATGCAATTAATTTCAACAATTTTGTATGATATTTCATTTTCCAAGATAATGTCATCTAGTCCATTTCTTTACCTTCTACTTCACCTTCTAAAATTACCTTAGATTATAAGGCTAATTGTATAAATAAAATATATTTCAAGTTTGAAAAGAAAGGTAATCATATTATAGAACTTGAATTTGATGTCAAATAATATGTACCTTTACCTGTTATTCCTAAAGATGAATCTATTTTGGAATTAATCCATGCTAGATAACCTCAAATTCCTCACCAACATCACAAGCATAGAAAAAAGGATTCTTCCTTCCAAAAATTAATTGACAGCATTGACCCTAAAATTATCCTATTTAAAATATTCCTCTAGCTCCATATCATTTCCAAGATTGAAATGCCATGCTCATTGAGGAAACATTTTCTATTAACTATGGAAAAAATACATCTAAAACAATTCTCATCTCTAAGGAACTTCATTTTGAAGAGAAAGATAAATTTAGCCTTTTTTGGACAAGTATCATGAAGTAATTACTTGGTCATATGAAGACATGCCCAACATTAAACCTAACATATTTTTCATTAGCATCATCTCATATTTAGATGAAAAACTTGTTTTATAGAAGAAATGAAAGTTTCCTTTTAATATTTCCACTTTATGTCACAAATAAATTATCAAGTGTAGATACTAAATATTAATATTTATAACATCTTGGTCTTGTACATTTGAAAAATATAAATTAGGGATATAACCTTTGGTTCTAAACCTTCTTTCTACTGGAAGGCTCGCATTCACCATATCACTATGCCTAAATGATCATCTCTTAGTCTAATCAATATCATTTTGATGACTACTATCTTACACTATATAGAAATATTGAAACTTGATAATTATCCTTCACTTTCAATTTTAGATCCATACCTATGTTAAAATAAAAATATCAATAGTGTCAATATCCTTATCTAGGATCCAATTTCTAAAATTCATCCAAATTGAAAATTATTGTAAACTTATGGGTTGGCCTATTTGTCTTATTAAACCCTACCATTAGATATTTTCAAAAGGTATGTTATAGATACAATTTTAAGCCTTCTCATTCCTCATCTATAAAATACCAAGAAAACACCTAGTAAATCTAAATTAAGCAAATATAAAACCAAAATATTCTAACCTATTTTCATATCAATGATACAGGTAGTCATATTATAGGTTTAAACCATTCAAAGAGTGTCTTATGAGTGATATTTGTCATGTTACAAGATATATCACTTCATGCATCATCATATAGTAAATTTCACCCTTGTTCACACACTATCCCACACATATGATAGAAATACATAATTATAATGCCCTCCTTGGAGTATAGTCTATGTAGGTAGAAGATATTGACAAGGGTTCTTTGGGTTTAACTCAACACCCTGATTCCACCAACCCACTTTTAGATAATTCATTCCAAGGGTTAAGAGATAGGTTTTGATCAATTGATAAAGAGGAAGAAGTTATATCCCAGATGTCTTTAAATTAATATAAAGGTGACATAAAACTAAAAACAATGAATTTAGTCACATCCATATATAGTCATTATTCATTACTATACACTTGAATCATAGTTAAACACTAGCATCAAGGGTACTGTCTATATTTGATGGTAATGTTCATAGCTATAAAAATACAATTTATAAAATATGATGATTGATATTACATACTTTACACATGTTTATAATTGATATTTTATTATGACTAGTAAACCAAAATAATTATAATTTCTCATTAGTACTATAATCAATTGAACATATTTTGATTTTAGTATTTTCTATATTTACCATAGCTCAATATTATATTTCAAAATATTCATTTATCTAAAATTTGAAATTAATTAGCCTACTATAGATTAGTTTATCATCCTTACTATTTTATTATTTCTATATTATTAACCTTATACCCCACATTCTAAAATTTAGGGTTAAACATTTGGTGAACCTGATCCCTGAGTCTTCCTTTACAAACCTAGCTTGATCTAGGGTTTCTTAATTTACTATTATCTAATATCTGACTTGTGATTTCTAAATCTTAAAAATTTAAAAATCATAAATTATTTTCTTAAAATACTGTTCAAGATGGATAGAAAGGAACATTTTCCTCCTTTTATGGTTTCTAATGAAGATAATCAATATGTCCTTAATCAAATCCCTCCTTCTCCCACATTTCCTCTAGATGGTGTGCATATGCATATTTAAACCAAAGTACATAGACTATATGCTTATGAATCCATTAAAGACCAAATAAACCTTCAGAGAAAGTTAATATAATAATTAAAAACAAATTTAAGGTCAAATATTAGCTTTGGAAAATTAGATTACATACCTATAGAATCAAACATATGTCATTGTTAATCATTTAATTCTATATTTATATATAAATGTTATAACTAATAAGGTTTCATATCTAAATGATAAGCTACAACATAATTCATATAATATTAGTGATTCCAAAAGTGAATAAAATGTTAATAAGATTATAAGTTAAATCTTAAGAGATGTTTTTCAATAAAGTGATTTTAATACATCCTCTACATACTATAAGGAGATAAAAATACTATTGTCAATATCATAGAATTCATGGGAATCATATAGATTATTATCTTGATTCAAATAAAAATAAAAAAGATAAATTATAATGTTGACCATATCATTGATACATCATTTAAAAAACCCACTCATATTATGAGTACCTCTCTTGAAGAACATGGCACAAAGAAAAAGTATGGGTACCAAAGGATAATTTAAAATACACACAAATAAAAATGCAAAACATAAAGAAGTAATATATTAAAAAATACACAATCACATCACATAAATATTCAAAATGAAAAGTTAGAGAAAGATATGTTACAAAAATAACAAGAAGTCAAAACACAAATTACATCTTTTCCTTATGTTTAATCAAAGATACATGACTCTTCTCTCATCCATAATGAGATACAACGTTTTGACAATGATGAACATACTTAGGAAGAGAAAAATTTCAAGAAGATAATTAAAAATTATGGTACAAAATTTTATTAAAAAACAAATGCTCCAAATGATATATCTCACATTCAATAACAAACTAAGAAGTGACAAGTCTCTTATAATAATGATTACATTAATGATTATGATCCAAATAATATATAAGATTTGTATGATCCTAAGGATACTAATTATATATCATATGAATATGAAACACATCATATACAACCTTCAAAGGAATCCCATTTATGAGTATAGTGGATTATATTAGTAATTTTCATTGTAAATATCTTATTTGTTTATCCTATCAAATATTCCAAAAATATTCAGCATTTCTAGATTTCATTATCTCTTTATCACCTATGGTTTTTAGAATATGTTATTGGATAGAATATAATTTTAATTCATATGTATACATGTTTTTAAAACATATTTGAGTGTGATACATTCATACCCAAACACATGATCTATGCATTTACATATTTAGACCTTTCCTCTACCCATCTCATATAGTATATTGGGATCATTTGTTTTATTTCATCATGATTGTTTTAGGTTTCATATCCTCTATTATTATTTATAAATTATCATATTTGAGATTATATGATAAAATTTACACACATATATATCCATGCTCATATTTTTCATAATGTACTTGATATGTTATACTACAAATCATTTTTTACTAACACGTTTATGCAAGGACTAGTATACTATGATTATGCATGTTGTTTATGTTTCATAAAATTTTCAATTCCTTGGGTGTATTCAATTTCTTGTTATTTCCTTGATTGTGGAGCATTTTAATATGTTATTTGCCTATTTTATCTTATGCCATTATACATTATATGGAAATTTTGATATGTCATTCCATGTTTATTGGACATTTAAATATGTCATCTCTTTCGATTGTGTGGAATTTTAACATGCCCCTTGTATGAGGTATCCTTGGACCATATTTTACATTACATTTATTACTCTTGTGTGTGTTCTTGATTATTTATTAATATTGTAATATTACTCTCTATAAATCTCCATGATCTATATCATGCATCTTTGTGACTTGATGTGATCAAATACTATGATCCTAATTGATATATCTAATTCAACATGTTATCCCTATATGCCACATGATTTATACACACATTATAAAACTAATTTCTCATTTTGAGATAATTTACCTACTATATTCTATTTACATCACCTCAAAAGATGGGGTATATCAATGGGGGCATGACATATAGTCATGATCTCCATATTTTCAATATTTTAGTGGGGGTATGTCATAAAAACGTGACCTCTACACATATACACCTTCACAATATTTAAAGTTTTTAGTGGGACATGTAATAAAAACATGATCTCCACATTTATACACTTATTCAATATCTCCATAATTTAGTAGGGGCATGCCATAACAACATGAACTCCACACTTATAGAATATCTAGTTTAGTTTCATGATTTAGATATACACTTGGGTAAAATCATATACATTACACTAATTTTATATATATTTGAAATAGTATTTTAGATTTGTGACACATATAATCTATAAAAAAAATGTATTAAAGGTGCATATTCCATGTTATTTCACAAAAAATTGTAAAATTTCTAAATTATACCACTCATCAAGATGCACGAATTACACCAAGATGTAATGTTATCGATCCTTTTATTATGTAGCATTTTGTTCCTTTTATAGGTTAAATTGATTAAATCATTGAAAATCACTATATTTATAGATTGGAGTGATTAAATCATACAATCTCACCAAATTCATAGGATAAGATTATTAAATCACTCATCCTCTTGAGATTATATATGTTCACACTTGACTTGTGTGATTAAGATATAATGATCTCAGTGCATGTGTAATAATTAATCCTTCTACCAAATTTATGGAATAATACCTTCCATTCTTCATATTCAAAATCTCCAAGGCATAGGTTTGAACCTTTCCTATCTCTAATTATTCATAACGAAGCATATTTATCAAGTCAAAACATCAAGAGGCAACATGGTTGCATCATAAACATAGATGTACTCATTACTTGCTCTATTTCTCTTCAAGAATTTAAATTATTTCAAATTAAAAATTATATGCACTAATTTATAATATAACATGCTCTTGGTTACAATTCATACACCTACAAATCACTCAAAGTGGCTTAAGTAAATTTAAGGAGTGTTCTACACACCTAGGTACACATTTCTTTCCTTTAACCTATTTATTTCATCCTTATGAATTAATATATTAAGAGGGTGAGGGAAATTTAAATAATAATAATAAATATTTATAGCATCTCAATATTATACATTTTGCAAATATAAATCATGGATTTCTCCTTTAGTTCTAGACCTCATTTCTACTAAAAGGCTCACATTCACCATATCACTATGCCTAAATACTTACATCTTATTTTTATCCATATAATTATGATGACCTAGGTCTCATACATTCCATATAAATATTAAAACCCAATAAACATCCTTTACTATCAACTTTAGATCCACACATATTTTCTATCCTTTTGGATACTACCGGCCATAAAGGGACACTACCACTAATAGTAGTGTCTAGATCCTCATCTAGTATATAGTTTCTAAAATTCAAATAAAATTCAAATGATTTAAAACCTATTGCTTGTATTATTTTTCCTATTTAACCCTACCATGAGATATTTTCAAAAGGTGTGGTATAAATTCAAGTTTAAGCCTTCTTAATCCTTATCTATCAAATATGAAATAAACACTTACTAAACTTAAATCAATCAGCTACAAAATTGGGATATTATATCTTATTCGACCATATTTTCATATTAATAATATAATGGTCATATTATATGTCTAAATCATTCAAAGAGTAGACCATGAGAATATTTTTCAATTTACAAGCTAGACCACTATATGCATAATCATATAGTATATTTCACCCTTGTAAACATACTTTCCACCACATAGGGGATAACTACATAAGTTCAAGTAATTCCTTGGAGTATTAGATATTTAGGAAATACCCATTGATATAGGGGTATTTGGGGTCCACTCCACACCATGAGCCCACAACACATTTTTATAAAATTCATTCTAAGGGTGAAGAAGGGTGAAGAGATAGGGTTTGGTCAATCAATAAATAGTGATAATGTATATCCTAGATCTAAATACATTAGTATAAAAATGAGAAAAAAACCCAAAAAAATGAAGTTAGTCACATTCAAATCTAGTCATTATTTTGTATTAGACACCTGTGTCATAGTCAGACACTAGCATTGATGGTGGTGTCTATATTCAACATTAGTGTTTTAGACTACATAAGTACAATTTCCATAATCTGGTGATTAATATAGAATACTAATCCCATATACTGAACACCTTTTTATACTATATAACTACCTAAACATAGTAAACTTATACAAGTATCATTTCTCTTTAGTATTCCAATCAGTTAAACATATTTTGAATTTAATACTATCTATATTTAGCATATCTCAATAATTATAATTTAGAATATTCAGTTATCTAAGTTTTGTAATTAATTTACCTACTATATATTAGTTTAGCACCCTTGTGATTTAAATGTTTATATAATATTAACCCTATACCCCACATTTTAAAATTTAGGGTCAAACATTTCCACTTTATGGTATAAGGAAATTATCAAACTTTTAGATGGTAAGTTTACTAAACCTATAGATTATTGTGAATGGGTATCCACGATTATTCCAATTTGCAAGAAAGTCACTATAGCCATTTTCATCTATATTGAAATTCATAATCTTAACTTATCATGTCATAAAGATAATTCCTCTTAGCATCAAACAATGCCATTATTGATTCTAAAACAAGTTATAAGATTATTTCCGTCATGTATGGTTTTTTGCACTATAATCATATTCTAATTTCTCCTGAGATCAACACAAAACTAACTTTACAAATGAATTGGGAACTTATTGATATTTTAATACCTCCTTTAACCTTAAAAATTCCATAGAAACCTATCAATATATAATGACCCATATTTCTCATCAATCATCAACAAAATAGTAAAAACCTATGTGGATGATCTTATTGCCAAATTTTAGCATCGTGAAAACCATATTTAGGTTTTGCTATCATCTTTGATTATGTAATAATTAAAAAAATTTAATTAATCATCATAAGTATTTTTTTGTGTTATGTTAAGAAAAATCTTAGGATTATTGGTTTTTTACTAGGGATTAATGTAGATCTCACAAAAATAATTGATATTGTAAACATGTATATACCTTGATTTATTCTTGACATTTTTACCTATCCTAAGAAACTTGGGGTAATCTAATGATTTTATCCCAAGATGCATTACCACATCTATTTGGTAAAATCCCTCATTAAGAAAGGTAATGTTTCTAAATGGATAGATGCATGCCAAAAATATTTTAAAAAGATGGAGGAATAATTACTTCATCCTCCTACTCTCTGACCACCTTCTAGTGATCACTCTCTCATCTTATGTACATCATATAACCCCATATCATTTAGGTAAATGCTTCTAGAACAAGATGGGTCAATAAAAGAGTATATTATTTAAAAACATTAGTCATTCCTTGATATATTATCAAATATGCTACATGAAATTGGAACATGAATATCTCATAATATAATTTATATCTAAAAAGATTCAAGATTATATGCATAATTAGAGTGTTTACACCATAGTCCATTCTAATTCCCTTCATCACTTTTTAACCAATGATTTATTAGCTATAAATAGAATTGATAAATGTAGGGTACTCTTAATAGAATTTAACTGAAGAATTTTGATCCAAAAATAGTCAAAGGCCAAGTGATCAATAATCAACTTACTGTCACCCCCATCCTAACTATGAGTTACATTCAATACAATATTCTTTATGAAGAGATCTTCTTTCTCAAAAGTTTTAACCAAGATATTTATTTTAAAGAATACATTCACAACTTTATGTTTGATCTCAAGGTAAAAATACTTGAAGATCTTGGCATATTAGTGTACAAACATAAATCCAAAGTCATCATAAAATAATTACCTAAAGTCATGATTGATTTCCACTAATAAAATTGGACACTTCACTTAAATGGATCCAAATTCCTTCAAGGAGCTAGGACAAAATATGTCTTAGATGAATATAATGGAAAAATCATTCCTCTATCTTTTCTATTAAACCTTGAATTCACTAATAACATGGTTGAATATGAATCTCTCATCCTTAAGATGTAACCATAGATTTATATATTCCCTAATTGCATACCTTAAGAGAGTCATAGCTAATATGTCATGAAGCCATTAAATAATATAAATGTAAAATTGAAATTATCATTACATATCATCAACGCATCTATAATTTTACTAAATATTTTACATATTTCACCATCAAATCACTGACATGATCACAAAATTATATAGTTGATTCTCTTATTTCATTAACATCTTTTTTTCATCCTCGTAAGGAATTACACAACTCACAATTATTTATCCACATAATGAAATTCACATACACTTTAAAATCTAAGTATGATTCTCTTATATTCAAAATTGATGTTATCACTACTCAATAAATCCCATGGTATAGATACATCATTTAATTTATTTAACATCATACCTATCCCTTAGATTTTAATTCTTGTGAAAAGACTAGAATTCATATACAAGATTGAAAATATGTACTTATAAATGACATCCTTTATTATCACAATGTCAAAGGTACCTAAATCAACTATTTTACTCAATATTAAGTTATTTATATTCTTAATTAGGCACAAGGGGAAATATTTGATGGTCATTATATCAGAAATAATACAACCCAAAAATGCCTATAGATGAGATATTTTTGGCCTACCCTTTATAGATATGCAATCACATTTGCTAAAAAGTGTAATCCTTGTAAACTCCATTATGATATAATTCACTCTCATTTGATGATATTCAAATCTTGGAGTCTCCTTAGCTAGTCTCTATGTGAGCATAATATCTCATCAGCAAGTTACCTAGATCACAAGATGGTCATATATTCATCATCACATTTATAGAGAAGTTTACCAACTGGGTATAAGATATGCCCCTTATTAATGTTACAAGTGTCATGATTTTAAAATTAATTATTAATCAAATAATATGTAATTTTTAGATTCCTCATGCCATTATATTTGAAAATGGTGAGAATTTCAAAAAAAATAAAAATGAAAAAAACTATTAACAAAATTCAAAACTGTGCATAATTTTTTCAAACCTTATCACCCTCAGTGAAATAGTCAAGTTAATTCCACTAAAACAATCCTTAACAATATATTGAAAAAACTTAACATGGATTCTCATTTTTAGTAACATATCAAACTATACCCTACACTATGGGATTATCATACTAGTATTCATATCACCACTGGGGTAACTCTATTCTCTTTAGTTTACAGCTCCAAAATAGTCCTACCTTTAGAATTCAAGTTAACCTACTTACACATATATCTTAACAACAACATCCTTAACTAAGATATTTATGAATCCAATATTCACAAATTAGATCTCTTAGATGAGTAATTTATCAACATCTTATAACATAATTACCAATACAAAGCTCAAATATCTAAAAAATATAACAAAAAATCAATGTCCATACTTTATATATAAGAGAATTGATGCTTAAATTGGATCACACCCATGAAAAATAGGGTAAATGTGACCCAAAGTGTTGGTTTCCTCATTTAGTCAAATAAATATTTAGACCTATTACTTGCATATATATCACTATTTCTATCTATATATTATGGAGTTAACATATACTGCAATTTTAATTTTCATTTACATACCTATGATATCCCATTTTACACATCATCCCTAACTCCTATCTTAGGTCCTTAAGTATTTTGTCTCTACTTAAACCTCTTGATTTCTCAAAATGTGAATTTCATTGTAAGACCTCAAATAGGACTAGGCTTTCCTCACAAATAATTATTCATCCATTTATTTTTTAGTTAACCATGGTTTCCTATTTTGGTTTTAGGTTTCATATTAATTTTGCATACCCTTTGGGGTCTTTACATATGCCTCTTTGCTTTCCAATTTTTAATTTACATTTTAAGACCTCAAATTGGACCAAACCTTCCCTAGAAATAGCCATCAATTCATTTCATAGGTGTATCCTTTTCCCAACCTTAGTTAGACCTCCTCCATGAAAGAAAAGGTAATAATCAAGAGTAGTGTATTCCTTCATATATAATCAGCTATATTCTATCATGGGAAAACTCTATTAGTCTATCTTAATGTATCCATTCACATACATCACTTCTCATGATGATGATTCATGCCTAACTATCATTTTATCAATCTTATTTAGATAATTGTTTTGTTTTTGGGGCAACCTGATTTTTTATGATCATTTCCATTTCCCCATATATTTCTCTATCCCTTTATACTCACCAAGGTTAGTTTCTATATTTCACTCTCTTATAACTTGAAAGCATAGGAGTTTTAGACACTATGGTATTTAAGCTATATTTTATTTGATCTAAGTGTAAGATCTCATGTGATATCCATCATTATCACCCATGGTTTTATAAATGTGTATGGGGGAGGAATAGTAAAATAAAAAATAGTTAAAATCCATATAATATGAAAAAGGCAAATGTTAAACTCACACCAAAAGACAAGATACTTTTTTTTCACATCTCCTACCTTAATAAAATCTCAAACTCCAAAATTTTCCTCAAGATAGAGATAAGGTCCATTTAGGTGTCGTAGGCTAGTAGACTAGGGTAGGAAATCTCATATTAGTACATCATTATCCAGTTTAGTGCCACATACTTTCTCACACAAGAACCCAATATCTATATTAGATAAAAAATTATATAATGGGTCATAAAGAGCATGGAACACAGTTTTGAAAGGTATGATCCTTTTAATTTTTATGCATACTAGCCTTCATGGGATGATATTTTTATACTTCACTATGTAACCCAAGATTATGTTGCTATGAAGGGTTACTTAAGCCATTGATGTTACAAAACCCTAGTCTTTCCAACTTGATTTGAGTGTTTCATTTCTTGTAAAAATCATGTTTTCTCCCTGGTGTCACCCTTTTTCCCACAACACCCATTTAATTTTCCCCTTTGATAGGTAGGTGTGCTTCAAAATCATTTTCTAGTTTCTATATTTCCTATTCTCCATCTCTTTTGACATGGTAAGAATATAGCAGTTTTAATTTATCCATTTTTGGAACAGAAGTTGCATCTTTGATTTATTATGAGATGATCTATTATTTATTACCTTATCTTTATATGAGCTATATTATTTAGGTTTTTGGGACCATGAGTCTTTGATTTGCCTTTTTGTAGGACATTTAATCTTTCTTTTTTTCATTTTCATGTTTTTCACATCACTTTTATATCTTCGTTTGAGTATGGCTTGTGATTTATATTAAATTGATGTTTTCAACCTTCATTATTTCTTATTTTTCATGTTTTTAATGGATTTTTACTTCTAATATATTGATTTTATTTATTATATAGTTTTATGTGTCATTGGTTTGATCTAGATTGTTATTTATCTATTTTATTATTTTTAGGAAACTAGGGTCTAGTTCCTAGACAATAAAGGGTATAGAATAAGGGGAAAAATCTAATTAAATATAGTAAAATATAGGTTTTTATCAAAATTAATTACATCAATTGCATAGGGAGATAAATAAATGTATCTAGAAAAATAGGCTAAAATAGATTATTTAAGGGTTAAAATCTACTACACAGGATTGGGACAGTGTTACAAATATATATCTAGCTTTAATTTTATGAAAGAATAGGAACATTGAAATAGGAAATCCTAGTGTCTAGTTATATATTCATTTTCTACTGCTATTGTCCTAAAGGCTTGAGATTTTTGGGTTTTGTCTATTGTCTTAGTGTGAGTTTATGTATGGAATTTTAGAGGTTGAATGTCAATAGAGATCATTAAAGGTCCATTTCAATCTCCAAAACCTAAGTTTATCTACACACATCAAAAAACAAATACATTAAAATCATAAGGGGAAAAACTAGGTTAGGGTAAATATGATTGCATGGTATAGAACCCCTATTGTCTTGATTGCTACCTACATTAACCCTCAAGATAAGGTATCAGATCAAAGGTATTTATCCCTCTGGGAATGTGCATAATCAAATAACATAGTAGATGTAAGAATGAAATTTTTCTTAGGCCCTTCTTTGATCAATCATGCAAGTCTATGTGTGATGTAGAAAGCTAAGCTATATTATTGACTAATTTTTATTATGTTCTATGTCAAAGTAGTAAGTGATAGATATAAAATGCCTTATGTAGTATTTTATGTAGGAGACTCTTTATTTTTAATTTGGGATATTTATTCACTTTTAGATGACATTATAAAACTTAAGGATGAAGCTATGAAGGGGTTTAGACTCATCAAGTGAGGGAAAATGACTATTAAAGCTCTAAATGACCTTGGATAAGAGCAATGGAAATGAACACCCTAGGGTCCAGCACTGTAGTCCAATCCCAATGCTCTTATCCTATAGGATTGAGACCTAGGGGGTGGAATAAGAATGGAAAATATAACCTAGCTAAGGTAGAATGTGGTTTTGAAAGTCTATGGATGACTGGTAATAAGGAAAAAGGTGACTAGATCATGAAACAAGACAAAGATGAGTAAAACAAAAGATATGGATAAATGTGAACATGGCTCATATTCTCTAGTCAGAGTCTCATATGAAAGTTGGCTATTAGACATCAAAGGTTAAAAATGTTGTTTGAGTCAGATTGAAGAAAGTTGGCTATGGCACAGGAGAATGGGGCACATAAATTTTGACAATCTTATCAAAATTTGCAAAAAGCAAGTAGTCAGGAATCTTCTAATGATCACAAAGCCATCTAACACGCTTTATGGACCTTGTTAGCATGGGAAGTAGGCTAGAAGGTGGTTCAAAACAAAAGAGTACTCGACCACTCAGATGCTAGAGCTTTTTCACATTGATCTATGTGGACTTATGAGGACTCAAAGTACTCAAGGTGATAAATATTTCATGTTGTTTATTGATGATTTTTCATGTATGACTTGGATAATGTTTTTAAAGAAAAAATCAGAAGCTTTTAGACAATTCAAAGCCATCAAAGCATTAGTTGAGGATGAAACTAATCTGAAGATTAAGTGTCTAAGAGCAAATCGAGGAGGAGAATTCATGTCAGATCAATTTATTGACTTTTGTGAAGATTATGGAGAGAAAGAGGTTGATTTGATATTGTAATATCTAGCTTAGAAGAGTAATTGTGAGAGATGAATATGATTTGTATTTGTTATATCTAGCTTGGAAGATCAAAGGTGATAAAGAGGAAGGAGATGTTGTATTGATCAATCATTTGTTGAGAGAGCAACATTCAGAGATAGGTGTGTGGTATACACAAAGGGGTTGGTGCTCTTGTGGGTTAGTGCTCATGAATTGTTGCTGGGTTGGTGCTCATCAAAGGGGTTGGTGCACTTGTGGGTTGGTGCTCATGAATAGTAGCTAGGTTGTTGTTCGGCAAAGGGGTTTGAAGCTCATGTGGGTTGGTGCTCATGAATTGTAGCTAGGCTGGTACTCGGCAAAGGGGTATGGTGCTCCTGTGGGTTTATCCTCATGAATATACTTGAGATTGTTCTTCATGGTTTTTTCCACATTGGGTTTCCACATTATATCTGGTGTCTCTCTCTATCTTGTTTGATGTTTATTGTTTGAGTTTTATTTCATATCTTAAATGTTTGATTAAGTAGAATTTGATAAAAGGAAAGTTTTATAAGATATATAATATATTGATTCACCCCCCCTCTTAGTATATTATATGATTAATAATTGGTATCAGAGCAGGTTCCTTTTTGAAAAGTTTTATAGCTTGAAGGTATATTGGGAAAGCACGATGGCTGGGTCACACGAAGGATTTTCTACAAATAAGGCACCTTTGTTTGATGGGATGAATTATGCTTTTTGGAGCATGAGGATGAAGGTTTATTTGATGGCCCTTGGACTTGACATATAGAAAGCAGTCGTAGAGGAATATGAAGAGCCACATACATCTACAATTACTCCAATAGAAAAGAAGGCAAATGAATATAATGCTAAAGCTTTAAATGCTATTATATATGGTTTATGTGAATCTAAATTTGTTAAAGTCAGTTAATGTAAATTTGCTCATGAAACTTGGGTAAAACTTGAGAATATTTACAAAGGTGATGGAAAGGTTCAGCAAGCTAAGCTGCAGACTTTTAGAAGGTAGTTTGAAGTTTGAAGATGGAAGAAGAAGAAGATATAGCCAATTATCTCTTGCGAGTTGATCAGATAGTAAATCAGATTCAAGGTCTTGGAGAAACATTGGAAGAGTAAACGGTGGTGAAAAATGTTTTGAGATCTCTACCAATGAGATATGATGCAAAGGTTTCAACAATCGAGGAGATGAAGAATTTGGCCAAGCTAAAGATAGATGAGCTTCATGTTATTCTCACAGCATATGAGATGCAGATAGAACAAGATAAACCCTTAAAGAGAGAAGTAGCTTTCAAGACATCAAAGAAGGAGAAAGTTAAGATTCAAGAATCAAATGATAGTTCCAGTGATGATGAAGATGACAATGAAGCACTTTTCATTTGTAGGCTGAAAAGAGGAACAAGTAAATATCAAGGAAAATTACCTTTTAAAATGTTTTAATTGTGGAAATATTGGACATTTTTTAGCTAGATGCCCAGATAAGGTTAATGATGACAAAGAAGAAAAGCCTAAATATAAGAAGAATTTCAAAGGAAAATCTAAGAAGGGTTTTGAGAAGAAGAGCCTATATTCTAAGGATCCTAGTTTAAGCGAAGATAGTGGAGTCAGTGATTCAAAAGAAGAAGAGATTATATTCATGGCCATACATGAAGGTGATCAAGAAGAAGAAGAAGAGGAAGCTGAAGTGAATATGGAAGGAGAGCTCATTTATGCCGTAGAAGAGTTAAAAGCTGTTCAGAAGAAGAATCAAATATTAAAGTGCTAGATCAAGAAAAATGAACAAGAGTCAAAGGAAATGATTGAAGATATACAAGCACACTTTGAAGAAGCCAAGAAGAATGAAGAAGATCTCACAGCACAGTTGGAAATAACAAGAAAATATTGTGAAAGGTATGTTCTTAAAATTGCCTCTTTAAAAGAAGATATTAAGAAAGCAGTCAGTGATAAAGTAGTCAGTGATTCAAAATTTGAGGATAGCACTAACATGCTGAATAAGATATTGGAAAGTCAAAAAGCATATTCAAATAAGATAGAGATCAGATTTGAAAAGAAAAAGAGCTATGCTAAAGCTCTTATAAAAGAGGAAACAAAAAGGGGAGAATAGAAAAAAATAGAGGACATTCCAAATAGAGAAGGCTAGAGAGAACAAAGCTACAAAAGGAAATTAGGTTAGAGATATATAGACATGTCTTATTTTTATCGCTATTATTTTTATTGTAATGGGTATGGTCACAAGAAATTATAATGTAGAAAAAGAGCTAACAATTTCAGAAATAAGGAGAAGGAAAGTCAAGTAGAGTCAAGCAGAAGCCACAAATATTTTGCTCCTCTATCAAGCTTTGATGAAGAGATCATAGTATGCTACAAGTGCAATAACTTTAGACACATAGCTTGGTATTATAGAAGCATGTTTGAGTTAGTCAAGAAGGATTAGAGTTTCAAATCTCCATTCATCAAGAAGAGTAATTAGAGTGTCAAAGATTCATTCATCAGGAAGAAGGTTCAGACATGTTCGTGGCAGAAGAAACAATCTAAAGATTCAATGATGGTTCAGACAGCACTACATGTAAGAGGTAAAGATCAGCCATGGTTAATTGATAGTGGTTATTTGAGGCATATGATAGGAGATAAAATTAAATTCATATCTCTAAACAAGATCAATGGTGGTACAATGAGATTCAGAGATAAAATGACTACCAGGATAGCTAGGAAAAGTACTTTGAGTTTGGATTATGGTAGAACTAAGACTAAAAATGTTTTGTATGTAAAAGGTCTTAGGAATAATTTGTTGAGTGTTAGTCAAATTTTTGATCAAGGATACACATTAAGGTTTCATGCTGAAGGTTGTGAGATTAGAAGAAAAGATTCAAATGAGTTGATTGTAGATGCTCAAAGGACAGGGAACAATGTATATGTTTTGTTAGATATCTTCTCAAAGGCATGATCAAAGGACATATTCAACGATTGGCGAGAGGAGTTGGGATTAATTTCTATTACTTCCTACCATTGATGTTCAGCATCAGTTGAGGGGGAGCTAAGTGTTAGCTCTAGGTAGGCCCTTTGCCATTGATGTCAAAGGGGAGAATAATAGGTACATGTATAGGTACAGGTGCAAAAAAATAGGTACAGGGAATAAGTATAGGTTACTATAGTAAGGGGAAGTTACTATATGTTTTTAGATGACAAGATGTGCAGGTGATAGGATGTGGCAGTTTTAGGATTGAGGTTGCCATCAATGACAAAGGGGGAGATTGTTGGAAATATTATCATTGATGTCAAAGGTTTAGCATTATTGGTGATAAAGGCCCAATTGCATTTAATGTTGTTTATCTTGGCTAATGTGAGTTAATATTTATTTAATATTAATGAATGTATTTTTTGTTGCATATGAGACAAAATAAGGGCCCATGGAGAAGTCAAAGAGCCATGAGGTAAAGATAAAAGAATGATGGGATGCATTTTCCTATGAATAGTCATCTTTGGGAATACTAAGAGTCACCAAGTGAAGACAAAAGAGTAAGGGCACAATTTCTCATGAAGGGACACTTTAAGGAATACAAAAAGTCACCAAAGATAAAGACAAAAGTGGGAAGGACATTTTTGGTCATGAAGGGTCACCACATGACTAAAAACGTCCTTCCCACTTTTGTCCTTATCTTTGGTGACTTTTCATATTCCTTAAAGTGTCCCTTCATGAGAAATTGTTCCCTTACTCTTTTGTCTTCACTTGGTGACTCTTGGTATTCCCCAAGATGACTCTTCATGGGAAAATGCATCCCATCCTTCTTTTGTCTTTACCTCATGGCTCTTTGACTTCTCCATGGGCACTTATTTTGTCTCATATGCAACCAAAAATATATTCGTTAATATTAAATAAATATTAACTCACATTAGCCAAGATAAACAACATATCTGCAATGGGGCCTTTATCACCAATAATGCTAAATCTTTGATATCAATGACAATATTTCCAATAATGCCTTATGTAGTATTTTATATAGGAGACTCTTTATTTTTAATTTGGGAGATTTATTCACATTTACATGAGATTATAAAACTTAAGGATGAAGCTATGAAAGGGGTTTAGACTCATCAAGTGAGGGAAACTGACTATTAAAGCTCTAAATGACCTTGGATAAGAGCAATGGAAATGAACACCCCAGGGTCCAGCATTGTAGTCCAATCCCAATTCTCTTATCCTATAGAATTGAGACCTAGCAGGGTGGAATAAGAATGGAAAATTTAACCTAGCTAAGGTGGAATGAGGTTTTGAAAGTCTATGGATGACTGGTAATAAGGAAAAAGGTGACTAGATCATGAAACAAGACAAAGATGAGTAAAATGAAAGATATGGATAAATGTGAACAAGGATCATATTCTCTAGTTAGAGTCTCATATGAAAGGACTATGAAAAGATATGATATGTGTGGTTGCTTGACCAATTTAGGGTGTATACATTATCTTAATTTTGATGTATTTTTAGGGATTTTACTCATAAGCAGCCTTGGATTTTTAGATTAATGATTGATTCCTTGGTCATTATTTATTTTTATTGGTATTTTAGTTATAAACTATCCCTTTTCATCTAGGTTTTTTTATTTTCCAAGTGATTTTTTCAATTTTTAATGTTTTCCATTTACTTTAGTCTTCCTACATTTGTTTTTTTTGTTCTCTAGTATTATATCCATTTGGTTTTTCCAATGCAGTTAATCCTCCCTTCATGATTGAGAATATGATTGTTACATGAATACATTTAGTGATAAATTTAATTCAAGTTATGTATATGCTACTTCCAATTATTCAATTTAATAATTCACTTTCAACATTCATTTCAATATTAAATTTTAGTTAGCTTAGTGATTGTGTTACTATGTTATTTCCTGAAGCACCATCCCATGTTACATTATTGTGACACATGCTAATATTTTGGTGGGAAATATGTCTACCTAATATTTTTCACTTTATCATTTGCTAATGCTTTCTCTTGTAGTAACCTATTGAGCATTAATATTTTTGAGTGCCAGCCTTAAATGATGAATCGAGAAAGGGGTGGGGAGGACTCTGGTGCTTTGTGAGATATGTTTTTATATATTTCATGATCATATAATTACTATTTTATAATATAAATTCCTTATATTTAACTTTATACCTACCTTCTTCCATCCTATTCCATTTATTTTAACTATTTTTGTAATTTTCTATGACACCATCCAAATTGATACATATATTTCATGTTTTCTCCCTCATTGTAATATATCATCCTATTTGATTTATTTTTAATAATATTTATATTAGATTCATTGCTTTAGCTTGACTGACATAGTTCAATGTAAGTTGGCTCCTCATAACTTCATTAGTATGAATGATGACATTGGATTAGGTTAGTTTTAAGAATTTAAACACCACTATATATAATAAATATTTATTTATAGACATATACATACATTATTTCTCAATTTTATACTATGTTTTCACTCTCACATCTTTCCTAATCACATTTGGAGGAATCAGAAGTAAAATCTTATCTTGAAATAAGCTTGTATTGTTACAGTATTACACAAGGTCATTTATTGTATTAAATCCTATTTTTACATCATTTGATGTCTTAAAAACCATACAAATATCTTTTAAAACCCCATTTTACAAGGGGATATTGAGGTTTAACAAGTCCCCATCAAGGTAATTATTTCCATTTACTTTATTTCATTTAATATATAGATTTTGCTTATTTTTAGTAGATAAATGTGCATGTGTGTGTGTGTGTGTGTGTGTGTGTGTGTGTGTGTGTGTGTGTGTGTGTGTGTGTGTGTGTGTGTGTGTGTGTGTGTGTGTGTGTGTGTGTGTGTGTGTGTGTGTGTGTGTGTGTGTGTGTGTGTGTGTGTGTGTGTGATTTCATTATTTACATATAAACTTATACTTACAATGTCTATAATATTTCTTCGACTTGCCATTTATCCATTATTATGTATCCTATACCCCCTTTTTGCAACCATAGTTCCTTACCCATTTTGATTATTATAGCCTTTACCCTTAGTCTACATTAATTTACATATAAAAAAAATTACATTGAATCATATAAATCATTTTATTTTATCATTATAAGTATATTTAGATCTATTTAACTGTATCATAAGACTAAAGGCTTTGGAATGCTTTCCCTTGAAATTAGTGAATAGGTAATATTTGATGTCTAGATTAAACCTTAGTTGGAATAATAAGTGTTTAGGTCCTACTTCCAAATCTATCTCAACATCGGAGTGACCCTAGGCTATGGGTCACTTATATTTGGGTTAGACCTTTAGGATTTTTAATAAGGCTAGCTCCTTTGATGCATCATTTAGCTCATTTTCCACTAAACTTTTTAATGACTAGGGAAAATGGAGAGAGAGATAACTTGAAAGGTAAAACTAATATAAAACTGGTGATTCACTAAAATTATGGTTTATCCACTCCATTTGAGATCCTATAAAACACTAATTAGATAAGCAAAAGACTAGATCTAGGAATCCAAGTATCTGCTATGCATCAATATTTCATGCAAAGGTTCACCAAATAATCAAAATCTAAGGGAAGTGATGGATAGGTCTAATATAAGACACTAACCAGTCAATGTATCCATATACAAGCCTCAATAAAAATATATTTGAACACTAAACATGACTTGCATAACAAGATCAACTAGTAGCTAGGTGAGATCAGGACTTGACAAGGGAGAGATTTCTACCACATATTAAATTCAAACTAACATGTACACACTATACCTAAATAATGAAAACTAAAAACAACATTGTATTCATCCCAAGAGGTTACAAGCTCAATCTTGGCAAAGTCTAGTCATTCCCAAGAGAGGGAATAAAGGGACGATTTTTCATGGTCGAAAGCATCTATTTATAACAAAAAGGGAGAAATAAAAATATGGGAACATGTGTAAAAGAGTGGAGAAAGAGTCATCATGATCAATAAGTGAGCTGTAAATTCATTGATTCTTTTCCTTCACACATGCCTTTCTCTAATCAGGGTCAATCCTGATCAACAAGCCAACCTCTTTTTATTCCAATAGTCCTTGAGCTCCTTTCATTAGCTAAGATATCCCACTAAAATATAAGGGTTCATTATGTATGGTGATAAATTATATTTAAATGAAATCATTTCCCTTAATTATTCTTCCAACTATCATTTTACCACCTTGGGACCCCAAACCCACTTGACTTGCTCATGACAATTAAATTCTTGAATCTTGAAACTAACAGTATCATGCCATGAATGACATTTAGTACCTACTTTATTGGAGATGGAGCCACATTAATATATGATACCCTTTGTATTAATCATATATCTTCTCTATCTCTATATTTCCATTATAAATGGAAAACCAATCTCCCTTATTGGTTTTTATACAGCTATCATATTAATATAGACCTATAGACTATATATTCCTTTTTCTTTATTATATTTGGTTCAAATAAACAAATTATATATTTGTAGGAACTAAGAGTTCACCATAAACAGGTCCTTCTAAAAATAGAAAACACAAGCATAAAATAACACTAAAACCCTCAAATATTTAAACTATAGGTCCATATTTAGCTTTAATGGCAACATGTTTTCATTGTTGATCATCTTGACTAAACCATTATGTCCTTTCAATGGCTCTTAGTCGAGATCTAATGGTAGTAGGATGACATTTTATAGTACTTACTTTCTTCTAGTCAAAAATTGCTCCTTGTTTTGACTTTGTCCACCAAAAACTAACTCAAGTCAATCAAATTTCTCCTAGCTCTCTATATTCTTATTTCTCCTATAGGCCCTTGTTGTCAGATCTTAAATTATTGAATTTCACTCATGTTATCAGATCTATCTATATGATTGAATTTGATCCATTGATTTGCTACCACTGAGTATCCTTTGACATGTTAACTTGATCTTTAACCATTGGATCATGATGTATGAATGGACTCACACCATCATATTTACTTAGATCCACCATTTAAACTTTAATGGATAGCTCACAAGTTTAAATTTAACATTTGCACTCCCATATTTAATGTCTGTGTGAATGTATTTAATGTCTATATGATCATCTTTAGATTGGTTAACCTTATTAGTTATTTTTTGTGTCTTAAATTTGATTTCTACATGCCCTAATTAATGTTTGCATGACTGTCATTGACATCTACATGCCTATCATTATTTAAACACTAATAGATAAATGTTGAGATTTATTTTGACATTTATGTGAACATCTTGTTCTACAAGTCAATTTTAAACACTTATAACTTGAGCAAAAAACTCACCAAGGCATGAAATTATTAGAGGATTATTTAAACACAAATAACTCCATGACACTAAAATCCTTTAGCTCATGAGAGACTCTTGAGTGAAGATAGAAAATGTTCAAATAAGTTGGTTTGCTCTGCATGATGTCCTAGTGATGGTTTGGTCCTTAAAGTTTCAAAATTCATCATTTGATTTCTCTTTCAAGTCTATGGTGAATTTATAAGGTTTTTTCAACTTGGTTCATGATTCTGAATGCTTGAAACATTTGAGAACTTGATGGTCCCTTCAATTTGTAATATTATCCCCTTCTAGTACATTTTATCCACTACTTCATTAGCAACTTTTCTCATCTATTTAAACTAGGTAGAATCATGATATTTGGGCCAAAATGGCCAACATGTATCCCTATTTCCATGTCTACAGATCTACACTTAGTCAAAATATTGTGAGCTATTTGATTAACTTTATCTACGTTTTTATCTCTTGAGATCAAATAATTGTAGGCTAATCATATCTTTTTAAAATAAGTACTACCCCCATGTTATATTATAATACATCACATTCAACAACAATTTTTTTTAAAAAAAATAGGGGTATCCAAAATTGGAGTGTTGCACATAGCCTCCTTCATCTTCTCAAATGCCTTGATAGTTGTCTCATTCCAATAAAAATAGTCTTTATTCAAAAAACATTTAGTGGAAATGGTATGCTACCATAATGTTTTAAAAATATATGATAGTACCATGTTAGACCTAATTATTTTTAAGGTTCCTGAGGGTATTTGGCACTTTTCACTCCATAAAATATTTGATATTCTTAGGGTCTACTTTGAATCCTTCATGTGAGAAATATGACCCAAGTACTCCACCTCTTAGACCTCAAAATAAAATTTGGAAGGTTTGGAATAAATTTGAAGTTGTTCCATAACTAACAATACATGTTTAACATGTTTTCCTATATAATAGGATTCCATCAGAAAACACCAACACAATTTTCCAAAAAAAGCGTAAAATAGTATTCATCAAAGTATGAAATGTATATGACTCATTTGTGAGACTAAAAGGAATGACCGTAAACTCATAATGACCTTCATGTGTTTTTAAAGGTGGTTTATGGATATCTTTATCTTTGATCTAAATTTGATGATACCCAAAATGAATATCTATTTGGTAAAATAAATAACACCATGTAGTTCATATAATAAATCATCAATGATTGGAATAGGGAAATTATATTTGATAGTGTACTTAATTATTTATATATAGTGTAGAAACATCATCCATGTGTCATCCTTATTATGCACCCTAACCATTAGGGACACGTATTCACTTTGTCTATTTTTTATAATACTCGCCTCTAATATCTATTTTACCATAGTTTAAATCACACTTTTTAAGGCATATAGATACATGTATGATTTTATGTTTGGTGGTGTATTATAAAGAAATAGTCTTATGGTATGATCATATTATATTTTTGGTGGTATTCTTTTTGGCATGGCACTAAAAAAAATAACATGGTCATCAATAATCATATGTAAACCATGATGTGTAAACACATTTATTGATTAAAATTATATGGAAAATTATTGTGCTACAAAAATAATATTCAGTATCTAATGTGAACCAACCAATTGTGGATATTTTTTACATAATCCATATAGTTCAAATGTCCCACCTTTAGAATGAAAGTGCATGAATATTTATTTAAAAAGTATCTCTATTTTGCCAAAGTTGTGAGCTAATATACTCCCAGTAAAATGTCAGGCCCACCCTTAATAATAACAAACATAGGATAATATATAATGTAATATCCCATATCAATATTAATACTATGAAATTTATATATAACAATTGACTATGCCACCATTTACAATAATGGCCTAAAATTTTAGAGCTAGGTAAATGAAATAATTGAAATGAGTATCCAACTTACTATTTATGAATTTTTGCATACTCTTTGATTCAATCAACATTATCAAATTCTATTTCTTAAGGAAACCTAACACCTTAATATTTTGAATCAATAAATTAGATTAGTGCCCCAGATTAGTCTTAAGATTCTATAAATTTTACCTTTTTAGCCTCAAACACTTGTGTCAACCTTAGACAGTTGCATCAACACTTTCATTTAAATTTGATGTAGGCGTCTAGTAATAAATAACTACTAGATCTAGATATAACCACCTAATAAATTATAGGTTTCATGTCACCTTCAATCTGGTGTGCTTAATTATGGATCATGAGTTGTTGCTCCTTATTAAGTAAGAAAACCCTAGTTTTTCATATTCATAATAGATATAGAGAAAATAGGTTAGTTGGCTCATGGTGTTGAGATAACCCCAAACACCCCAATTTTAGTGGGTGCTACCTACATAGCCACTACTTTGAAGTGAGCCTTAAACTGATGTATGAACCCCTACATGTTAGATTATGTGTGCACAAGGATGCAATATATGGAAAGTAAGTAAAATAATTACCAATATTGTAACTTGAAAAATATGGCTCATATAATTCTCCTTCAATAGTTATAACCTATATATGTATGTCCCTATGACTGATATGGAAATAAGAGAAAATAGGGAATCTTTGCTCACTTGAATTTTTAAGTGAATGCCTTTAGTAAGTTAACTTGTGAGATGTTAGGTCTATGATAGGTGAGTAATGAATGAGGGTTTATATATATATATATATATATATATATATATATATATATATATATATATATATATATCTTGTGTGTGTATCCATTTTATAAATATATCACATTAAAGAACTTAACTTAACCATAGGTATATATTTCATTTGTAATTTTAATGAGTTTAGGGCATTGGAAATTTGTGTTGGAATAAGGCACTTATGCTTACATGTGTGTCTGATTGGGACTTAAGTGTTTAGGAAGATATAAAATGGGTACATGTCCAAAACTTGAAAAATATGATAAGTAGTTTAATATCATTTTGAGAAGTATATAGGGTATGGTCATTAGAATAACACTAGTCATATTAAGAGATAAGAAATTTGGCATAGAGAGATATGTATGTGATCCTTTCAGTAGTGGGAGGGTATAAAATTTGAAGTTACATCCATGATATTTATTTTCCAAGTGTAAAATATTAAGTGATTATATGATTCACATTTAGTTTTTATAAATACATGGATGAAACATAGTCCATTTCTAATATTTAGGAATTTTAAACAAAGATAAAGGGCATGTAATCATACCTATGGAGGTTATAATCATAGAAGTATAAATAAAATCTCCTCAAACCACACCATTAGTAAAATAGAGCATAGACAAAGGGAAAAAAATAATGTTAGAATATGAGGAGGAAGAACCCAATAAACCATCTAAGAAACACCATAAATTTAAGCATTGGCCATCTCTAAAAATAAGGAATCAAAAATTAAAAATTAAAAGGGAATTGAATTTCTAAGGAAAGTTCTCAAAGGTAAGAAAGAAACTTTTCAGGCCCTACAACAAGAATTACAAGAAAAAAAATAGAATTTATTGATAAGTAAAGTTAAATTTTATTAATTAGAACAAGAAATATAATCGGTTAAAGCAATTTTATATGTTCTTATCATTATAGAGGATAAACATGTGTAAATAGATTTGATGTATTCCAAATTAGTAGATACATAGAAAGAGGCGTTGAAACATTTAATGTTTAATGATTCCATTTTTGAGACCTTAAACATATTATATATCAGTTAAATAAATAAATAAATAATATATTTTTTTATTTATCATGATTTATCCTCATGTAAATAAAATAAATGTATTAAGCATTACTTGGGGAGAGGTTGGACCATTGGTCACAATGGTCCAACTCACACCTCATTATAAAAATGCATTTTACCTTTATAAAATGCATTATAAGACATATTCAAGATATGTGTATAACTTATCATTGTATCAATAATTTTCCACCTATCAAGGTTTTGTAAAGAGGTGCTTAGTGAATAAGTGAGAAGAGAAGGATTATATTGGGTATTATTAAGTTTATAAGTTAATGAATAATCAACTCAAGTTTTTTTACCTCTATATGAGGCTTTCTAGTGATGTGGATATTCTATCTGTCTTTTATATTAATTACACATATAGATCCATTGTAGTGTGTATATAAAAATGTAACATGGAATTAGAGCCATGTGATTTTTTGTGATTAATTTGAAAGGTTCATTGGACTTGTTTTTTATGCTCTATAATTTTTTTTAAAAAAAACTCACCTTTTAAAGACTATGGTATAACCATGGGAGTCTTTTAATTATTTTCTCTCATTTGAAGTTAATTTTATGCATATCTTTTGCCTTTAGGAGCTTATTAATTGCAAATATAACTAAATAAAAGTGAATGCAAATCAAATTTCAACTCAAATAAACTCAAATGCTTCATTTTATAGCCCATGAATGACCCAAACAACTAAAAAAAGAAAAAAACTAAGTTATAGTTGTGCAATCTCTGTAAAGTCTATTAAATCAACTATTTTATTTAAGTAACTACCAAAACTCTAATTCAAACAACTACACTTAAAATAATCAAGAAATATTGATTATAGGCAATATTGTATGGCCTTTTATGACCTCTTTGCAAGAAATAATAGTGTAAAATTATGTTGTATGCCTTGTATCTTGTTTCTATTTTTTAAAGGTTGAATGATTAGTGTTTAAGCCTATTTGAGCCTCCTAAAGAGCATCTAGAGTTTTCAAATCAGTTGTGAAATTTTTTTCATCCACTTGGGGTGCCATTGTATGGTATGGTACAACATTAAAAACATTAAAATAAAAAAAATTTCTAGTAAATTGAGTAATATCTATACTATGAGATTAGAAAAGTTATTTGAGGGTGATTTACAAAATTTTAGGGCCTCTAGTGGCCTATTGATCACTCTAGAGGCTTCCATACATCTTCCTTAGTTTCATTTCTACCTTTATAAGGTTTTTAAAAATTCTAAATAAAATATTTATTGAATACTTTCTTTATTTAATTCATTCTTTTTCTATGCATGTTATGTGGTCCCATCTTATTTGTGTATTTTACTTTTACCGACACTAAAATCATTTAATTTTTTTACATACATGGATTTATAATTATATTTTTACTTTAAAATTTAAAAAAATAAGTTGATTAAGCTTTAAAATTAAATTTGTGCATAAAAGTTTCTAACTAGCCTAGTAGAAGAGTTGGTAGAACCTATTTTACTAAAACTTGTAAGTGAGGAGGTCTAGTGTTCAAAACATGGAACTTTTGTTTTTCTAAAATTACTTGAGTCAATTTCCATTTTTAAAAAACAATTAATTTAATTTTTTTTATTTACATGATCAAGCTCATGTAAAAAAACCCTAGGTTAACTTTGACACTTTTAACACTTGATCTATATAGTTTTTTAGCAAACATGGTCATGTGCTCAGTTACTTAATAGGTTTTGGTACATTCTATATGTGTTGGTGTGGTTAATTTGTTGATTTCAAGCTTCCTTATATATATATATATATATATATATATATATATATATACATATATATATACATATATATATACATATATATATATATACATATATACATATATATATATATATACACATATATATACATATACATATATATACATATATATATGTATATATATACATATATACATATATATATATACATATATATATATACATATATACATATACATATATATATACATATACATATATATATATATACATATATATATATATACATATATATATATATACATATATATATATATATACATATATATATATACATATATATATACATATATATATATATATATACATATATATATATATATATATATATATATATAATTGTGTTTACATGGATATTTTGAGTAACACTTATGACACATTATTTGGTCACATTATTTTAAAATTTATTTCAAATTATTTTATATAAAATTGATCAATTATTGTTGTATATAATATAAATTTATTTTATTATCAAATATAGGATATAAAAAAAATTAAAAAGTTTGTTTTGAAATATTTTATAGTGTTGTAGTGTGTACTTTAGAGGGAAGTAATGGCATATCATAATTTTGTGTTATAAAAATCTAAAATGTTAAATGGGTCTAGCTATAAAATATAGAAAATCCACATTAAAACAAAGTTTATGGCTTGTAAATTATGTAATATTGTGTTTAGGATTGAAAAACCGCCTTTAGGGAGAAATATCTTAGTTTTTCTTACTAAGGCATTTTAATATTAATCATGGGAAGCTATGTTAATTATCTAATGGAGTGTTAAGGATGAAATTCCTACTATATATTGATAAGTAAGAGTCTCCCAGCAATGCTAAAAACTTCTTGAGTCTATTCATGAAGGCACTCATCTCTCCAAGATTATTAAATTGATTCTTGAGTTGTTAACTACACCTATAAAATGTGATAAAAAATATTAATTTTATTACAAAAATAAAAACATTAAATATCAGTTAGATGGATGTAGTTTTAATTTATTTCAAGATCAGTTGTATTTCATTATTTAGTTAAATATTCATGAAAAAAATCATAATTTTATTTCAAAATTTAAATCAAAATACCAAATAGAATAAGATATCCTAGACCTCACTACCCTTTATGATCTTCTCATTAAAGAAGAGAAAGTGATGTCAAATGTTGATTTTAAATAGAATGCCACTTAAGATCTTCTTTAAATCAATCCTATTGTTAAAAATTAGTAGAAAAAAAAAATATAACCCTAACTCTAATAATGGAAAAAATGAAAATAATAGATCTGGTAATAAGAATCATAAAGTTAAGTTTAATGGGAATTGTAATTTATGTGTTAAATTTGGACATGGAAGAGGAGATTTTAAAAAAAAACAAAACCTATAAAAATAAAAAATTAAATAAAGTTTCCAATTAAAATCAACATAAAAATCAAAACCATAATCAGAACAACAACCAAGATTGAAATACTAACATCATTGATTTATAAGCTACCTTATTTTCTTCTAATGAAAATAAATTGTAAGCTACCTTGTTTGCTTATTTGAATTACATCATGTGACTTGTTTATCAAGTATTTTATCTAAAACTAGAGAAATAATTTAAATTATTTATTTAGGTAATAATTCATATGTAGAAGCTACCAAGAAAGGAAAATCTAATTTTTCAATTGTCATTATGAAAGATATTTTATATGTTCCTAAACTAAAGAAAAACTTGTTATCATGTTCTCAACTTATAGATGATAATTTCATAGTATATTGTATTAAGGATAAATGTTTTATTATAAATCAATCTAATTTTTTGATTTCTAAAGGTATTCAACATAACAATTTATACATGTATTTCATCGCATAGTATAAAAGAATATTAATTATGGAATGAAATATCATTTCATGTTAATTTTATAATTTTATATGATATGTATCAAAATTATCTTGAGTTTTTTATACTTATTTTTTTAATTTATCATGAAACTTGTGAGGGATTATTATGTGGTAACCAACACACTAGACACTTTTAAAATAATCATGATGTTAACTCCTCTCATCCTTTAGAGTTTATTCATAGTGATTTTATATGACAATTAGAATTTGCATCTATTAATGGTTATTTATATGCCATTACATTAAATATACTAACTAAATTGATAGTGTCTCAACTACCATGGTATTTCTTAGTAACACTATTAAGTTTGATTCTTGCAAAATGCTAAGTATAATAATATTGTAAGAGATATATTGGTCTTAGATGAGAAAGTGAAGAAAGTATATAGACATTATATTGTTTTCAAAATGATAAAATCAATTAGTATTTTCAATGTATTTGATTGAGCATTGAAATACATCATATACATAACATTTTGGTTTATTTTACAAGATGGTCATGTTTAGTTATTGAATTTGGTAAGAAGATGATGCTCAATAAGAAAGGATATTTTTTGTTTTAATTATTAAGATAATTTCATTTAATAACTAGGTCAAGTTTATGCTAGAATTCCTAGATGCATCATTTAATAATAATGTGTTATGAAATGAAAAGTGTAAATTGAGTTTGTATTATTAATTAGTTCTTCATAATTTATGTTAATAAGCATTCTATTCATACATGTATGAAATTATTTGTTTTGGTCTCATATCTATTTGATTAGATGATTGTGTATCACGATAAAATTTCCCATATTTGATGTATGATAAGTTACCTATATATTTTGCTAAATCAATTTATCTATCATTGTAAAATGAAAAAAATATATTGTGCTTGTAAAGGTTTTTAAGACTCCAATTATAAAAAAGAGTTATTTATAATAAGATATCTAATTTTTAGCTAAAATTAGTATCACATTATTAGTAAAATTATTGTATGTGTATTTCATGAAATTTGGGGATGTTTTCAATATTTGAGATGCCCAATATTAAATTTCATCTAATGGCTCATGTGTCACTAAATTAGTAATCAAAGTAGTGAATTGGTTTGCCTAAAACATGAATTGATTGTTTAAAATATGTTTTATCATAGCTAGACATATGTCATTTCTTACCTTTTTGTGTTTGGTTATTGTGATGGTAACCATGTTGTGATATCATAAATATAATTTTAGATGTGTTTAAGTTTGGTGTAGGTGTTATCACTTGGAGAAACAAAAATAAACCTATTATTTCTATCTCTTGTATGGAATCAGAGTATAGAAGTGTTATGGACTGTACTAAAAAAGTAATGTGTATGTGAAGGTTTTTATAATAAATCTATTTGTATTTTTTCATAGTACCACCATTCTTTATGATAACTAAATTTGTATAACTATGGAAAAAATCTAGTGAAACACTAATGAACTAAGCATATTGAAGTTCATATGCTTTTTATTTGAGAGAAAATCCTTGATGATGATCTATAGTTTAATCCTATAGATGAATAAGTTGAAGATATATTCAAAAAACCACTTGGTGCTACCAAGTTTTACAAGTTTCATACAATCTTGACCCTCTTCGAGTTTTCATTGAGGGGGTGTGTACATGCCAATGTCACTTCCTAACAACCATGTGTTTCCTTATTATTACCTATACTTCTTCTCATTATAAAGAATTTCATTAATTCATCGTATATTATTCTATTAAATTTCATAATATTTGAGTTTACAATGTGCCCAATACATAAAAACATATTTTTTAATGGAGGTCCTTATGTTATAAAAGGAACAAAAATTTCTTTGTTTATTATTCATGAGAAACTATGAGATGTAGTCTCATAATCATGCTAGCCTAAACATACTTTAATTAGGTTGTGTATTGTACTTAATTTTGTTACAAAAATTGATATTAGCATGATGAAGACTTTTAAATCCTTCAATTATTACATGCCTTCTAAACTCAATATAGATGGTTTACAGAGTATAATTATTTTATTATAAAGGTGAAAATGTCATGTATCTCCACCTAACATTAAGTTGAAGTGTTATAACACTTAATGTTGAGTGGTTAAATTATTGATCCCTTAAACACATTATACATTGACTAAATAAATAAATAAATAATATATTTTATTTGTTTAACATGAGTTGTCCTCATGTAAATAAATTAAATATATTTACCATTATTTGGGGAGAGGTTGGACCCATTGGTTATAATTGTCTAACTCACACCTCATTATTAAAATTGATTTTACCTTTATAAAATTAATTTCAGGATATAAGTGAGACTTATGTGTATAACATATCCTTGTCTCAAGAAATTTGCATATATCAAGTGTTGACTATTTTAACCATCAATCATAATAGGTCAATCCCCTATAGTCCAAAACTTGATATATGGGTATATTATAATGTTATAGGGTGTTTCATGGTAAGTTTTATGTCATTTAATGATATAGTAGCCTTGGTAATGGTTAATTTGATGTCGTTTAATGAGTTATTAGCCTTGGTCATGGTTAATTTTAATCCTAAGTCATTTTATGTCACTTATGAGTCATATTTGGGTCATAAATGAAGGTGGTACAGTTTTTCCTAGGTATACAAGTGTTATAAAATATATCTAAATTTAAGAATATGTCATTTTCCTTGTTAATAATGTCAGTCCTAACTAAAACTTGTAGGTTTGTAATGGAAATCAAGAAAACAAGTGAAAACAAGAAGTTTTTGATATTATACGATCTATATAGGAGAGTGGCATGTGGGAAAAAATTATAGAATGGATATTACACTTGAATAAATAAATTTACATGCTTTACCTTATTTTTAATCATAAAAAATTATTGAAAACTATTTTTCTCATCCATCGTTCCACTAGACATGCAACACTAGTCAGTAGGTCTTCTGATGGTACAACCAATAGGAGAGGTTCCAAAGTCGAGTGATATTGGTGGTAGATATTAAAATTTGTATAATTAATTTTAATTTTATGATTTTATAAAAAAAATTCCTATGTTTTATGAACCATTCTTAAGAAGTTGACTATTTTATTTTGCTTGTTAATCCACACACCCTGCAGGTTTTACTTATGTTTAAGCTAGTTTGTACAAATAAATTGATGAAATTACTTATAAATGATGTTTAATTCCTTATATAATGGATCCAATATTTTGTTAATGTTTTAAAGTGATTTTATGATCCTTATAGTTCAGTTTTTATGTTGATATCACTAATGGACTTGTAGTTAGGTTTCACCAATTCTAGAATCTTTCCTTACCTATAACGATTTCAAATCAATGTTAGGTTATAAATTTAATTAATTTAGATTGATATAAATCCACTCTACTTCCAATATTATACTTAAAGGATATCATTCATGTATTAGTAGTCAAGGAGGACCCACTATCAACTTCCTGCATGACTGACATACACAATCAACTAAACAAGATGTTTTAAACTATTGAGAATATTCATTGAGATATAGTGAAGTGTTTTAGGAGTTTTGAAATTTTATTTTATCATGAAAAAATAATATAATCCCCTCACATGACATAAGATAGCATGTGGCAACTAGTTAGCATATATACATAGGCCTACAACATCAATGTATGCCTATAGGTTCCCCACAAGAGCTGATAATGTTGAGATAAGACTTTTGAACTAGTTCAAGTCCCTAATTATGGAAAAAAATTCATTTAAACACCTTGAAATTGTCTAATAATTTTTATAATGTCATAAAACATGCACATTTCTCATGTCTTATATTCACTACCCTGTATTCTAAAATTGCACCTATATGTGGCTTTAATAGAGACATGAAGGTAGTCATGGAAGAGTCTAAACTTGTTTGAGACTTAATAAGAGTTTTTGAATATTTAAACCATGTTTAATCCATATATAGGTAGACATGTCTAAAATCTCATGTATATATGCGAATAAGGAGCTTTAGGGACTAGTTACCTTAAAATCATAAAAAATAGGGGTTGGTCTACTTTTAATATTGCCATATGATGAGATCACATGAGTCTAGGTGAGTTTGGATGATTTCATCTTGTATCCCTATCCTAAAATAGAAGTTTTGACCAAAGGGACTAGATGTTTGGTTCCTATAGTATAGTTTTAGAGGGTTCCAAACTTACATATTGTTTCACTATAGTCTTTCAATTTTTTTAATAGGATCTTAAACTTATAAGTAACTTATAGTCTAAGGTGGCCTAAGAAGAGCATATCACCATGTTGAATGATCCTATTAAGGTTAAAGGAAAATTAAGGATCCAAATAATATTTATAAGGATTTTAGTACAAGGTTTTCTAACTATATACACACCTACAAGTGTACCTTTGCTCGAAAAAGTCACATACATCTTGCCTCTAGGTACTCACAAGGCCATGTTACGAACCTAGAGGTGAAAACCTATAAAATTGAAAGATTTATCATTGGATTTGGTTTCAATATTTTAAAATGATCCTATGGTGTGAATTGAAAGGTATAAGAGTATTAATGCATCTTCAAGACTTATGTTGCTCTCAGAGAATCCACCTACAGTTAGTTATAGGGTGATAGTGTACTAACATGTGATTGTCTAGTTTGACCACAAGTATTTATGCATTATAAAACAAGTCCAAATGAAGTTTAAAATAACTTGAGGACTATAATAAGGTTTTTATGTAATTAAAAAAGTCCTAACCATATAGTTCACACCTATAAGCACCTCTTTTCTAAGGTGAAACATAATCACACATAGTTAGACACTTGTGTCAAGTCAAGTGCAAGGTATGTAATGTAGGGTTAGGTGAAGTTGTGAGTGATAAAATGTATTAAATCACCTTAATAATTATAATGTAAAATTATATATATCCATTTAATAGAAATAAATCATGTATAGGTTTCACATGCAACCTATAATCATACTCATTAACCTTGCACAATCAGGGAACACCCCAAGAATATGCCTTAAGATTTTTGAAGATTTGAAGGGGAAAATGATGTGATCCAAACCTAAAATATAGTTAAAAACTCCCCATCACTTTATAAATCCTCTCATAGGCTCATTTTTCCTGAAGAAATAGGGGAAGTTCCCTCTATTATATCTTAGACAAAGGGCACTCTCAAATAACAAAACCATGCAGACGTAGCATGGAAATGGTAAGAAGATGAGTTGAGTGATATGGAAACTCTAAAAAAATGTGTAGGGGTTTTATTTTAATATTAAAAAACATCACTAAAGCCTCATAGGTTTTAGGATTCTAACTTGATGGCCTAAACCCAGATGTGTGCAGTCAAAGTCCAATAGGCCTAAACTAAGCTTGATGCCTAAAAGGGGTCCATTCCATTTTTAACACTAAGTAATCATTAAAAATAATTTGAACATGTTCATAGGGAGATATGAGGTGTGTTATAACATTTAATTAATTTATTAGGCCATAAAGAATCCACTTCTTGGCTCAAGAACATGACACCCTACATAGAATGTAAAGAAGAGTTTGAGTAGGCAACTTTGAGAGCTCACAATAGTATGGACACATAAAATGTGATATTAAGGAGATGGGATATATTTAAAATGGTCTCTAAAATTTTTTTATTAGAATTTTTTTATTTTTTGCATGTCAAAACATTATGAATAATCCTTAAAGGGTAAAATCACTCAGAACCCTCTAAAACCCTTGATAAGGACCTGATTAAAAAGATAAATAAGGAGAGGCATAAAAGTGGGATAGTTAGAGTATAAAAGTGATTTTAGATTAAATATTAATCTACAAGGCTCCATACCATCAAAATTATTTGTACCTTACTTGTATAGACATGGTTTAAAACTAGTTTTCTTGATAGTTTTTGGTGTTTTGTAGGTATGGAAAGGTTTCAAAGGCTGACTATCAATTTGAGAGAGATATTGGGACCTAGATTAAATAATAATTACCATTTATTTATTTAGGAAATCTCAAAAGTACCTATGCAAGTACCTTCATCTCAGCTTGTCCAAAATGACATAGTGAACAAAATTATATCACCTAGTGAGAAGGTGATAACATTTATTGGGAAGCTTATTAAGGTTTTCCTGATGAATCTAGTGATAGGAGGGATATTTAAAAGTGTCATACACTCAATTTTATGGATTATTTTGAGAAAATTATGACCGTAATGGTGCCAAGTGTGAAGATAGTTCTAAAGAAAGGTGATAATGACTACAGGTGGTGATAACACATGACCAAAGGAATATTAGTGATTAGGGACACATCCAATGCGTGTTGGGGACTATTTATAGCCCCAATTATAGTTAAATCATGTTATATATCCCTAATATCTAATGGATCACTCATAGAATGTCGAATGATGAAGGCAGTTTCAAGAATCTAGTTGAGAAACTTCTATGCTAAATTTGAGGAGTTTCATGCCCTTGAGGGACATTCATCCAAGTATACCTTGAATTGTATATATTATACTTAATTATCATATATATTTAACTCATTTTATCAGATTGACACCTATTCTTGTGGCTCTTAGAATTCATTATTCTCTCTCCTTTCTCACATTTTATAAGTACTAGCCATTTTGATCCTTGTCAAATAATTCCATTCCATGTATAGTTAATCCTACTAATTTTATATTGTACTTTACCTTTGAAAAATAAATTAAATTTGGTTTTTATTTCACGAATAGTTTTTTTAAGTGTGTGAAGTTATAAATGGTGAGGTTTAGTGATAAGTTATATCCTTGTTTCTCCTTATCCTTTCATGTTTATGCAAGAGTTATCATTATAATAGGTCATATAGAGTGTAACTAGTGTGTTAGGCTCCTTTGAAGTGTGAAAGTGTCCTTAGATATAATAATGTAGTCATTGGTATATTTACCTTGAGTTATCTCATGCATATCACATCTATATTGAAAAACTTATGTATAACATCTTAGGACTTTGAAGATAGTTTGTAGGTCTTACTTCATAGTGAAATAATTAGGATATCATAGTGGATATCTTCATGATGTATCAACCCATTAGAGTATCTTTATTTCATGCATACTTCTATCCATTTTCATGTAATCAATTACTTAGTATAGATGATAAGAAATTCAAGATAAATTTATGGAGCTAGTCCTTAAACTTAGAGGTCTACCTATACTATAGGTAAACCCGCATACTTATAAGTATTTAAATGTTTCCAAAATATTATATTAGTCTTTAACAACCTCTTATATAGTGTAATATTTGGTGATAATAGTTATGGCATGCCTGGTGGGACCCATTTTCCTAAAGACAACTTGTCAAGGAAACTATTGGTCTTGAACATTAGTTGCATATTAGTGTGCTACTCAACATTTGATGAGTCCATTAAACGTAAAATTTGGTTGTATACCATTATTTTGTCATTTATTTTCTCTCATAATTAATGGTCCTTATTATGTCATATTCTAATAGAGTATTCAATCCTATCAATTGACCTACTCAGTCTAAACTTTCTCTTGAAGTTCAACACCCTCAGCCTATTTTACCCTTTGAAGGTCAATAGGATTTTTCTAGCCAAAAGTATCAAGAGATTAAGGAAGAAGTTAAAGAAAACATGGCTAGGAAACATGCCTTCCCTACCTTTAATACTAAAAATCTAATCTAGCTTTATGCCTATGATGCCATTCCCCCTAATGCAACAAAGAGTGTCCCCACATTCAATGATGAAGGCCATATCACTCCTAGTGAACACATTAGGGATATTTAAATTTTTTTTAGTTGTCACAACTTCACTGAGGGAAATATTTCCATTAGACTCCTTGACATTTCCTTTAGAGGGAAAGGACTTGACTGGTATAGGACTTTACCTAGTGAATACATCACAACATGGGATGGCTTTAGAGTGTTGCTAACTTCAAGTTTTGAAGATGAAAGTGACCACAATTCAATCATACACCAGATTAATGTAATCTAAAGAGCCCATAAGGAAATAATGCATGACTTCAATGAAAGGTTCCAAAAGACTTGGCATAGGCTCTCTCCTCCCATGAGACCACCTACTAGTGTTGTCTTCCCTACATAATTGAGAGCCATTAGTACTGATATTGTTGTCATGATACAACCCATGGGTGGTTTAACTCTTCCTAAATAATATGAACTTGCCATTAGATATGAGAATGGCCTTATTTAAGGTGGAAATATACCTCCTAAAGTTATTATGCCTATGTTTCCCAATGTTTCTATTCCTACTTCAAGTATTTCTCAAGTTCTAAGTATAAATACCAAGCTTAAGACTACTCCTAATAAGGCATATGATACTATAGATAAAGATACATATACACAATGGTTATAATCTAAGCTTAGGAAAGACAACATGCAACTAGGTACTAATCAACAAACCTATCCCTATTAGTAGTAATATGGTCAACAGTATGGGAGAGGGAGAGGTCAAGGGAAACTTAATTTCAATAGGACTACTAATGTATACAATCCTACTTCTACCACAAAGATAAGAGAGATAATAATAGTGCATAGAAACTTGATGCAAGGAGAAGAGTGTCAAGAAGGTCAATTTATGGATCCTAATGAGGGTGGAGAGAAAGTTCTAGTTGTTCAAGGAAGATTCATTCCTCTAATATCAGCTAAAGATGAGGTCTTAATGTAAGAAATTCAAGGTTGACAGCCTAAAGGATAAATTTTCACCAAATTCCTAGTTAAAGATACTTTTGTGCTTAACCAAGGAACTTCTATTGTAGATAACACAAGAGCCAAGGTAAAGTCTATATGAGATGGTAATGGTATGTGTATAGACATAATATTTTCAAATTTTTATCACATACTAACACTTTATATCTTGCAGGAACCCATCATGTCTTAATCTCTATGAGTGCATTCCTTAAGGGGTTCATTGGGAAAGGGGTGGGAAGACATTTGGTTTTTTTCAAGATTTTCTTCCCTTTTACCACTTATTATGTGCACACTTTTCTTCTAAAAACCTCATCCCTAAGATTATTATTATCTATTATAGCCTATCTAATTATTTCTCACTTTTTATCCTCATTTTCCTCACCTTAAGACCTTTTTGTTAGTCAACTATACTAGGTCAACTAGATCTACCCTATATAATTTTGCGTGATTTTCACTTAGGAATTAGTTTGGCTCTTGGCCAACCTAACTCATGACCTAGTGAATTATTATCTAAAATTATGCTAGGTCGATTGGGTCAACCTTGTAAACCAATATTTTTGGAAGGGTTTAAGTTCAAATATACCTATATATACAAGTTAATTTCAAAATTATTGAGAGAAGAGAAGAATTAATATCTATTATGCATCTGCTTATTAACATTCTACTCGAGGAGCAAGATTAGGGTTCCTTAATTTCTTTGGAGATACATATATTATCTTATGGAGAAATATTTTGGATGCATTGATAGGTTGTTTAGCCTAGATATAATTTATCTTTGTCATCGTTACATACCACAACAACCTATTTCAAATCACCTTGGCCAAGGGAGAGATTAAGGCTTGACAAGTTTGTCTTTAAGGGTAAGTGTTCCTAACTTTGTTCCTCCTTTATAAGAGTAGATAGGTATGCATTTGAACTTATCTTCCATAGATTATGATTCCATATACATTGATGTGAGTACATGTATCTTAAACATGTTTATTTTATTTATTTCTAACCCCCACTTTGTTCCACACGCTTTCGTAAGCAGTAGATTAAATTTAATTGTTATTAGTTTAGTGAGATATCAAAACACAAGACTCCCTTAGGGTTCTTATGTGATTGTTCTTGATTGGAGGCTTTAAAATCCTCCCTAGAATAGTTTATTATACTAAGAGATCCCCTAATTGGATCTAGTATATCCCCATATTGGTCATGTTCTCACTTAACAAATGTGTCCCCAATCGAAAGTGTATGGTATGATCTATCTCCTCCAAGTTATAATTGATTTATAGACATGATGCATTTATGATTATATACATTCTGGTGAACCCAACATGAATAAGATAATATTCGCTATGCTCAAGATAAGATAAGATAAGATAAACCTTGTAGATTTTATTTCATACTTTTCATTATTTTATCATTTTATTTTATATATATTTGTGATATTGGGTCAACTGTATCAACATAGTTCTAACTTCTATGCATAGGTTTAACAACACAGTCATATAAATATGAATTTGTTCTATCTATGTAGGATTTTAATTAGGTTCAGGATACTAGGTTGACCTAGTCAACCTTGTACATTTTTAGACTTATAGTTTAGCATACTAAGTTGATCCAGGTGACCTTGTATATTTTTATGTTTTTAAGAAATAAGATCTACAAAGCTAGGTTGACCCAATTAACACAATCAGCAAAATTTATAAGTACAAATCAAGGTTATTGAACAATAATCTAATCTTTCTTTACATCCTCCAACCCACCAAGGTTTCTTTCTATCCTTTTTTGTCATTTTTATCATTTATTATAGCTTTATTTTTCATAGTTTACAGTCCTTAAAACTACCTTTATACAATCAACTAGGTCAACCTTATCGATGTAGTTCTATATTTTGTGTTCTGTATGGAAAGATAGGTTAACTCTATCAACATAGTTAATTTTTAGACCCTTACTTCTATATTATATAAGTGACACTGTCAACCCTATTCTATCTTCTTTGTATACACTATTAACTAAATTGACACTATACTATGTTTCAAAGTTAGAATTAACCATTATATACTAGTAATTAGCTCACACTTTCATTTCTTATTATTTACATGCTTAGAATAGATCACATAGTCTAATTATATTATTTTCAATATACCATTTCATTACACTATTTTCTCTTTTATTCACACACTACTAAAACACAAAATATTAAAAAGCATTTTACTAATTGTCTACCCAAGGATAATCTACCTAGATTTCATCATCAAGGGGGAAGTCAACCTGGTTTTGTAGCCAAGTATAAACATGTGGTTAGTGGTATATTTTTGCTAATCACTTGACACCCTTATCACAATAGTGTGTGAAGTGAGGGGGTAGACTCTAATACCAAGATGGTACCATTGCCAATACATATCCATTTCAATCAAAAGATCCAGAAACCATCCTTAGATTACTTTCTAGTTCATTTCTTATAACCAACTTCCTATCGCATCTAAAATCATATTCTAATAATCTAACAACATTCAGGTTGACCACTTAGTTAGCTTTTACTTTCTAATTTGAATACTTGCTCTTTGCTTAATTATATGTTGTATTGTAAAAAAATTATATTCGCTAACAATTGTGCAATGTTTTTTATTATGTGCCTCAATTGGATCGAGTTCATTGACCCATTTTTTTGTGTGTTTCCTTTCATTTCTTTATTTCCTAAAGTACTTGAAAAATTATTCATGTTTTAGTACATAGTCATTTCTAATGACACTATATCTTATAGGCTATTTGTTTTCCCTATTTCCTATACTAGGTCAACCATGCTAACCCTATATAATTTCCAACCTATTTTGCATGTACTAGGTCGACCCAGTCCACTTTGTATAGATTTTAGGCCCTATCTTTTGTACTAGGTTAACATAATTAACATTGTATATTTTTTTATAACTTTTTATTTACTTGATTTTTCATCTTTTTTACCTTGTTTAGTCCTTTTTCCTTAATCATGAAATATATGTTTGAAGATAATGCTAAGTTTAATTCAATAGACATGATTATTTTCACCAACCCTCATAGGGTCTCCCATAAGCATATAAGGGATCCTCTCTTAGATTAATGTTCATATAGCCACTTTCACAATGAACTATGGGATACCTCCTCATTCTTCTTCACTATGTAATCCTCTCTTCTCACTAGAAGATCAACCCAAATTAGAGTATACCCCTGAGATGTTCTTCTTTATCTCTAAATTTCCTAAACATCGAGAAAAGGATACCTCTACCATTTACCACCTCATAATTAGTGGTCAAGTTAAATAACCTCATTCACCTTCTCCCACATTCTCACAAGGATTTGGGGGTACTACCTTCTTTGATTCTCAGCATATTCCCTCTATTTTAACCCCTTCTCATACCATGACCTCTTCTTCTTTAACTTCTTCTACCTCTATGCATAGTATATCTACTAACATGGTAGGTTCTACATCTAGTGGGCCTTTCCCAAGACCCACTCTCCTTAACTCTTCCACTAGTGCATCATTTGATACCCAAAGTAGTATGCTTCTAGTTCTTCCTCTTCTCACCCCTTCACTAGTTCATCTTTTTCCACACAAGAAAATTTTGTTACTTGTGCCTCATATTATATTAGTTCCTCTCAATCTCTTATCAACACCAATAGTGGTACTAAAATCAATAATACCAACTCTAATGCTTCAAGTAATGCTAACAATGCTAATCAAACCCATCAAATATTATTACAAACACTTAATCAAATGAATACTTTTCAAGATCATACTACAAATCAAATGATGAGAATGTAAAAATAACCTTCTCTATATTCAAAACCAACCTCATCTAATGCCTTGGGGCATGCATAATCAAAATGTTCCCCCTCTTCCTCTTCGAGATTCTCATGGAAATCCTATCCCTCAACCTCCCCTTGTCAATAATATAATTAAACATTTTTAAAATTAACCTCTTACCACTCAAATTGCTAATATTGATATAGGAGGTATCACTCCTACCATTTCTTATAATGGATCAACTAATCCTACTCTTCATCTCAAAACATTTAGAAATATCTATAAATATTGGGTCAAATTGAACACATTTATTGCTACCAAGATATTAGCCAAAACTCTCATGGGTGATGATTTATATTGGTATAACCAACTTAACACTCATTTTACTACTAGTTTGGAAGATTTATAAAATGTTCTAGTCCAATAGTTCTAAACTAGTGATCTTGAGAATAGTTTGACCCACTTTATAAATTGTAAATAACTTAAAAATGAAACTTCCCAAGATTTTATTAAAAGGTGAAAAAAAATATCCAATTAATGTGAGCTTAACATGGATGATGATAACCTTTTCCATCTCTTTACCAATGCTCTTTTTCCCAAGTTGAAATATCGAGTCTTCACTCTCTCTCCATGTAATTTGGAGGAGGCTAATGACCATGCTAAATGTAAATATTTCCTTATGAATAAATTAGAGCCACCCCAACCTTTTATGGGTACTTGTATCTTACTTAAGAAAAGGAATCATAATGATACCAATGATGGTGCCATATACTCTTATGACACCATTCACCCTATTCAAGTTGTTGTTCCTAACCAAACTTCAAAACCAACTCCCCCTTCTAAACAATTCAATCATCTTGATTTATCTTAACCTAATAGCTTCAATGTTCATAAACCTTTACCCTTAGCTGAATTACTTAAATGGCTACCTAGGATTCTTCCCTGGTAACTTGATCCAACTCATCTTATGAAATCTTGGTATGATCCCAACAAGTTTTGTTCGTTTCATGCTAGTTGGGGTCATTCTCATGAGACATGTAGGCAACTTTGTAATTTAGCTAGGGATCTTCTTCTTATTCCTGATCTTGATCATGAATATATCATTTTAAAACACCAATAAGACTATCACATTAATTTTAAACCTCATGAAATACATACTAAATCTCAAGCTTTGCAGTAAGCTAATGCCCATTTGGTTGTCTATAAGTACCCTCTTCCTAATCACCAACCTAATAAATATACCTAAGACAAGCCCACCCCTACCACCAAAAATTTAAAATATCTTATTAACCCTACTCTTGAAGATAATGTAGTTAATATGAATGATATGTGAAGGGTGGTTGTTCTTATTGACCCTTAACCTATCTACACTCCTCCATTCTTTCACACATTTTATATTATCCATGATTCTTCTCCAACTCACTTAAATGAGTTGGGAAAAGATTATCCTTATAAATTTTGATGACCTAATTCCAAATCCTCCCTTGGATAATACTTCCCATTATATTTCTACCATACCTCCATATTATTTACCTAACACTAATGAAAATCAATCTTCTATCAACACTTCTACCAATTCTCAAAACCAACCTAAACCAACAACTTCTATTTCTCAACATAGCTTACAATTTTTTTCTAAATCTTCTCCATTATATCAACATAAATTATAATGTACTTCATCTCCTCCTTCCAAGGACCTCCTTTAACATTATGTACCTAATTATAACAAACTTATTATGGGTTATGATGAGTGGGATCCCATCATAGAACTCACTAATCTCCCATCAAAAATTCCATTTCTTGAGATTGCAAAGACCTCTTCAAGTCATCAAAACCATCTCATAAAACTATTGTTTGAAATGAACTTCCCTCATCCTCCCCTAGTAGGACATTACGTAACATTATTTAGATCTGAAAATAACATATTACAATAAAGTGAAGAGATGTCCATCCATTTTGATAAAACAATGGACACTTTTATTTCCTTAAAATTTCCCATCACTTGTATGATTCTCTATGAGATTATTCTTGGTGTGGATCACCATAATTTATTCATTAGTATCCAAACTGGTGTTATCCAAGTCAAGAATGCATTGATTGATGAGGGTTCTGGTACTTGTATTACCTCTCTTGATTTTATCAAAACCCTTAGATAATATAAATATAATCTCAAATATATATGCAACACATGATAAGGATATGATCAAAGGTAAATTAATCTTTTAAGTTATGTGTGGCTTCCCATTACCATCCCACCTATCACCATTCATGTGAAGGTGATGATATTTAATTTTACTTTTCTTATAACATCTTGCTTGGTAGGCCATGGACTCATCATATAAGATAAGTTACTTCTTCCACTTTCCATTGCATTAAACTCCCTCATAATGGATCCATATATAATATTCAAGGTGATACTAACCCTTGGAATTTCAAACAATTCTAAGACCATGGTGTCTTCAAAAATCCTATTCTTGATTCTTTGCCTAGTCTTCCATTCTATGAGTCTCAATGATTCAACTTTCCCATCAACTCAACTCAAGGTTACAGTGGTCATCCTAAAATTATTAGAAATATTCCCCCTAAGCTCTTAGATTTTTATGATGATGAGATTGATGAGATTAAAACTTCCAATCTATTACCTCATATCTCTCTCAACTTCCTACTTCTTTGCAACCTTGTTTTTGCAAACCACCTTGTGATGATATCCCCATTATCTGGACTAAGACTCAATAATCCATTAATCACACTTCATTAGATGATAATGTCATCCCTACCTACACCATTGATATTCATATACCTAACTATGATGGTGGTTATACCTTAGACAACCCCTTTTTAGGTGGACTTATTTAGGCCCATGATGTTGAGATTATCTATTATCGTTCCTCTTTAAATCTATCTTTTTGTGTATCTTCCTATATTCCATAGTTTATAGTTCCTAATTTTAGTATTTTTCCTCTTCATCATATGGCAAAGATGGTGCATAAACCTCTAGTTTTTTGAAGAACCATGTAGGATTATACTTATGGATCATATTATGACTAGTCCTTACCACTTTGATAGGTATTCTGACCACTATAGCTTGCTTATCCCTGAAATGCATGAAACCTTCCTTTGGTCTTTTGTAGACTCTAATCCTCTCTTAGTAGATCCAATTCCTAATCTCACTCTTTCTGAGTCTATTCCTACTTTTAATCCCATCACTCTTATCGAGCCTAGTGGAGTTCCTTCCCTACCACCACCTTCCCTTGATGATGGTTTACTTCCTTTACCTTAGATGGCTCTGTTTCCAACCAAATGGGTTGATGAGTCTTCTCAACCTCCTTCCATTTTTTTACCCTTCCTCTTATGAGGTAATCTACCAAGCCTACTCATAGGAATATATGTTGCTTTTATGACATAGATAATCATTCATCCATGAATTATCACAAACTAAGACAATATATTGACACTTTGTATCCTTTACCCCTCAATCCTCAGATAAGGACATATCTTCCCCAAAGTTACTACCTGAGTATATTATTAAGTATGTAGAGGTGTATTGTCTTTGAAAGCAACGTGGTAACCATCACACTGATCATTGCCTCATCCTTCAACAACGTCTTAAAGATCACCTTATAACTATTCTCAAACCTTCTACTATTCTTCCCATAGGTCATTCTCACAAGAAGACTCCCCCTTATTCTCCCATGGTTCCCCCTCCTATGGTTTTATCCCCTCATGTGGTCCCTTCATCACCTTCTATTCCTCTACCCATGAATCCTTCACCCATGTACCTTCCCTCACTTGTGGATCCTTCCCTACCTATGAGTCCCTCTCTTGTGGATCTTTCCCCACTAGTGATTCCTTCATCTCATGTAGAGTCTTCTCCAATGCATTCTTCTAATCATACCTTACCTAATATCCCTCCTCATCAAAATACATTAAGAATTCATGCCTTTTCTATTGAGGAGATTAGATGTGAATTATTTTCCTAGTTTTTATTGAATATAGATGAAACATTAGATGTACTTCACATCCAACTTCATAGAGATCGATCAGATGTTCTAGATAATGTGTGGGAAAATATATCAATATTATGAGAAAATGCATAGTGTTATTACATTTTCATTTTGGATTGGACATGTACTCCAATATTATCTTTATCTATTTGTTATATCATTTGACATTATGTCAAATTCTTATCTATATTACATGTTAGGTTTTGCATTAGCCTTCTATATTTCTAATACTTTCCTTTATGTTTATTTATAAATGTCTTTTTTATCATTGTTTCTATTTTTATTCTTGAGTTTTTTTCTTAAAAACTCCTTTGTTTTCTCTACATGATTGTTTTATTTCTTATCTCTTTATACACAAATAATTCTCATTGTGACTTGGTTATAAATACCTTGTTCCCTTTAGTAAGTACTTCTTTACCATGTGATTAGTTAATAAATAATTAATCTCATTATGTTTTCCTTTCATCGATCCACTTTGTATTTCTTTTTTCTATTTATTCCCTTTTCACAAAATAAGCATATACATGGTTAAGACTTGAGATGACTTGTTGGTTCATTATTAAGCCTAAGTGTCCTAGTCAATCTTGTATTTGGTTACTTATCTTGTTTTAACCTAAGCCTATATCTCATTCATGTGTGTCACTCTATCTATAATGATTAGTCATGCCAAGTCTATATGGAGGAGGAATCTTAGAAAATCCTTAAAAACATTCAAAATCTAAATCATTTAAAAAAGGAAATGATACAAAAGGAAAAAATATTCAAAATTATTAAAATTCTAATCACACTAAAAGGCATGATTCAAAACACATCTCCTTCTTCTAGTTGAAACTAAAACTCCATATTTGGCCTCACAATAGAGCTAAGGTCCATTGGGGTCTAATAGGCCAGTAGATTAGAAAAGTAAAATAAAAAAATTTTAGTGCTACCTACTTTCTCACATAATTACCCAATCTTTGCAGTAGACCAATGGCTTTGTAGTGGGTCCTAAGGAATGGAGAACATTTCATAGGAAGGTAGGTCCATTTTAATATTTTTGTACCAATCTAGCTTCATGAGTTAATCATAGTAGCACAATTATTTGCCTACAAATATTTGTGTCTATAGAAATTAAGTGTCCTTTGTACATTGATGGTCACTAATCACTTACTATATTATTATGTCTTTAGTATTCCTCATACATCCGAAGGTCTTTTCATAAGACACCTCAGTTATGATTTTTACATTCCCTTTTTCATTCCCTATCTTTCTCATATTTCCTCTTGAGAAATATTTTTTTGTTCACTGATCACTCCCCTATGGATTCCATTTTTGAGTTGAATTTTAAGACCATATATAGGAGCTAACCTTCCTAAAAAATCACCACAATTTCATATTACTATTATCAACATCCCTTATTACCAAATTTCCACATTAAATTCTACCTCATTAGTTTTCCCTTTGTTAGTTGCAGTGTAAGACCATGGATAGCACCTAGCCTTCCTCATAATATTTTCTAATAATCCAAGTCACAATCACAATTACATGTGTTAAATATGAGATAATATGTGATTTATTATGAAGTTACACGTCATTAACATGATTCCTAGCTTGATTTAGTATGTTTTGTGCTTACTTCATTTCTCTTTCACTTTTATTTTTTTATTTTATGATTACATGTGAGAATCATACCATTTCTTTAATTTTTCATCCTTCCCATCTTCAATTAGTATGATAGGTTTAAGACCAATTTTTTCCAATTTTTTTCTATTATACTTCCCCACATGATTTAGTATGATTGAATGACTTAATTGATTTATTTTCATACCATTTTTGTCCTTTTACATGACTCCATTTTTTTATATTATTTTCATACTTCCCAATGTGATTTAATGTGATTTTACTTCTTTTAATTTGGTACCAATATTTTTCTTGGTTTGAAAACAAAACTTTTTACCATCTTGTTTACCACCTTTTTGGTTCTTTACACTTAGTCATTTTATTGTCATTACATATTTCCCAACTTGAAATAGTGTGTAGTACAATTTTTTTATTGATTGTATTTTACCAAGTCCTTTTACCTATTTCTTTATAACCATGGATGTGTCCTACATAATGCTACAAAATAAACCACAACTCATATATTTCCCATAACATATAAAAAAATATTGAAATAGATGTGTTTGAAATAAATGTATCCCAACATCAATAATCATAACCATAATGCAAACACATAAAATCAACATCAAAATGTCAAAAGAGCCATATATATATCATAAATTTTAATACACAATACAACCATATACAAAGTTCCAACTCTATGGTTGGGCCCTATCCTACCCATCTCATGGCCTAGACACACTACCTATAGATGCCTCAAATTGACTCCTCTAAATATAATGATGTAAAGAGGCTATCTAAGATCTTAGTCCTGATACCTTCCCCTATAGATGAGCCAACTAAACTTGTACCTATGCTAATTGGGTTGTGGTCACTAAATGTCTCTCTCTCTCCTAGGCCTATACCTATCCCATCTATGTCATGATAGCTATATGCATATCTCTCTTCTCAACCAAGGCCTACCATGCCCATGCCTCTCTTGCACCCACATATACCATTGGTTTCATCGCTTCTTTATGTTCTCACAAATACCTTGTGGCCTCTCTTATTATTCTAAAATATCTCACTTGAGATGGGGTAGATGATACCATAAGATCCTATAATGTGTCTAGGTTATATGATGTCACTACCTCATCTAGGATATTATAGATTTCTACCCTCACTAGGGACTCCCATCTAGTCTCCTCATACTCTACAAGACTTACTTAAATCAAAATAGATAGATATTATATCACTGATATATCTCAAAATCTATCTATCTCTACTCTATATCAAATAACTTAAAAAAATATAACCATATCCTATTTTACCTGGCCATGTGTCACCTACCACTATCTCACTATTTACATGACTACCAAGCACACTTTCCCCATATATGCATCCTCTAAGAACCTCATCTATCGGTATTCACCCAAAAAAAATCCTAGAGTTACCCCTCATGCCCATTTTAGGTTATTCTTGAGTGGTCTCTCTATCATCTAACTCTGACCTAGCCCACTTGATGGGTCATATGGGATGATGATAGTCTCTAATCTCCCCTATTTATGCTTCCTCTATCAATGTCATATCCATTATGGTCATTTATCCCCCTAATATAGATATGAAAGTGGTACCTTTGGTACTCTTTCCTCCACATCCATCTCATCTCACTCTACTTCCTATCGTGCTTGACCATTTCATGGTTTCTCATGATGTGGTTTAAGCTCTAGCCTAGCAATTGGTGTCCCTAGTCCTCCTCTCCCCCATAGTTCTCTGACATTCCAAGCCCAAAATGTGGGCATCATTATTGATATTACTATGTGAGGCTATCCCATCTACCCTGGTATATGTGCCACTAAATGTGGCTCGATCCACCATGTATAGTGCCCTATTACCTCTATCCATGCATAATCTAGTCTACTTATCTCCCAGTTAGGCCATATAATAGTGATTTACCCATAAGGCTTCCATACAATATCCACTCATCTCATTATCTATAACACTAACACATGGGGTACAACTTGTGCTACATGGTCTTGTCTCCATTTATGAACCCAAGGTAACTTATCATTGACCACATGGGGAAACCCAATTGGTTGATATATGGGTAACCTCTCATATATCCATGTTGTCAATAATATAATTAGTCCAATATACTTTTTCCCTTTGTATAGCACTCCATACATGTCATGCATAGGTTATACCTAGATGATAGATCTTAAGTCATATAACATCCTTTGCTCTAATACCATCTGACTCAAGGTTGTCACAAATAGTGGTACCTTGTCATCTGACTTGTGACATAGCACCCATGTTGTCACAAGTCATATCACATCCTTTTGAATGTCTAGAATATATGAGGTATATAAACCAAACATATTCACCCTTAATCTAGGGTATGTCCTCTTCTACCCTATCACATGAATGGCTAGGGATCTCCTCTCCTCTTAACTATCTAGCACTCTGGTGACCATGGATGTACCTAGTATGGGTAATCACAAGAAGACATGCACATCCTCTAAAGTGATACCCACCTCTATGGTATACCCCTCCATCTCCCACCTAAATGTGCTAGTCAACCATTCCCAAGCTCCCATAAACATGACTAAAAATTCTAAACTCAATGAAATCCTACACATGTCTATTATGCATCCTCAGCCTAATGAGATCAATCTAGTTCTATCCTCAATATACAAGTACTCTAATAAGTTTAGAAGCTATGATGCATCCAATAAGATCCAAAACCTCAACCATACTTGAAACCATAAACAAATAGGAGATGTATTAAATACTCCATGTCATTTATAATCAAAATACATTCTTTTCACATTTTGACAAAAACAAGCCTATTTTTATTTAGTTTGTTCATTCTTATCAATTAGACCTATTATTAGCATACTCAACCCTTTTATCCCTAACTTGGTCATTATGGGCCCTTCTATCACTCTTTAAACGTATCTCATGCATTTTCATACTATTCTAGTCTCTTGGTCAAACACTAGTTTGACCAAAATTTCCTTATTTTGAATTCATTGACTTACTAAACTAAGTTACCCCCTCTATTTTCCCCCCTTAGTACTAAGTTATCGTAGTGGATTTTTATACTAGGTTTTAAATAATGTAATAAGTTGATAGTCTATAAAACACACTAGGTCGATACATACCTACTAGTCGATAGTGTGGATTTTGCCAATTTTCAGCTTACTAGGTCAAAAAGGTTGGCCTAGTTATTTTTACCTATCAACCCCTTATAGTATATGAAATAAATGGATTTTGGTAGTTATTTCCACAAACCATTCCAACCCATTTCCCTAAATGGTTTTTACTACCATTATCATATATTTTGGGTTTATTTTGATGTCTAAAAAGGCTCTAAATTACAAATTTCTTAAAAAAACACTTAAAATCAATAAAATATTCAAAAACTAGCTTGAGATTCTCAGTTGCTTACATTTATTGCACTTGTTGCTACTACTGGGGGTCCCTCTCATCCATCATGTCATCTCATTTCCATATTATCTTTCTTGGTCTCTCTTAGCTCTTTTTCTCTCCTTCACAAGTCAAAAATACCAAATGATTTCCCTTTGACCTTATTTAAACTTATTTTTCCAAAATCTTAAATCTTTCAAATATTTTTCATCAGTTCATTAATTTTCCTATATATTTTTTTATACTAATCCTTTTTTTAGCCATAAAATGTTATGGAATCATGATTATGTAGAGAATTTTTTCCACTCATATATGCCTATCTTTAAAAAAATTCAATGTTTGGCTATTTTTTATACTAACTTCTATAGGTTCGCCTAATGTTCTTTACATTAGATGCGTTAACTTATCTTGAAGTCTACTTATTTATCTACAACACTAAGGTAAGAAAAGTTATTTATTTTTAAATTAGGTATTTTAATTTATATTATTTTCTCCTTATTGCATTCTACTTAGCATCATCATTATGTGTTATCATGTTATATTCCTGAAGCAACATCCTATATTACACTCACATGATACGTGATGAGCTTCTAGTGGGGCATATGTATATAAATAATATTTCCAAAATTTTGTCACATATTAACACTTTTTTATAATTTAGGAACTTATCAAGTCTCAATATCTCTAAGTGCATACCTTAGGTGGTGCACCAGGAAAGGGGTGGGTAGACCATTAGTGCTTCACAGGATTGTTGTCCCTTTGTCCACTTGTTATCTACACACTTGTCTCTTGAAAACATTATCCCTAAGATTTTTATTCTCTATTTTATCATCTTTATTAATTTCCCACATTTTATTCACCTTAATCCCCTTTTGTTAGTTGGTTTTACTGGGTGGACTAGGTCGACCCTATATAGTTTTGGGTGATTTTCACTTAGGAACTAATTTAGCTCTTGGCTAACATAACTCATGACCTAGTGAATTATTATCTAAAATAATTCTAGGTCAATTGATATTTTTAGAAGGTTTAGGGTCAAATATATCTATATATACAAGTTCAATTTTCCATTATTGAGAGAAGAGAAGAAGTAAGAGCTCTTGTGCATGTACGTATTGACTATTTTAATTGAGAAGCAAGCGTAGGGCTCTATACTTTATTTGGTGATATAGATCTTATCTTTTGGATAAGTCTTTTCAATTCATTTATAGGTTATGTATCCTATAGATGATTTATCTTTATCATCCTTACATACCATAATAACCTCTTTCAAAGCACCTTGGGCAAGGGAGAGATTGAGGCTCACTGGGTTTGTCTTCCAAGGTAAGTATTCCAACTTTGTTCCTCCTTTGTAAGAGTAGATATATATGAATTTTTAGTTATCCTTCATGTATTACAAGTTTATATACATTGACATGAGTATATGTCTCTTATGCATGTTTATTTTTATTTGTTTCTAACCCCCACTTTGTGCCACAAGCTTTGGTGAGAACTAGATTAGATTTTCTTTAATTGTTATTAGTTTAGTGGCATATAAAAATGCATGACTCCCTTAGGGTTATTGGATGATTATGCTTGACTAGAGGCTTTGGAACCCTCCCTAGAATAGTATATTATGGTAATAAATCCCCTAATTAGGTCTAGTAGATCCCCATATTGGTCATGTTCCTACTTAACAAATGTGTCCCAAATTGGATGTGTATGGTATGATCCATCTTCTCTAAAATAGGATTGATTTATACAAATGATGCATTTTTTATTGCATACATTATGCCTAAAAGTTCATCCAATCCTATTCTAAGGTAATAAGGCAAGGCAACAAGCATGGTAGTCCCAAATACTCTGTGACCTTCTCCAAATCATAATTTGGTAAGGTCTACTTAGGGTGTTTCAATTCACCAAGTTATAGTCAATACTTTGTCTCTAAGGAGTCAAGAGAAGGTAAGAATTTTACTATAAAAATAGTACATTCATTTCATAATGCTAAGGCATCCATTTCCATTTGGGATGTCCTTTATATGCTTAGCCAAAATAAAATATTGAAAAAATAGTATTTCAATATGCCTACTAGTCCTCCATATTCAAGCCAAATTCATGGTCATGTATATATTAACAGTTCCCCTAAAAACATTTTTGAGCCATCTACTAAATATAAACATCCTCCACCTTTCTACCTCACTCTCATTATGGATGATAAATAGTCCACAATTGCATATTTTATAGTGGATTCTATACATCAATTATGCCCAATGTTGTAGCTAATAAGTTGGGCCTCAAGTATGAACCACATATCAAAGGAGTGACTCAGTTATATGGTACACCTTCCAAGATAATAGGGTTGATCAAATTGTTGAATTTTTTTCTCCATGACTATCCTAGTTTCCTTATCCTCAAAGACATTATTGTTTTGGACTTTCCTACTCATGTTTAAATATGCATTTCAAGATATTTTATATCCAAGATAGGTGGCTACCTCTTAGCTAACTAGTCTTCTTGGCCTTTAGGAAAAGATATGGAACCAAGGTGACCTTAGGAACTCAACCAATTTTAAGTTTTCACATTGATCTCTATATTAAAGCAAGCTATAACTTGAATAATGTGATAAATGAGAAGGAGGAGTATAGTGTGGATAATGGTGCTTCTAAGCTTGATGTAATATCCAACTTGTTTCTATATGAGTATGGTGAAAATGATTATGGAAATGAGCTTTAGGCATACTTCGACCAAAATGACCTTGGTACCTAAATCATCCATGAAGAACCATTTGAGCAAGTTGAGGTAAGTGTTAAACATTTTTTCTCACAAGATATTGAGATTAAATATTTGATACATGTATATGATGATGATAGATTGAAGAACCTGATTGATCACCATAGTGGGAAGAATGATTTAATTATGCCTACAATTGATTAATATACCCTTGATGATGGCATTAATGAGGAAAAGGAAGATGACAAATGTTATAAGTTTAATGTTGTACACCAAGAATTTAATCAGTTGGGTAATATTACTTCTCCTCCAAAAGATTATGTATATGATTTAAAGTTTTCTAATGATCCCAATTCTAATGATCCTAATGAGAAGGTTTTTGAATGCCTTACTAAGAATGAAAGTGAATGTAAATATGTTGTCAATGAACTTCTAGCCATAGAGGAGTCTCATGAGTCCAAGTTATGTTTTATTGTGTTCAAGGATCAATAAATAGATCATTCTGAAGGATAATCATATTTAAAGGTATTGGAACATGGTTAAGAGGGACTTGATGATCATCCACATTAAGCATATTCTTTTTCAAGAGGATAAAAAGGTTGAGGTAGTTATCACGTCTTCTAATATATAGTTTAAAGAACATCTAATGGATATGATATATATCACAATAGTTTAATTCCTAATCAAGACCCTTAGAAATCAAGAGAGAGCATTCATGAAGGATATAAATATTCCACTTATAGACATGATGAGATCCAAAGATGGTAAGCTTTTTAACCATTTACACATTCAAGTAGTTGATGATGATCATGCTTCACATGGTAGGTTACCTTCATGGAGTGATAAAGATGTAAGAGGAACTGTATTTGACCCTAGTTGAAGTATGGTAAAATGTTTTCACCTCAAGAGTGAGTTCTTGTAAATAGTATATTAGGTGTGCATGTCTTCTTTTGAATTTTGTGTGTGTTCCATAAGTGTTCTAGTTGAATACATGTTTGTCTCCTTTAGTGTGTTTTGTTTTGTGTATTTCCTTTACGTTTGGTGTGGTTTCAAAGGAAATTTTAGTGTCAAACCTATTTATAGGTGACTCCATATCCCAATGGATAGGATTAGGCTACTAGTCTTGGCATAACAAACATACCACCCCCAAGAAATTGTTAATAATGATGATTATTTTCACCACAAGTTAAAATAGGTTGACCCCTTATAGTCTAAAACTTAACATAAGGGTATATTATCATGTTATAGGGTGTTTAATGGTCAATTTTATGTCATTTAATGAGTTATTAGCCTTGGTCATGGTTAATATTAATCCTAAGTCATTATGTCACTTAGGGGTCATATTTGGGTCATAAATGAAGGTGGTACAATGTTATTGGGTAAATAAGTGTTCTAAAAAATCTTTCAACATACAATATTTGATATTCATTTTTGATAATGTCATTCCTAACTAAAAATTGTAGGTTCCTACGTAAAATCAAGAAAAGAAGTGAAAAGAAGGATTTTTGGTAGTTGTATGACCTATAGAGGAGAATGGCATGTAGGAAAAGCTTATGTAATGTATATTAAACTTAAATAAATTAATTTACATCACTTATATGATATTTAAGTATCATTTTTTTTAAAAACCATTATGTTCATCCATCATTCCACTAGACATGCAAAACTAGTCAAGTCTTTTGATGGCACACTAGTAGGAGAGGTTCTAGGTCAAGTTCTCTTGGTGGTGAATATTAAACTTGGTATTATTAATTTTCATGATATTAATTTATAAAGTATTTTTTTATGATTTATTAACCATTATTAATAAGTTGGTTGTTTCATTTTGCTTGCTAATCCCTACACCCTATAGGGTTTTCTTCTGTTTGAGCTAGTCTATACAAATCAATTGATGGAATTGACTATTAATGATGTGTAATTACTTATCTCATGGATATCATATTTTTTTTAATGTTTTTAAGTTTTTTATGATCCAAATAGTTCAATTTTTAGGTTGATATAACTAGTGGACTTGCAATCAAGTTTCACCAATTATAAAAGGTCTACTTCCCTAGAATGGTTTCAAATCAATGTGAGGTGATATATTATATGATTTTAAAGTCATATAAATCCTATATAATTATAATCTTATCATCAAAGGATATCATCTATGGAGTTATAGTAAATAAGGACCTACAGTCAACTTCCTACATGACTATTGTACATAGTCAGCTAAACGAGATGTTTTGAAATGTTGAGAACATTCATGAAGATATAATGGATTTTTTCAAGAGTTTGGACACATTATTAAAGAATTAATAAATAATATAATCCCATCATATGAAATAAGATAACATGTGGTAACTAGTTCTCATATATACATAGGCCTGTAACATTGATGTATGCCTACAAGTGCCCCACAAGAGATAATCATGTTGAAATGAGACTTTTAAACTAGTTTCAAGTCATTCATGATGGAAAAAATTCATTTAAACACCTTCAAAGGGTCTAATATTGGTTATAAGGTCATACATTATGAAAATTACTCATGTCTTATATTCACTACCCTGCATTCTACAATTACACCTAGAGGTGGCTTTCATAGAGACTTGAAGGTAGTCATGGAAGAGTATAAACTTGTTTAAGCCTTAATAAGTGTTTAAGAATATTGAATATGTCATAATAACCATTTTTAATCCATAGAGAGGTAAGTAGGCCTGATGAGTGATGTATATACGTAGATAAGGATCTTTAGGGACTAGTTACCTTAAAAACTCTAAAAATAGGGTCTAATCTACTTTTAATGTTGCCATATGATGATATGACATGAGTCTAAGTGAGTTCAGATGATTACATCATGTATCCCTATCCTAGGAGAGATTAGTTGACCAAAAGGAGAGGATTTTTGGTCCCTAGAGTATAGTGTTAGAGGGTTCCCAACTTATATATTCTTTCACTATAGTCTTTCAATGTTTTCTATGAGATCTTAAAATTCCAAGTAACTTATAGTCTTAGGTGGCCTAATAATAGCATATCACCATGTTGAATGATCCTATTGAGATTGCAGTCACATTTAGGATCTGAATAACATTGATAATGGTTGGATTATAAGTTTTTTGACCTATATACACACCTACAAGTGTATCTTTGCTCAAAAAAGTCACATATAGCTTACCTATAGGTACTCATAAGGCCATGTTGTGAACTTAGAGGTGAAAACCTAAAAACATGAAATATTTATCATTAGAGTTGGTTTCAAGATCTCAAAAGGATCCTAGGGTGTGAAGTGAAAGGTTTAAGAGTGGTAATGAATCTTCAAGACCTTTTTTTCTCTTAGAAAAGCCACTTATAGTTAGTTATAGGGTGATAATGTACTAACATGTGGTTGTCTAATCTGATCACAAGTCTTTGTGCATGATGAAATAGGTCTAAATGAGTTTTAATAAACCTTGATTAATTTAATAAGGTATTTAAGAAGTGAAACAAGGGCTAAACCTATATTTCAAACCTATAGGCACTTCTTTTATGAGGTAAAACATAGTCACACATAGTTAGCAACTTGTGTCAAGTCAAGTTCAAGGTATGTAATGTAGGGTTGGGTGAAGCTGTGAGTGTTACCATGTATAAAATAACCTTAATAATTATGATGTATACTTCCTTATTTCCATAAAAGAGAAATAAATCATGGATAGGTTCCACATGTAACCTACAATCATACTCATTAACCCTACATAGTTAGTGAACACCCCAAAAGTCTACCTTGAGAGTTTTTGAGATTTGAAGGGGAAACTGATGTGATACATGTGATCTAGGAATTTGACTCAAGATAGGATGGTTAGTATCATGTTAGTTTTAAAATGAAAAAATAAAAATAAACACACTAATAACATAACATCTCTTGGCTTAGACACTAGGGATAGCTTAGTTAACAAACATGAATAAAACACAAAGGTAAAATGCAAAATAAATCCTCTTTTACCTTCCTTGGATGCTCTAAAATTATTATTTTATTGGCTTTCTTAGCTTGTACTCATGAAGTCCTTAGTAAAGGAAGCTTGGTTACCTCCATCTCTCCTTGGCACCTTTGGCTTATGGATTGGCTTAGCTTGGAATCAATTTGGCATGGTAACACTACTTGCAATGGCTTTTGGAATCATTTGTGAATTATAAATTTGCATTATCAAGACTTATAAATGATGTGGTAAGGCCTCCTATTTATAGATTTTCACAAATGTCTAGAATCAACCTAAACTATCTATCTTGAGATTGAGATGTGTGGTTGAGGATTATTTAAATTTTTGGAATTAAGTTTTTAACTATCCTCATCATGACATTGGAAGAAGGGGAAATTAAAAGGCATGGAGGGCATGAATCCTGATATATATGGCATTTATGGCCTAGAGATGTCTTCCCAAGAAATGAGGTCACCTGATGATGTATATATTCAATATTCATTTCCAAAATAAATTATTCAACAAGTTTCCATAGATTTCTTGATTAGGCGCTAATTTTGTTTAATTAGATCTTAAGCATGTTTAATAATTTTGTGTATAAATTATTCAAATTGATTAGAATACTTTATTATTGGTCTAAAATTCGACTGGATTGGAATTGGAAGGTGATTTTAGATGCAATAGATTCGTTATCCCATTTAATATGTTACCAATATCAAATAATAAAGGCATGTGTCTTATACAATAAATTTGATAGGGAAGATCAATCTAGAGCACCTGGGTGTAAAATTGGTATTTTGACTTAGAATGATCTAATCAAAGTTAGCTGGCCCATAAATTGAATTACCCCATTTAATGATACCTTGGCTAAAATTGGCACTTGAATATGTCAGTTTCACATCATGTATCATGTTTTAATGTTTTAAGGCCAAATTATGCAGTTTAGGTGGAAATTGGTTAGAAACCCAGTTGGACGTCATTGGTGGCTAGATTTAGGTGTCTACAATTGTCCTCTATTTGGGAAGATGTTGAAAACTATAGGCAAAGAAATGTCTTCTCAAATAATGAGAGATGGTCTGTATGCCAAAAAGAAGATGATGGTTAAAGAACAAAGATCCAAATGGCTTTGGGAAGCCTATGATGATGCCCACTTGAGGGAGTTGTTTTCACATTTATTGATGGGTGGTATTTTAAAAAGAAGCAATAAGAAAGGTATAATTAACCCATGGTTGAGATTAATCCAAATAATAAAATTCTTGCATGCATTGATGTAAAAAAGATGCTCATTTTCCCATAGGTGGTTATAATCAAGAATAAAAGTCAAAATAAAGATTTGACCATAGGTGGTTATAATCATTACAAGGACTTGAATTAGCTAAAGATGATTGTGCCCCAGTTAGGGATGATTAGAAAGCATAAATCAATGATATAAACTAGAATATAGATTAAATATGAGTGGGTGCAAAGTGATGAAAGAGATGGATGGAGGAATGAGATTGATAATTATAAATGATTCAATTATACCTACCAATGAGGAGATGGTCATCCTGATTAGAAATGATACAACTAGAATGGTCAAATGAGTTATATTGATCAAGGTGGGTGGGAGGATTTTCCAAGGTGCCAAGGAAAACTTCTACAACTTCATTGATTGTAGACATTCTTGAAGTTGATTTTTGTTGTAGCAAGTGATGGTGGATTCACGATAGAACGCCATGAAGACTTGGACAAAATATGCATAAAGACTGATTCTTGATCCAATAAACACTCAAAAAATAATGCACCAATGATAAATACCATGATGACAATGTTAATGGATGAATATGGATGGACTTAAGAATAATGTGCCCAAGGAATCACCCAATGAGCACATATAGACTGAGTCAAGGTAATAGTGCAAAAAGTAAACAAACAAACAAATGAAAAATAAAACAAACAACTTGAAATAAACAAACAAATATGAAGCCTAAAAATAAAAGAAAAAGAAAACATCCCAATAATGACAATGCCTCAGTAAGGCAGAATGAGGATAACTGACTAAGCTTAGAAAAGACAACTATTTTTGGATTTTTTAAATGTTATTAATGGTTTTGGAATTTTTAGGTATCTTAACTCATTAGATAATGATAATATACTTGCTTGCAAAATGGTGAGAGCATTTGGCTTAGGTTTCTCACAAAATAGTGAGAGTGTATGTTTGATCAACTAGGATGTTGTATCCTCCTTGCTAGTTGGTGTTAGTTAAAGGTCAAATGGGTGCTTGACTAAATTTATGGGTCGATGATTCTTGATGAGCTTATGTTGGTCTAAATTAAAGTAATACATTTATAGGATAGTAGTCCAAAAAATAAGTTGTGGGTTTTCTCCCCCATGAGGGTTTCCTACATAATATCTTATGTCATCTTATGATGTATGTGTGTGATTGATTTCTTATGCATTTATCTCTTATGTATTCTTCATGAAATGGTGTTTGGAATTAAATATAAAATTTTGTGAAACTTATTCAACCCCCCTCTCAATATTTACTTTCAATGGCTAGTATTCCTATGAGTTTCTTAACATTATTTTGTGTCCATTAGGTTATGACTGTTGTGAATGCTTAGTTGTTTGGTTATTGTTGTATGAATTATTTAGTGGCTTAGTATCCATGTTGAGTCCTCAACCTTCTTGATTACTCTAATATCAACACAACCATGTAGCTAATGGATGGGGTGGTTAGGGCCATCGTATGGTTTGGCTCATTGGACTACACATATAGGTTGACCTATTGTTAATTGATGTGTTCCTCCTTCTTGGATATTTATGTTAAAGATAATTCATAGATGATGATGTAATTATATTTATTCTTATGGTTTTACTTGAAAAATTTCATATAGTTCTTCTTAGTGAAATAATTTTCTTTAGATGCTCTTGATTTATTAAATTTATTCCTTATTGTATAACACTATTGGTTGCATTTGAGTATGTGATTATACACTCATTTAGAAGATGCATAATGGTATACAAGCATCTCATATTGAATATTGTTGTTCTTGAATCATAATTTTTATACTAGAATTATTTGAAGTATTTCATAGTTGGTTGGCATTTTTAAATTATTTGTCTCACAAACATGCATCATGAGATTTATAAAAATGTGTTGGTTATAGGGGATGAACACATACAACTAAGTTGTATGTTTTTATTATTATTTTGTGTGGAAATAATTTTTTTATACAACCATGTTAGGATGATTTTACATGCATATGTTTAATTTTACATCACATGGTAGCATGCTAAGTGTACATGACTTAAGTGGAAAGATTTTGAAATGGAAGGTGAGGTTGTTATTTCAAATATGTATTTTATTTGAGTAAAATGTAATAGATATATATTATCACCACCTAAAGATGTGTTAGATTATTTATTTAATTATAATGAGAATAAGAATAGGAATGGACAACCATATAGTGGATGTCCTAAATTTACATCATGCCTTCACTCTTTTACATTTGGTGATGTCATGCTAAAAGTAATCATTTTTTACTATGTGTTTCTCTTGTAGTTTATAGTTATGTCATAACTATTTCATACTATAAACTATTGGTCATATTATTTAAAGTTGATTTTAAATAAGTTTTTCCTTTTCATTTGTTTCATGCTATGTTATTGGTACTAATATGTTTCAATTATCAAACCATGTTGTATTTAGTCAAGTTGCTAATGAAATTGGTGAGCTTGTTGTTTTCCAATTTATATTTTAAATGGGTGTGATGTATCAAATATAATGTAAAACCACTTAAATATATGTAATGTATTTCATATGATCCATTGAGATAAGAGAATTTGGTATGTAAATAAAAAAAGGGATGCTCTAATTACTATTGTGTCATCATCCACTTGGCCTATATGTGAATATAATAGAAATAATAACCTTATGCTTATATGAGATTATTAAGTAGATGATAATAATGGATGTATCATATTAATAAATGAGATTTAAGGGTTTTATAAACATTCTCTTATGGATGATAGATATAAAATTTCTTTACAGCTCAAAGATAACCCTTAAAGGTTGTAGCAGCATAAATTAATTTTAGAATCATTACCATTCATGGACAAGTTAAATTTATATTTACACCAATTTTTAAATTAGTAATATAGAAGCTAAAATAATGGCAAGTGTAATTGTTGACACACCCTCTAGCTCACATAAATAATTTTTATTCATTATGAAATGATGGAATGGGTTACTTATAAGATATAGTATGGAACTCTTATACCTTTTCTCCTTTTATTATTACTACTTATGTAGTGAAATCTAATTAATAAAATTTTATTAAGTGGTAAGATAACCTAATGCAAAGACCCAAAAAATTGGAGGTTGAGTTCTAACTCAGTGGGTACCATTATGATAAGGAGTTATTCTATGAAATCATATAATAATGTTCACCATGATAAATTGGCATCTAATTGAATGGTTTCATTGGTAGTCTAAATTATCTCATAAGATTATGGCTTATTGATACAAATAATTCATTATATTATAACTTGTAAGGGGTAATTATCCCTTGATAAGAATATTCAACTTTGGGTTATTATATATAACCAATGCAATGATGGTTTGCGTAAAAAGAGAATAAATTGATAAGTTTATCCTTAAGTAAAATAAGTTCATAGAATATAAAATTATTATTGAATTTTATTTTTGTTTATATATCATTGTTACAAGTATACAATCCTTGTTCAAGAATTAGATTATAGAGGTTTCAAGGTATAATGAACCCAATGCAAGATTTATATATCCAATCTCAATGGGTAGTACCTACTTAAATACCATTATCACCTATAGTTATATTAATTTATATAAACCTCTTTAATGTTAGAACCAAAATCAAATGAGGAGGGTAGGCCCCTTAATCAGGGTTAAGGATATTTTAATGATCCTATGTAGAAGACATGCCACATATGGATTTTGGAGTTTATTCATGTTCACTACACTCTAATACATCTTGGATTTTATATTCTCAGAGGGTTATGGACTTCCTTATAGGTCCTTGTATGGTTTTTTATCCTCGTTTAAGTAGTATTAGTCTAAATCACATGGTTATGGATATATGCATGTGTGTATGTGATAAATTTGATGCAATGCGAATCAAATATATGTGTAGTGAGCCCTACATGCATTTTTTTGTACTCTAATAATTAATCCCAAGAAAAAAATTGGGTTTGTTTCATCTAGTATTAGAGCCATGTTTGTCCTCTTGGTAACTCTAAGACATGGAAATTTTACTATAATGGCACTAATGAACTATTCTATTTAGGTAGAATTGTAAGAGGAGCTATTAGGGTACTTAGTCTTTTGGGTTAAATAAGATGGTGTTATTTTATAAACACTAGGATGTAGGAAATACTATGCATTTATTAAAGGTAATGGTTGTATGAAATATGAATTTTTATGATGGACATTGCTATCTCCCTTATCCTTGTTTGGGTTAACCCTTCCAAAATCTATTTACATTAGGACAAGGATCACCTGTTGACCATTGACTTATCTGGGTAAGTTAATATGAGGTAAGTGATAAAGGCTTCACTCTTAGAATTAAGGGAAATAATGTTTGGTATTTATTATTGGTTTATATAGGTAAGCCATCACTAGATGCTTGGAACATTACAACCTAGAGAAAACCAAGGATTCAGCTCAAACATGGAAGGCTAAATAGGGTATGAGAGGTTGATTTACCTAGGTAAGTCATTAGAGTTTGAGCTCTCCACTTGTAGAAAGATTTTCTTGAGTCATTGAAAAACTATGAAACATGAATGGTTGTGACCATTTTTATTGGTCTTATGGATGAGAATACTATAATTTATTATTTAGTGAACCAAATATCTCTTTAAATTATTGAAGAGAGATCAAATGCTAAAATTTTAGAACTAGTATGACACTTTTTAGATGTATGACTGTAAGTAGAGTAAAAATGTCTCCATGAGTTTAGGCTACTCACAATTTATTCCAAGTCAGTTATACCTTTGGGAGGTGTGATAGTAGAACACAAGTGAGGGAAAAAATAATTTTTTACATGTAAAAAACTATAAGTTCTTGTTTAGCTTATGTGTCACTATATGTGACTAGTTACAACCATGAAAATTTTCACATAATGTTACTAGTGCTTAGGTAGCACTATTTTGTCTTATGTAGTGGACTTATAAGTAAGGAATAGGTAGGTTTTGATTTATAAAATTACCATATGGTTGGTTCATCATAACCATTAGGTAATGTGAAAGTGAATAAGCACTATGTAATATACAATGTAGGTGTTAAAAAATTCTTGCATTTTAGTTATATTAATAATTATGGGGGTGAAGGTGACTAACTTTTTTGGGGAATTTATAAATATTTAGGAAGATTATGGATACTTTATGTCATCTAATTTAAAAATGAGAGTTTGGAAATTTTGTGTATGACTAAAGTACGTATTACGTATTATGAGGTGAAAATATCCTTAGCATAAACACTTCAATTGGACTATTTGCCATATCCTATGTTGTTGCTTCATACATGTAAATTATTGTATATTATCTAATCCCTTTGTGATGTGTGAATGTAATCAACCATGTGAACCATATGCTATTATATGTTTTCCAAGTTGTGGTATGAGTATTTCATATGCATGTCATGAATAATTGTGACCATGTGATTTTACCATGTTAATATGAATTAATGTGATAATAACTATTTGTGATGTAACTTTTCTTTTCTAAATAAACCCTTATTAATTGAAATTTACTAGGGTATAGTCATTATATTATATGGTGTAACCCCACATCATTGCTCTAGTACTGAACATTGATGTAAGTACGAGGTTGATTATGAAGAAATATTATATATAGTATGATTAAAATAGGTATAGGCTAGGGAGTGGAGTATCTCCTAGTCTTAAAACCCACTTGTTCCCTTTGTACTAGGTAGTCACCTAGTTCATTTAGGTTGTGCACCATGAGTACCATAAGTTGGCCTGAGATATTCATGCATAATGGTCACCTTATGGATTAAATGTTATTTTACCCACCTCTTGGATATTGTTTTAAATATAATACTTGTGAAATGTCCTTGATGAATCCTTGTGAAACACTAATTGATCCTAAAACTTAAAATTTTATTTAAAAATAACAATGCTGAACTTGTTGAGATATATGCACATATTGGATTGTAAAATCAAGCATGTTATGAATGAAATAATGGTTGATTTAATTTAAAATAATGTTTTAGAATGAATATTTTAATTTAAAGGCATGTATTTGTTGGTAACTAAAAACATGTTGTGAAAAAGGTATTGTTTTATGTATACCTAAAATCAATATTCTGAAATAAATATTTTTGATTATTGAAAACATGACTAAAATATATACTTTTTATGCTTGAAAAGAGAAATGTAAAGTCCTAATCAGGGAGATTTGAAATCCTAAATAATATTAAATGCTACCAAGAAGTGTATAATAATTGTGGGATTATCATCTTTGGAACCATCATGTGAGCTCAAAAATTTATGGAGAGAATGCTAAAAACCTTGGGGTTGCATGTGAATACTTGGTATGGCTTATCTAATGTTTGTTGTGGTTGGTGTGGAACATTGCACTAACCCAAAAATGATGAATGGTGGAAGAATATTAATCATAGAACTATGGATCTTCATCTTTGTTTACATTTTGTGATTAATGTTACCAATATCATACACAATCATAATGCATGTTATGGAAACTATAGTGCTATGGGTGTGGTTGTTGGTTTTATTTTGGAAAGAATGACAAAAGTTATGTGCAAATCATAACTAAAAGTAGTGGAAATACCATTTAAAAATATGAATGTTGTATTGATTAGTGTTCTATGGTAAATAATATAAAGTTATGCGTATTACATAATTTAAAGTGTTGTGGAAAACTCTAATATTTAAATCTATAAATTTGTTGAAAATCTAGTGGATCAAACTATTAAAATTATTATTATTAATTTATAGATTCTATGATAATGTCCCCTCATGATAAGAGGAAATATTAGATGAAAAATATTTTACTATTAAAATTCTGGCCTTGATTTCATATCTAAACTAACAAATTTAGAATGCTTTTATCTTGTGTGAGCTAACAATTGTAAACTATGCTTTGAAAAGTAATTAAATATTTTTTGTTATTAAATATTGAAGTGAATTTGATCATTACATCCTGAAATACATAATTTTTCAATAATTATTTAATTATATAACTACATAGGTAGTTTGAAATTAGGTAAAATTCCAAAGTATTGTGTTAAAAATAGTAGCTTGTCAATAAAATTTGCTAAGGTAAGGGTAGCTTTGAGATGGAAAAATATTGTAAAAAGTGTAAATGACTTCCTATTTGAGAAAAATAGCCTTGTGAGTCACAAAAAATAGAAACATATATATATATATAAGTTTGAATATTACATAATATTATGATTGAAAAATGTGTGTACAACACCCCATTTAGTTCACCTTCTCCTTACAAAAGGACAACCAAATTGAAAAGGCAATTTTCTAGTCTACATAAATGAAGGTCATGGCTATCTTAAGGGAGATATGTGGAATATTAGCAAGGTAAGGCTGAATATTTTCACTATTAGAGTTTAACACATCTACTTGATATACCAAAAAGGTAAGTATGGTGATGTTATAGTGCCTATACCATAGTCGATGAAGCTTTTAATAAGGTCTTGTTAGTATTTCCTTCTATAGGTGTATCCAAAATCACTCTCCAACCTAGAGGGTTTAAGGTGTTTGATGATTTTCATGACATTGATTTTAATTATCATTATCCTACTATGTAATTGTTTTCACATTATATTTACCATGACTAGTGAAATAAAAAATAATTTTTAACTTACCTTTGTGTTGAAGGAGTTGTCTCTATTGACGAGGGAATAGGATAAGTTGCATCAATGTGTTCTATAGTTTGGAACCCCAAATAGACTTGAAAATGGATGTGTGTGGTCGAGATGAGCAAAGTAATATTGTATCTATTATAATTAAAATGTATGATTTCATCTCCAATGCATTTCTTATTTGAACTGTAACTCTAATAAGATGCATTATCATATTTTTTACCATTTTTATTTTTCTATCAATCTATGAATTGAATATAGTAGACTTGTTTAGCTTTATATCTAGTATAGACCAAAGTTATTTCAATAAATTCTTCAAAAAAATTACATATTTACTAGATAATATGGTTTTTGGGATTTTTAATTCTATCTAGACATGTTGAAAGTATAATTAAGCTATTTCCATATTTTAAATGGCTTTCTTAAAAGGTATGATAATTTATATCTTTAAGGATATTTAAACTAATACATAAAATAATTATTATTGTGATTTATAATAGGTTACATTTATATAAATTTCATGGAAACAAATTCCCATGGTATTGTTGGAATCAAAAAAGTTTTATAAAGACATTGCATTTTATTGACAAGTTTGGTAATTATAAGTGAGATACAAGACTTAAATTATTTTTTAACATTTTTCGTAGGTTGTGGAGAAAATAAATAATTATATATTACTTAAATAATATTTTTAACTCCAAAATATCATAACATTTTATTGAAATGAACTCCCCCCATAACATTTTCTATCTCTCTACCTCATGAAATATTCACAAGTGTCCAATGTGTTATAAGATTCCATCTTACAAGAAGAAATATGGGACTAAATTACCACAAAAAATTATGATAAATACCTAAAAAATCCATGTAATATGGATATAATTATGACAATGTGATCACTTAATATCCACATTCATCAAATAAATAAAGGAGATCTTGAACTAGCAGATGACTCAAATAGTTCATGATTGTATTAACAATCCACTTGTTTTATTTCATGTTCAAATGTAACTTCTAAAGATAATAAGACAATTTTTATTCACTCTTATTATAAGTTTCATAAGTCTACAATAAATAAATTGGCTTGTGATATATGTCAATCATAGTCTCCTTGACCAATACATAATAATTTGAATTGTTTACCTATCTAGATAATAATGTAAAGCTCATAGTCATATGTTAGGTATTTTATTAACAATGCTTTGAAATTTTTAATATACTAATCAATTGGAAGAACATATTGACTGAATAATACTATAAATGCATAATATTATGCATCACTCTCAATCTATAAAATTTTATGAAGATATGATAACACAAGTAATAGTACATAATAGAGTTTGTATTTTTTGATCCTTAAATTGTTTATGTTATGGAACAGACTAGATAAATTTTAATTTATCACCAACTTTGGTCTCTATGTTTATAGTCCAAATCACATGATAAAAACAAAGTAAAAATATCCTATATAATTTATTATTGGCCATTCTAGATGACTTGAATCTTTTCCCAGTCCATGTGCACTCCTTACGCATCTACTATGTTTCATAGATATTTAATATTATACATGGAAAATTAAAAAATTTCCATGTTTTTATAAAAAATATTCTTCTATAAAGTGTCATTTACTTTATACATATTTTGCATATGTTAATCTTATATATTTTTTAATATAGAGATGTCATCAAGATAGATTACAATAAATGAAGTGGTGAATGGCATGCGAATATAATTTATAATTTGAATAAATGTATATACATCATTAGTTAGGATTAAGGGTAAAAATAACCATTTAAAAAAAATTATTTATCCTTGAAGAATCTCATCCATATGTATGTGGGTTATGTAGTAATTTTATTACAAATAGAGTTAATATCAATTTTGGTGAATAATATTTCACCATGGAGTTGATCCAAAAAGTCCTTAATAATTATAATAATGTAGTGTTTCTTCACTATATATTCTTGATTTATTTTTAAATTATGTAAAACCTCCATGTGCCATCCTCATTTGGTGCAAGCAAAATTATGTTGTTGAAATGTGATGTCTTCAGCCTTATATGTCATTTATCCATAAATTATTGGATATGCTATGTGATATCCTCATTCTATATAAATTATATGTAGTATAAATATACATTAGATATGTATAATTTAGGAATCAAATCAATAATGTGCTTCACAATGGAGTTTGTAGGAAATTCCTTTTATGTCTATAACAAAACCTTATATTATTATAACTTATGGTTCAACCCTAAGGTATATATTATTACTGGAGGAACTGTGATATGAATTGAAGCCATAAGGATGTTCTAAAGTTCAGATCCACTATTAAAAATGTAAAATATTAAGAAATAATTTGGGTATGTGATATCTATTATAATCAAAATAAGTGAAACATTTATAATTTTTTCCTCATGGAGTGCATGTAAAAGGTAAATATGGAGTTTCCCAAGTAAAACACAACATAAATATAATGGAAAAATGTTACAAAGTAATATATCCTAAAAAGGCTTGATGGTGTACACAAATTGACATTACTCAGTGATGTGTTTCTTAGATCCTACATTGAACCATATAATGGAGTATGGTTATGGGTAATGCATTAGTGTAAAGATAAAACTATGAAATACTTTAGGAGAATTATGTTCTTCTAACTTCCATTATTAATGATGAAATTTACTAGTTGAACATTGATCCACATTTGACAATGGAATAATAATTTTTATTATTTTATTTTCACAAGTGGGAGTTTAAATGTTTAAAATAAAAATAATAGTACTAGGTTTTTAATTCATGATATTTTAACCCTTGTCAAATGTCATAGTGATTTTACTTACTACCTTGCTTTTTGTAACTAGAGTTTTCCTAGTTCAACCTTCCTTATTAGAATGGATATTATAGTGGTGTATTAATCACCACTTTATAGTCTTAAACTACTTATTATAATAATTTTATGGTTTATATTTCTTATTTGGATGCCATTGAGAACCATTTATATATTTATAATCATACTTAGAGGGCTTAGACTACTTTTTCTATTAGGTTATGGAATCTTTTTTCTTAGTCCTAAACTTGATCATTACATTAAACTTGAATGTACATATTTAGGATTATTAAATTGAATATATCTATAAAAAATTAATATATGATTATATGCGTTGATCCAATATTAAGTTATACTTCAAAATAATCTTTTATTCTAAATCCTAAATACATTGTTTAGACACCAAAGTATGAAAGGTGTGTGTGTATTATAGAACAAAATAATATTTACCATGCCACAATTATGATATCTTGATATAATGGTCATCATATTTTAAAAATAGTTCATATATTTATTTGAGTGCTTTTATTAATCCATTCTATGTGTCTATGTTAGCTTCATATTCATGGTTTTCATGTGTAATATAGTGGTTATTCGACTATTTATTTATTTATATAGAAAATTTAAGAAGAATGAATGTAATTATCTCTTGTTAATATAAATTATTAACAAAGTAATATTAATATAATAGGATAAGATAATTATTTTGGGCATAATAATTTGTTTCAAACATATAGATGCGTAGATTGATTCTTACCTTATATGAAATTTGACCACCAAATGTTTAATGTGAATGAGAGGTGTTAGATAATTATTATACTTGAGATGTAGTTATAAATGATCATAAAAATTATATATTTCATGTACATGGTGTTATTCCAATTATTCACATTGTCTTTTCAATGGATTCTTTATCATTTTATGGAACATTTCTAAACTTGGTGTCATTACAGATCTTCCTCCCATCTACGTGTAGGTTAGTATGGTGAATAGCAATGAGTCTCAAGCCCTGAATTCAAATATTTAACCATTTTATTAGTGGGTATATAAATAATACAAATTTCATAAACACAATAATGCCACTAAAATGTGATAAGAAGTGTGTATTCTTCTATACCAGTAATATAGGG
>JARHVA010006889.1:525000-717500 GCA_037957365.1 Torreya grandis
TTCAAACATTAGATTTTAAAAAGTGGAAGGAAGGCTTAGAGAATGGCTTGTCCATAGTCACCCCACTCCACCTTCCTCACTCATGTACAATCACCATTAATAAGGTCTCCAATATTTTTGGAATAAAATAATTTTATTTAATTTTACATTTATAAATCCATAAAAAAATATATTTGGTTTATTTTTCATGTAACCATATTTTTAGAATGTATATAAGAGGCGTAAGTCTTCTATGATTTTTAATTGTGTGCTAGGGAGCTTCAAGCTCCTTCACAACCATTAATTTGCACCAATATCTAAGTTAAGATAATATAAACTATAATTTATTTTTGTTTTCATATTTTATAAATAGTTTTTTATGATATAAGATAGAAATATAAATGGGGTTACTTTTGGGATCAACACGTCATAGGGATTCCAAGATCCCACAAAGGTCAAAAAGGTTAAAAAATAACATGTATTTTAAAATGAGATTATTTTAGAAAAACTAAAAAGTCTTAGTTTATAAAAATTATTCCATTTAGAAGAGGGTAACAATTGAGGAGGGGTCCATTTTAGGTCACCCTAACCTATATCTTCTATTATCCAATAATAAATATAAAATAAAATTAGAGGTATTTTCCAAGGTTCTAGTTTAATAAAACAAAACATAGGACATTATAAAAATTACTACCTGAGTGATAATAATAAATATATATTTTATTTAAAAAAATCCAGCACTTTTAATCATGGTCATGACATTTTTTGTCAAGCCCCAAAGGGCCCCACCACTTAATAAGTCACAACTTATTCATAAAAACTACCACAATTAAGGTTTACAAGCCACATGGCCTAATAGTGGTTAGTTTAAATGATCATCCAACACTTATATGTATTGATCCTTTGGTAAGAACACCACATAGTGTGTGGTCACATAGAGGAACACATTTTTGATGATTAAAATTGTTGTGTCAACTAATCTACCCATTTACTTATTTAAAGGTCAAATCAACATCATAATAGTCTAATCGTAGGGACCTATAACTAAAAAATTAGTTTTAAGGAATGTAAAGGGTATTATTTATTAAGTTAATAATTTTTAAGAACATTCAAGCCTCAAAAAATTTCAAAGAATAAAAATATTTCCTTTAAATTATATTAAATCGATTTAATAAATTATTATCAAAAGTTTCAATCAAACCATATTTAGATAATTTAGATCAGAAATAAAGTCTAGAATAAAACTACATAATTCACTAGTGTTTTCACATATAATTTATTCTCATTAAATTATTGTAATGTGTATCTATACATATTTTATATATGTTTCTAGGCCTACCTAATAGAGTGAATCATGTGGTATAAGATTACCTCTTACATGGTATAAAACACTTTGATCAATATTTATTATGTCTTAGTGTATCTATTTAATTTTTCAAATACTTTAAATGTCTTCCAAAACTCAAAATAAAAATAAGGAAAGAAATGAAATAGAAATAAAGGTATAAACTAAATTATAATGCGTGAAAAATCACACACAAGAAAAAAAATTTAGATGAAACAAAGAAGCAAATAAAAAGTTATGTTATAATTAGTATAAGTGATAAATTAGAGACTAAAATGTGAAAAAGAGTTAAAGTGAAAGAAACTATCTAAAGCACACAAAATAAAGTTAATTCAAACCTTATTAAAAAATGTACAAAAAAATTAAAATTAAAAATAAGCAAAAATTCATAAAAATATAAATTTGACTCAATTTCAAGTAAAAAAAGATATGTTTTATTTATAATTTTTTATGACTATTTTTATGTGCTAACTTAGGTAGGGTTTGTTAGGCCTTGTTTCTCCTGAAAGGATATTTGTGTGAACAAGCCTCCCAAAGGTCTTGGTTACCAAGATTGGGTATGCATGGTAATTCAGTTGGATCATTTTGACCTTTCCAATTTAAAGGGATTTGGTGAAACAAGATCTAAATTCTAACTTAAGATATATACACTATGAGACTTAGATAGTCCACCACTAATCTATTCCACAATGCTTAAAAATGATGAAAACAAAATTAGCAATCATGATTTAACATTATAAATAGATTGTTATTAGCCATAAGCTAATACATTGATAAAATAAAGAGATAAAGAAATGGAAAAAGGGAATAAATGGCCTTGATTCCATAGAGATGAAGTTGTGGTGTCTGATTGAATAAATCTAATATAAACTAGTCCTTAGTTGAGACATGCCAAGCACAACTCTTGCTAAAGGAAGTGTGAGAGTTTAGGGAGAAGTTGTTATGAACAACGAAGAGTAGAACCACCATAAAAAATGTGAAGGAAAATTACATTAGAATACACAACAATCTAAATATCAATATGTTTCTTTTTAATTAGTAGTGGTGAGATATACGACAATCATTTAACTACAAGCTTCACTTACATAGTAACAAGAAAAATACTACTCTATAAAAGCATGAAAATGTTTGGCTAACTAACTATGGGGAATCAAATAGTCTAGTCCACTAAACTATTATAATATAAGGGAGACAAACTATAGAAAGGCTTCTGAAGGACAATATATATGTGAATATGGTATCCCCTCCCTTGATTTATAGATCATCCCACTAATCATACAATTACAAATACTAATTATGGATTAGAGAATGTTGTTAGACATGTCTGAGATTCACATGATTATTTGATGAACTCCCAACTAATTCCTTTAGTGGAATTATCACTATTATAAATATTTTTCATTTGATAGAATTTGTTTGCACATTTATATGGTGACCTTGTTTCCCTCATTGGATCTACAACTTCATTCCATAAAATATTAAACTATTTTTAGTTGGAATTTTACTAGGTATAGATCAACTAAGGACTGTTTTTAGTTAGTTTAGTTTATGGTTTACAGTCTAAATCTTAATTTTTATCTTCATAACATATTCCTTTGTTTATATATTGTTCATTTATATAATTTTTAACATGTAAGTAATAGATTTTTCAGTTTGAATTAGTTATTCATATTCATGGTTAGATCATTATGTTGGTTCTTTTAAGGCATAAGCTTTACATTAAGAATGCATATTCAATTAGTCTAAAATATTAACCAAATCCCCTTAAAATGGAATGGTCATAATGAGCCAATTGGGTTACCATATGTACTAATACATAATAACCAATAGATTAGGGATATTTATTCATACAAGTCACCTTTTAGGAGAGATAGGGATTAACAATTTCTACCTATTATTGGTTGTGTCAAAACATATATCAACATATTTGACACTATAAGGAGGGATGGTCTTTTTAAGACTAGTGAGCTTATATTTGGTTAGATCATTTTAGTCTTAGAATTAGATATCGGTACCAATTATTATCTATCATGTATTTTTCCTACTTTATAGATTATTTTTCTGAGTTGGGACTATTAATGAGACATATATGTAACCCACATGAGTATTTGATGAACTCACAACTAATCCCTTTAATGGAAATATCTTTATCATTTGATATACTTGACATTGAAATGTATATGGTGAGCTTATTTCCATCATTAGATCTACTACTTCATTCTAAAGACTCTTACACTATCCTTATTTGGATTTTTGCTAGGTTTGTATCAATTAAGGACTAGTTTATATATGGATTTGTCTACTTGAAATAATTAGATTTGTCTCCATTTAAAAGTGGGATCTTTCTTCTATATTCCCCCTTTCCTTCTATCTTTTATATTTTTATTTTATAATCTTTGTTAGATTAATTTTGAGGCTACAATATGAATCTAATGTTTTACCTTGATTTCATGCTTATTTGTTTATATATTGCTCATTTATGCACTATTAAACATGTAAGCAATATATATTTACTTTTGAATTATATATTCATATTCATATTCATATTTAGATCATTTTGATGGTTCCCTTAAGGAATAATATATACGTTTATAATGCATATTATTAGTCTAAAATACTCACGAAAACCTCTTGAAATGGAATGGTCACAATCAACGAAGTAGATTAGCTTATGTACCAAGACCTGGTAATCAAGACCTTGAGGAGATTTTTTCACACGTCTCCTATTAAGAGAGATAGGGATTAACAACCCCTACCTATTGTTGGATGTGTCAAAACACTGATCAACGTAAATCATATTATGTTTCATCACTGACTATAAAATAGTTATAAAAAAATTGATGCAATATTAAAAAATCCAAAAATATGTCATATATAATGTGAAGTATTCTTTAATATTAGTAAAAGTGCATAAAATATATGTGCATGTGGTTGTATCATTCTAAAACCATAAAATCAATTAATTTTTCATCCATTTTTAGATAATCAATTTATAAATGAATAATGGAAACTAGATATACCTAATTGTACCAAGTCAAACACTTTACCATTAGAGAATGTGTTACGTAATCCTCCTACTATCAATACCTAATCTCATAAACTTTTAGATAGAAAATAAGTATCGTATGAAAATTTAATGAGAGATGTTATACCTATATGAATTTCTCATACAAATTATCTCCCTCAAGTCCTTTTTATTTTAAAAATTTATATAACTTTAGAATTACAACTAAATTTTAATTAACTTAAAATAAATTTAGTTATACTTTACTAAAATTTATTTAATTTATAACTTTTGACTTTATAATAATAAGTTCATAAAGTGAACTTATAAAATACTCAAGAAATATTTTTTAAATAGACTAATAACAGAAAAGTCTCATGGTTGGGTCCCATTAGACATTTATTTGATTTACTAATCACAAAAAAAACTTTCATGCAATAGAAAATAATCACATAAATATACATTAAAATAATTAAAAACATACTTTAAGTTCAAAATTTATTTTTAAATCAAACCTATATTGTCTTATCACTATCAATTATAATCATTAATTTAATGCTTAATCAAGTAAAAATTATTACAAATCAATCTCAAAATGACTATATTGTCTGCAAGTGTTGAAAATAAACTACTAAAAATCATCAGAAAGTATCATTTCATAATTCAAAACATAATAAATCATTCACTATTTCATGTATTTATTAAAATATCATCTGAATCCATGAAAGTTTGTTTGTGTAAACCATTGTGTCATTTTTTATCATCTAATCATCTAAACACTAAATCATGATAACTCGCATCTTATTATTGTAGGCAAAATACAAATTATCACAAATTTAAAATCTAAAACTAGATCCATGGACTTTTCATTATTACCAAAATCACCAACTAACCTATGTAAAATCATAATTTATATGGTTATGAATATAATATTTATCTTTTCCATTGAATCATTTAAAAATATACTTCACAAGTAAAAATTTCATACAACTAAAATTAATAGCTCACTCTATCTTGTTTAAGGTTTCATAATCATATGAAATTCATTTAAAAAAATCAATTTTGTCATAATCAAAGTTAGAAACAAACCATATGCATATTAATGTGAACTTTTTTGATGTTTTAGTAAACTAGTCTTGTTTACTCCAACCAAAAAAAATTGAAATCATATGAGAATGCATTCAACATGCAATAATATTTTAAAATACTAAAAAAACCAATGTATTTATTTCCATATTTTCTCCTTTTAATAATATTAAAGTTAATAAGTAAACTAATAATTTCATATTCTAAAAAATAGCACTCAAAATCTACTCAACACCATATATGTCTCCAAAATATTTGATTATACTTGATAAAAAAACATGAAAAAGGTATCAAAATATTTCAAATCAAGAATATGGCAAACTCTAATTTTTTTCAAGTGTGAAATTAAGTAAAACAATCTTCTTATAAAATTACCAAAAAAACAACTATATGTGTAAAATAACTAATTCATGTTTATTATTAAAACCTTATGGTTTTAAAAATTCCATCAATATACTTAAATTTGCCTATAAATTCTTCAAAAAAATAAAAGTAATATAACCTTCACAAAAGCATCCATACCCTTACAAAATATTTTCAATGTCTTTTTTCAAAAGTCTAGTTTGAAAATATCAAGTTAATACCATATTGACTTCGAATACAACCATTAAGAAAATAACATATCAAATAATACACATATAAGAAGGCTTCTAATATATAAGTTTATGAACCCTACAACTCTTATAATGTTTTTCACAAAATTCCATTTCTTGAAATATTCAAAAGTAAATCATGTTTTAAAAAATGATCTGATATAATCTTTTTAAAGATTGCGATCTATAAATATTACAAGATTGAACACAAAACCATATATCAAACAACCACATAACTTAAAGGAGAACTTGCACAACTGAAAGAGTTTGAGTAAAAATGAATCAAGATGAATAATTATCTCTTAAATGCATGCAAAAACATAGTTCTACAACCCAAAAATATTTTTTTCAAAATTTATTGCAACAAAATTCTCTTTGAAGGGTTTTCAATATAGTTATATATTTCATTAAAACCCCAAAAAATGTAACCAAAAAGGTTTTCGTCAAAATTTTCAACATCCACATAAAACCACATTTCCATTTATATTAGGAAAAAAATCAATAAATCTTATGATATAGCCTTATAACCTTAGAAAACCACACATCCATTCCAAGAAAGTCTTTAAAACTTAAAGTAAAAACTTATAATTAGAGTAACCACAATTCCTTGAGCGTGAAAATGTAATAAAATTTTGAGCACATATTATTTTATTATTGATTAAATATTTATGAATTTATTCCATAAAATTAAAATTTATTATGTGAAAGAGAAATGATATTCATTTTGTACAAATATGCTTTAGGATATTTCTCAACTAAACCTTATCTACCTCAAAACTAGCTTTACTAGCATCAAAAAACTCTAAAACTATCTTAGACCATCTTCAATATGATTTGAAAACACCTCCTACTAGCTTGAACAAACCCATAAAGTTTCATAAAATCAACTAATAGAGCTTTAATTCTATAAAAAAACTTTGATAAATAAGCGAAAATGTTAAAAATAAAGTGAGAAAATTGGATAAAATCCACTAAACCCAATGCATTTCATTTAACATTGAATGAGGAAACATCTATAGAAAATAAATAAATTTAAAAATTCAATAAGTCCCAAAGTCATTTTTAAAAACTTACACCATTTACTACATCAACCATATCTTTGAAAAAAATTAATATCACATTACCTTTTGAATGCCATAAACTAACAATAACATTGACAATGACATTGTAAAATGTTTAAAAAATCATAAGATTAAAATGAAAATCATATTATGCAGTTTAAAATTCATAAGACGATTTTTAAACCTTGGAAATATGGTTCAATTTTTTGGTTTAAGAATGTATTGATAGAGATTGAGAATAACAAAAAAAGTACCTATCTTCATTCCATTCATAATGCATTTTGTCTCTGAAATCTTACCAAATTTTGGAGATTTGACAGTGCAAGTCTAAATTTTGAATAAGTTGAAAGATTGATTTTAAGTTGATCTCAATTTATTTGAAGGTAAAATCTTTAAAATATTACATGATCCAAATTCACTTTTAACTTATCATCATTTTCATTCTTATAAATAATAAATACACACATATATGAATGCATGTGTTTGTGTGTGTAGACATAGACACACACACACACACACACATACACACACACACACACACACACACACACACACACACACACACACACACACACACACACACACACACACACACACACACACACACACACACACACACACACACACACACACACACACACACACACACACATGTAAATATGTATGTATGTATGTATGTACGTACGTACGTATGTAAGTAAACAAGATCAACCACTATAAATTCAATAAAAAAAAAACACTACATAAATATTCTCAATTCAAATAAATATGTAGCTACCAGACCAATATCTATCTCTACTTCAAATTAATTCATATTTTACATATCATAAATGGAATGATTCTTTAAATTATTTAATTGTGATAAAGTTAATCAAATGTGACAATTATGAGAACAATTAAAGAATTGGATCATATTAAAATAAATAAGTACACAATTTGTACCCTACCACATATGGTAAGTTATGAAAATTTACACCAAGCATTATGTTTTAAAAATTAAAAGTTTTCATTTTAGCTTTAAATTTAGTGCCAACACTTATAACCTCGTAGGCCATTTTTTTAATGTAAAACTCAGATGTAACAAATAAAATTTAGAAGTTTAGAAAAGATAGTAGTGTAATATAGGAAAATTGTTTTCTAAACCACTTATAATGAACCCCTTCAATTATTTTCACAAATAGGGATGGATATTTTAGATAGTGTGTCAAAGAAGATTGGAAACATGTAATGGGGAAGTTATGGCTAAATGGGCACAACAACAACAACAACAACATAAAACATGAATTAAAAAATAAAGTGACATTGCAACAACAAATACCCACATATTGAAAATTTACCAATTTATTAATGAATAAAGCCAAGGGATTTTAAATATTAATAGAATGAGAATACTCAAAACTATATGAGATATTCTCCAAGTCATTCTACACAAATAATACTTTACATCTACAGATAAAAATTTTAAATAAAAAATATGATGAATAACATTGCAAGAAACAAAAATAAATATGAAATCAAGTTATATAATAATAAGGAAGAAATAAAATAAAATATAAACATAGTAAGAAAAAACTAAACACAAGAAATAAAGAAAAAAATGATAGCTAATTACATGTAAATAAAAAAATAAAAAAACCTAAAAACTAATTATTGGCCGATTTTTGGCCCCCCAAATCAAAAAGGTTAACTCTTATAGTTTGAAACTTAACCTATTATGCTTTTTAACCTTGTTAATAGACATGTTATATCTTATGATGTCTTGTCCCTAATTAATGAGGTTTCCTTATGGACTTATTGTTTAAGTAAGTCCTTTATTATTATATTTTAAGGTTTCATATTGTGTACTAGAGTCTTATACAAATTCATCATGAGGAGGCATGCGTTTGGTCATAAAATCAGGCATTAGTCCTTAATGAAAGTATTCTTGAATGAAAAGAAGATATTTAGAGGTCTTTAGAGGTCTAAAATAAGATATGTAATTTTTTATAAATGTTAAGGTAAATTAGCATATTTAAGGTATTTGGAAATATTAAGGTTTCTTTTTCTCACTATATTTTTACTTGTATTAGCTACTTTTTATTGAGGTTATTATTGGTAGGGTGTATGGGATGTCCAAGTCATTATTTTAAGTCTTTACATGAGGTCTAAATTTGTGTCCAATGTCATCTTATGTGGTCTAGTTGTTAAGAATGGTACAATGTTAAATAAGTCTATAAGGTCATCAAATATCTTCTAAGCATGTCACATTGGTCAATATGGCATTTTCTAAGTCTTTAAGGAAAGGTGCATATGGTCAAGTCTAAAATATGTATAATCTTGTCAAGTTAATATCAAAGCTAAAAAAGATGAGATGTGTGTGAAATAACACTTGAAAAATATTATGAAAGATATTTGTAATGTGCATAATATCAGGAATTGGTTAGAGTCATGAATTCTTGTAGTTTAATGTGCAAAAAGGATGAATCACTCCAAATAAGGAAATTTTTATCACTTGTAAAGATAGAAAAGATCCATATTCATGTATAAATGCATACATATGTGTCTGTTCACCTCCCTCAAATCAAGTTAATGACTACAAATCTTGCATAGATCCAAATAAGCCAAAATTTTCATTAAAATCTCCATCAAACCGTTGGTAAACTCACTAGGGGAAATTTTAAATGTTTTATTTATAAAAAGGTCAAAGAGTGATGACCAAATATATTATCTAGAGGTATATGCCATAATTTAATTTCAATCTATGACATTGGTTGTTAGTTTAATCTCTTCTCCTTTATGAACAAATACTAAGTCTCTAAGGTGATCTTAAACCCTATCTAAACCCTACAAGCTCATTTTTGGGATTTCACACAAAATTTTGAGATCATTGTTGATGAAGGAACGTTTTTTATCTCCCCAAAATTCCTAATAATTCTTATTACACTATCTTAAATCAAATTTAAAACTATACAGGTCACCAATGAGTAGCATTCTTTATAAATGATGAGGTTTCAGGTTTGCATCTTAAGGTTTTGAGGTATCTAAGAGAATATAATATATGTAAGTGATGATTTATGGTTCCTCATGATGTCCAAATATATTATTTATCTCCCATAGGTTCTTAAATAATATTTATAGTGTTTTCCAAATATCAAAGCTTCAATCAGGACCCTCCAAGGGAGTATACCTTCATAGTTTTCAAATCTAAGTATGTTTAATGTTCTGAAGTTGTGTCATTTTATGGAAACCATAATTAACCTAAAATAAAGTGTATATAACATTTTAATAAAACCTAATAATCTAATAAGATCCTTTATAACACTAAAACCAATCAAATACATCATGTATTCATTACATCTAGCAAGCATAAGTTCTTCCTCCATTAATAACATGTAATAGTCATATTACATGTAGAGGCCTTATTGGTTTTGAAGGTCTAGTCACTCTAGGTGTTATAATATATTATCCTCACACTCCCATAAATCTCATTAAATGGTAAATAACATCAAGATTGTTGTCATTCTAAATGTGCATTTGTGGATGCTCTATTTTACATGAATGTTTGGCAGTGGGGTGCTAAGAGTGAATGCCTTTCATAGGGTGAAAATTTGTTTGACATTGGGTGTAGAAGTTTTATCACTCAATTATTCATGTTGATCATCTATTTTATCATCATAATGATAGGAACATCCTTGAGGCATGAGACCATTTTTCTTTTTGGGACAAGCCTCTAAATTAAGTCAAATTCCTTTTATTATAAGTGCACCTAGTTTAATACCTGTGTGAAAACGTAAAGATAAGAAAGGAAAACCTAAGAATAGAGTGAGCACTCCTACTTCCATGGACACACTACAAATATTTAAAACTAAGATGTTATCACATAGAATTCATGAAGGACACTCTAAATGCATAATTATTTTGCATGGAGGCTTGGGAATATAGAACAACACTAAGAGGTATGATTAATGATCCATAGATAATGTCTAAATGTCAACCCTTTTACAATGAATATTAATGATTTTATAAGATTAATAAATTTTAAAATTAATGTGCAACTTGGGTTGGTAGATAAAACTTTTGATTCTATTGTAGTTTTACACCCATGATTCTTGTACTTCATTTGGTGATTGGGATCTACGAGTTGGTGGTAGGATTCTTCCTAGGTCCATGTGTATGTCTGAGAGTGGAATATTTTTGGAAAAGTCAAGGGGTTAGTATGTACTCATATCATGATGTCTGACCACCACTTTTTCATCCACTTATCCTAAAAAATCTTTAAATTCTACTCAACTACATTTCTAACTCCCTCTTTATACCTTACTACCACTTGTAAATCACTACATAGGTCTCTTGACCTCTGTGGGCTACTTATGTGCTAAGTAGGAATCTAGTTGACTTTGAATCTATCCATTAGGCATGGGATATTTGAAACTTTTGGTAATTTCACCCATTAATGTACTAGATATGTATCTCTAGATTTCAATGAATTAAGACCCTCCTATCAAAATAAATAATTATGCCAAAGACACTTAGAGGAAAGAGGCCCAAGATAATAGAAAAATTGCGCACAATAACTTTGAGGAAATGAAGCTATCCTAAAATAATGTGTGAAAAGTATTTAGAGAAATGAAAAACATCTAATATACTGATTTATAACTTATATAAGAATTATTGGAAATAGTGTTTGAGATAGATACTATTGACTAGGATAGATAGTTCTTCTCCATTCAATTTAACAAGTTGGAAAGCATTGGATTGATTATAGTTAGTTATAGTATATGGACCACTCCATATTTCATCAACATTAGTATTCCTTTTGTCTTTCACTCTACTTTCATCCCATTTTAGCACTAAATTTTCTTCCTAGAATCTCCTATCAGTATCCCTCTTGTCAAAATTGCTATTGGTTTGGACATATTAGAGATCCATAATGTGTGTACCCTACATTCTAATCTCTTTGAGATACATTATCTATAATAATATTAATGTGAGAGGATCAATTTTTAGAAATTATAATTTATGGGTGAGTTCTAATGAAGGAAACTCAAGAGATGTGGGCAATTTGGCCTTCCTTTCATAGACTAACAAGAAGGGTGAATTTACCAACACTCTCTTGGGTGTGACTTGATTATCCCAAAAAATATATTTGAGATTAATATGCTAAGATTTCTAATTATCTTCTATGGTCTTCTTTATGATGTGAATAAAATTCTTATTTGTGGATTTGGCTAGACCACTGCTTTGAGGGTAATAATTTGATGAGGTGCTCAATTAGATGTTATGTTTGATAGCCCATTCACTGATCTTGGTTCTAAGGAAATCCAATGTATTATCAGAGATATTGGTGGTTAGGATACCAAATATTATTAAAATTCCTTCATATAGGTTCAATATGGATGTATTCTTATCTTCCTTGAGTGATATTACTTTATTACACCTTGTTAAATATTCTATGGCCATGAGAATCCATTTATGTCCATCACTTGATGGAGGGTTAATTATGCCTATGAAATATAGACCCCACTATATGAAGGGTTGATAAACTTGTATTAGACATAATGGTAAGGATGATAGCCTTAATTTGCATGCCAATAAGTCACATTTATTAAAATTTCACCTTTATGTGTGTGCATATTTGAATAAAGTTAGCCAATAATAGCTAGCTTACATGATTTTCATAGTAGTGGTCCTGGGTGAATAATGGCCCCTTGTAGGGATGTCATGGCATTATTGAAGAATTCTACCCACCTAGTTTGATTATATGCATCTAAATAGGACTAAATTGAGGTCCTTCCATAAAGTTACACAATTGATGAGAACATAGGGAATGGCCTACAACCTAGCTTTCCTACATTTGGATTTATCAAGGCCAGGAGGATACACACCATGCTAAAAGAAGGCCTTTATATTTTTCATCTACTTCATTGTAGCTTCTTTTCATATTAATTCCTTTTCATATGATACCAATAATATCCTATCTTCTAACTTTGCCATTTCAGTCAAATATTCATATATTCCTTTTCCTTGCAATAGCTTGGTGGCTTAGATGTCCACATCATATGCCATCACCTTTGTAACCCAACCAACTCTTTTCTCATTGATATCCTTACTAAGCAGAAACTCTTTGATACCTACATATGTAATCATTAGTTTGATTTTATTATTGGATAACATGTGCCTAAACTTATTTATCATTCTCACAACTTTGAGGACATGCTTCTGCATGAATCTATAATGTAGCTCATAATATTTTAATGCCTCCTTGAAGAAGGTAATCAACTACTCTAAATGACCATTATTTTACTATGTAAGGATAGCTAAGATGCCTTAGATCCCACATAATTCATAAAAGATAAAATAATTTCTATAATTTACATTGATCAATGTGTGAGATTGCATGATGCAATGTTTGATGGCTTAAAAATTATCCCTACCTTCACAGGTCCATCTAAATGAAACATTCTTTTTTAGAGTCATTGTGAAGGGTTTGGTTAGGGTGGTAAAATTAGTCACATATTTTCTAACAAATTTGATCCTTTCTAAGAAGCTCTAGAGACTATTCTCATGACTTGGTAAAGGGAGAGATGAGATAAATTAGACTCGTTCTACATCAATTGTGAGTCCTTCCTTGGAAATAATTTTACCTATTAAATCACCTTCATGAACTATGAAGATATAGTTATTAGGGTTCATAAATATTATAAACTCCCTAATCCTTTAAAAAATTACTCTAGATGGCCTAAATGGTCCTCTACATGCTTGAAAAATATAGTTATGTTATTGAGGTAAACCATGATGACCTTATTGATGATGTCCTTAACACTATATCCATAGCTCTTTGTAAGGTCACACCTATATTTTTCATACTAAATGACATTTTTTAGTATGTTAAGGTTCCCTACTTAATGGTGAATGATGTTTTATAATATTCATACTCTTATACTATAATTTGATTGTCACCTGATTAACCATCCAACAAAGAGAATATTTATATGCCTATGACTATTTATAAGATCTGCTTCATTGGTTTAAGTAGATAATATTCTTTAAAGGAAGCCTTATTCCAATATTTGAGGTTTACATAGATAGATTTATCCATTATTTTTACACATTATGACTAAGTTGGGAACCCATGAGGAGCACTTAATTGTGATTATTATACTAGATTCAATGAGCTTTGAGAGCTCCTTTCTCATCAATGGCTCAAGTTTTGGATTGATTGGTCTCTACTTCTAGTAGGCTAGATACAATCAAGGTCAATCTAAATTGTGTGTTTCACTAATATTAGATCAAATCCTTTAAGGTACTTATAGATCCATACAAATATATCATCATATCTCCTACTGAGTTCAATGAAGCTCTTAATTTCTAGTGGAGAACATACCTTGCTAGCTTTTAAGGACTTTCCTTCTAAAATGGTTACTTGTATAGAGACTTCCTCTTTTATTGTTGTGCTTAACATTTATCCTTTGAATTTATCAATTGAATTGAAGATGTTATCTAGGGTGACTAGTCCTTTCGACAACTTGTTTCCCTTTAATTAGATTACTTGATCTTCATATTGGGATTGTAGCTTTGCTTTTTCTTAGCATAGAACTCTGCTTCATCTTGTAGTAAATTGATGATCTACTCATCAATCTCAAATTCCTACAAATTATCTATATTATTAGAGATTGATTCTTTGATCATGAGTTTAAAATACTACTTAAAATCCTTAATTTAATCACATAGGATGTTATTTTGTGCACCTATAATTTCAAGTCTATCCATCTCTATGTTATATAATCTCAATATGTAAATAATATTAAACCCATAAAATCCTTAAATCATATGCCATAATCTATGATTATAAGATTTCATCAATCCATTTTTGGTCATGCTTTGTGACCTAACCTAGTTAGCAACTAGTTCACTATCACCCAATTCCTATAGTGTATTGATTCATCTCTTTTATGTAATCTAAAGACCTTATATGAATGACTCATATTATATAACATTATTTGTGAAAACAAAATATAAGATTAAGGAGTGGAAATATTTTTCCTTTTGAGGGGAGACTAACATAGCACTTGCTCCACTACCATTTTTACGTTGGGAACCATCAAAGTACAATTTCCATGTACGCTTAGGGTTTTTTACACCTTAAAGAGATTAGGAAACAATGTGTCCACTTATAGGATACAACATATACATATCCCTATTTCCTTTACATTGTCATATGTGTTGCAATTGAAACATTCACATGCCCATTTATCTAGCAAATTATCTAGTATCTCTTCAATCAATGTTGTGGCTTCATGGAGTTTTGGGCTCTCCTCATAATTAAACATTGTCTATTTTAACTCAACTAGGATAGAATAATATGGTTTAACATGAATTTTGAATATACGATTAGCCCAAGCGGTTAATTTATTCATGTACTTGGTTTTAAGAATATTTGTGACCAATATAAATACAAATACCCACCCATCTTTGCCATGAAGTCTCAAGAGAGGCAGATTACAATGTATGGAGGTAAGTCAATGACTAAGATATCCTACACAATTAGGAGGATTGAGCATGCATACAGTATAAAATTAAAATCTTGGATGATTCCCATAGTTTTAATTTCTAAGTCATCAAGTTAATAGGGGAATACAAAATTCTGAGTGTATCTACGATCTTCTTTGGCATCATCAAACTAATTACACTTGAGTCAATCATGTAATTATGTACTTTATGTCAAATGATGATTAAAGAGATGTAGAATGAGGTGATATTAGTGTTATTTCTCACTTCTTATTATTCTACTTTAGGCTAGCATAGACTCACAAATATGGAATGCATAAGTTAGGATGTCTTAAATTCTTGAAATCTTTCTAGAGCATCTTGTAGTAAATTCCTTTGAGACAAGAAAGTAAGAGCATCCCAAATGGTTACATTGAGGCTTGTCTTAATCATTTATATGACTATGTTGAAGGTAATTTGAAGTACCTTTAGCTTCAGCTTCTAGACAACAACCTATTATTATATTTATATACTATTTTGAGATGGCTCTTCTCTTTGGCAACATATTTTATGCATACTAGAGATTTCATAAACACCTTGGCTTGTGTACTTATGTGAGTGAGTTGAGTTATTGAAGATGATGGTGTTGAAGTTGGTATTTCCCCTTCTATCAATAATATTTTGAATTTTTTATTTAAGTCAACTAGGGTGATACCTCCACTTGGCACACCATTTGTACTAATGCAACTAAAGTCATCCTCCTACTGACTGATGAGAGTACACCCATCTTATTACTATGTTGTAATTTAAATTTTTCCTTCATGTGGAGCTATGATATTCATTTTTTCTTAAGGATATGATGAAATTTACACCATGATTATTTTATTCACAACCCCATTTGTGCATGTAGATTTATTATATAGTTTAATGCATAAAAAACACCATTAAAGATCTTGCATAATATTATTTCACACTGGAACAAGGTATATAGAGGTGTTAGTAGCATGAGATTTTTATGCATAATTTATTATATTATATGTGAGTTGATTATATGCATGAATTCCACCTTGTTAAGGAGGTATACTTGATTGGTATTGTTAAGTGAAGGGTTGATGAGGTCTAGGGTGCTACACTTTCTCCTTTTTGAGAGTGACAAACTCATTCACAAAATGTTGTAGTACCATTTTAACATCATGCAATTTATTAGGGGAAATCACATATAAAGTTGATGGGATAATTGTGGTGGAGATAGGAGCTAGCATAGGTTGTATAACTGGTTGGATAAGAGGAGGCTCTATGAATAAAGGCATAGGGATCTAGGTGAAATTTTCCCTACTTAGATTAGACAATTTTATGCATGCAAAACAACTTCACAGGAATTGAATTAGTACAATACCTCCCATGGATTGAATCATCACAACTATATCATTATTAAAATAATTTAGAAAACATAAAAATGTCGTGTTGGGAGATGGCTTAAATAAAGGTGGGATTCTATCTCAGACTCTTTACAACTTTGAGTTGAATTCAACCATCATCTTGTGTGGGGATTGATTTGTGGTTATGATCTAATTTATCAAGGATAACTGGTCACTCTAATACTTTAATTACTTACATAATTCATCCCAATTGTGAATAGAATTAGGTTTCAAGCCTCACTACCATTGAAGGAATTTGCCTTTGAAGGAAGAGGCAAGTACCCTAATAATGAAATTATCTTTAGTGACATGGTGCACTGAGCATATATTTATAACATCTTGAATATGCTCCACATGGAAAGTTGCATTATTGCTAGTAAATGAAGACAAAATTTTGATGAATACAACTAAAATGTCATCATATTAGGTAAGGATCAATGGAATTCCTTTATGAAAGGTATAAACAACTAATTTCTCTTCACATCTATGAATGGGATAAGGAATAAGCTTCCTCTAGGTGTGTGGAACCCTCTAAATGGAGGTGTAGACTAAGTTTTGGGAGATGAATAACTTGAACCATTCCTTCTTCTGAAAGGGGATGAAGATTCTCTTACTCTTGTTCTCCTAGAGGGTGATAGAATCTCAAATAAATAGAATTTAGTATCTTTTGTAGATGATATTTTTCTTCTTGACCTGTAGATATGGGGATGATCTTTATAAACTATAAATGATTGAATTCACTAAGTACTCTTACTGAGTGTTTTCTATACTTTTTAGCTAAGGTTATTATTGATTCCTTAGCCTTTTCTTCAAACTAGTGCCATTGTGCATTCCAAAAAATATTATCATTCAAAATGTGCACTTATGGATGCTCTATTATGCATGAATGTTTGGCAGTGGGTTGCTGAGCATGAATTCCTTGTGTAAGGTTTAGAAGTATTTTATGTTAAGTTTGGAAGTGTTATATTTCATCTACATACACTAATCATCATTTTTCTCATCAAAATGATGGCAATGTCCCCAAGGTGTGGGATCCTTGTGTTCCTTGGGATGAGCCTAAAGAGGAGGCCATATTCCTTCTATTCTAAGTGCACCTAGTTTAAGACTAGAATGAATACCTAAAGATTATAAAGGTAAACCTATCATTAATCTAAACTTGAGATTTTTTATGGAAAAGGAAGGGAGAAGGTAAGATATTTATTAAAAATAAAAAGGTGATACACTGATAATAAAACAAGTGATCCTATTATCATGAACCCACTATAAATACTTAAGAACAAGACATTATCACACAAACTCTACGAAGGCCACTCCAAATGCATAATTATTTTTCATAGAGGCATGGGAATGTAGTGTAGCACTAAAAGGGATGAAAAATGATCCATAAATAATGTCTACATAGACTCAAATGTGCATAGGATATGACCAACAAGTGAGTTAACAGTTCCACATAGAGGTGCTAAGAATGGACAATGATGAGAGGGGTGAGTATTACCCATAGAAAATGATTAAAAAACATGGATAACACATAGTTTATAACAATAATGGAGAGATGTATACTTAATTATCATTTACATGCAAGGTTCATCTAATAGAAGTTCTCTTAGAGGGAAATTTTTTTACAACATGAGGCTGTCCAAAAAATGTTGACCCTTTTATAATGAAAAATAAAGATTTTAAAAGATCAAGCCATTATATAACTAATGCACCACTTGGAGTGGAAGATACAACTTTTTATTATATTATGTTTTTTCACCCATGCTTCATGAATGTTTTTTTGTCATTTAAATATGGGAGTTGGTGATAAGATTCTTCCTAGGTCCATATGTATGTCTAAGAGTAGAAGATTATTTGAAAAGATAGAAGAGTGGTGTGTACTCATATTCTAATGTCTTAATTCCACTTATAAATTTATTTATCCTAACAAGGCTTTGAATAATAATAAACTACTTTTATAAATACCTCTTTATACCTTGTTCCCACTTGTCAATCACTACATAGGTATCTCTTGAACTACCACATCATTTCTTTACACCTAGGATCCATGTTAGTCTATGAAGTAATATGTGTGTATCATATATCACAATATATGATGTGTGATATTTTAGAATCAAAATTCTATTATTTGGTGTGATATTTCATACTAAAGATATAGGGGCCTTTTAAATAGGAAGGTGCATGGTTTTGGTATGACTTGGGTGTACTCCTTATAATTTAAAACCACTTCTTGTAGACCTTTGCCTATATTATCTAAATACTAGGGATATGTACTCTTGAAATTACATGTAATTTGTCTCATGTGATGAAGGATCCTATGTGGAATTTGAATTGGGAATGCCTAGTGAATGTGAATCATCAATTAATCTATGTGTAAGTTTGTGCTAAATATTTTGGTTGTGTGTGTGGACGAGAGGTGTGTATACACAATTTTATTAAATAACCCAAAACTTTTATTATGAAAAAATCTTATTTAGGGCCTTTTTGAGTTCTACACAAGCTAGGGGTGACTTAGGAAGTCAACAAAGACCATAAATACCAGGTATGACTATGTGCAGTCTACATGGTAGAATAGAGAAAGGAGCAGGTTCGTGCATGAGATCTAAGTTCCTATGAGAGGCATGATATATTAAAAAGGATTGTAAATATATAATAAATATTTCATAAATTACCTTCAGTAATAAATTTATCAAGTGGCTACCCTTATGAGGCCACATTAGTGAACTGATAGACAAAATGCCTAATAGTCATCGACATGCCTCTAGTAGGTTGTATGGTAAGAGGCCATTTGGTGAAGTAAAATGGAGTATTGGGAGATTATTAGAGATTTAATAATAATATGGTAAAAATATATAACACTCATAAATATTTCATAAATGATAAATCCTAGTGGAAGAGACAAAAGTCTCAAGAAATAGACTTATAGGGTTAAAACGGTAAATTGGCTCACAAACCCTCATGAGGGGAGATGTTATGTTTAAGGCTATGATAAAGGAAAATATTATTATTATATATATATTTTATAACATGAAATGAAGTTTTTAAAATTTATGTAACATTTTTATAACCAAAAATATTCTTTGTGAAAGCTACAAGCCTAAGAACTCTCTCCAGACCTATACATACAGTCCTTCAAGGACAAGAAGGCTACTTTTAAAACTCAAAAGTACATTGAGGACATGCATGGGTATAAATGGTGTTTTTAGGTTTATAAAATTTATTCACACTTTAATATATTGTCATTTTTTTCTCCTTAAAGGTTTTGTGTAGTATAAACCATTGTTAAAATGTGAAACCACTCAAAACTTTATTTTCTATTTGGTTTGAAACTTGAGAAGACTTTAAATTATGAATAGATATTCAAAAGGAAATGCATGAGAACAAAGAATTTTAAGGATATTTATGGACCTATATGAACTAAAAAATCATGGCACTATTTAATAAACTAGATACCATAGGTTTATGAATAATTATTAAGAGAAATGGTTATTCCAAACCTTGTTTTAGCCTTGCAAAGAGCTCGAGAGAGCATAGATTTTTAGTGTAACTTGGAGTAGGTTTTACATTTGTCTAATTTTAATTTATAGATGATGTATAGGTCCTTCATCTTCCATATTGTGGTGTTAAGAGAGAGAAAGAGGATATGTCCTATATGAACAATCATTAAGACTAAAACACACCTTAAAACCTCCTAAATGCCTCACAATGACTTGGTGGAGGAATTATCCATCAAATGCCTTAAAATGATCATTATTGGTCTTGTAATGGATTTAGTGACCTATTAATGTCCTATGGGAACTTGAAAATACACTTGGTAGAACATGTGAGGGAAAAATAGTATGGAATTGACCTTGTAAGCCTAATTTTGAGTATGCATGGTGATGGTAGGACTTAAAATCAGGTGTAAAGGCTTTAAATTTCTTAATATAGGTTACATGTAATACTATGACCTTTTTAAAACCCTCGCAATATCATGTATGAGACTTTAAATTCACTAAGTTGAGCAAAATATTATTGTACTATTATATTATTCAAAAAAGCTTAATTGCAGACCTATGAAGGATTAAGGAGAGATTGAGATCCCTTGAAACATCACTAAGATTTACTCTTGATGATTTATCAATCCTCATTATATCATAAAAAGGTTTAATGATATTAATATATATATATATATATAGGTTTAAGCATTATGTGTTAGTATATCAATTAAAAATCCTTGGGAGAAACATATAGTGAAATTGATGGGATTCAAGACACCTAATGGGGTATGATGATCACTAAAAAATTAGTAGGGAAGAATCTCAAACCTATGAAAATTTTAAAAGAGAGGGTTAGAGGGTAGTTTAATGTGATTTTATGACCAAGGAATGCCACTTGTTACTTTCCATGCCAAAGGGACGGTAGTTTGAAGAAGAAGACAAGATATGTCAATCAAATATAGAAACCCCTATGCCATTTGGAAGAAGAAGCATCATTAATAAATAAACACATGTCATTGAAGACCTTATGAGAATATTCTAAAACTTCTTTCTTGATTATAAATCTTGTCATGAGTTATTGAGACTTATCATTACTCTTTTATACACCACTTATCTCTCTACTTCTCTCATTTTCTATTTGTACTACCTATTTCAGCATTGAATAACATCCTCCACCTAAGTATCATGAATATATACTCACTTGTATGCCTTTAATCAATAAATATTATTTGGTTTACCTCCATTGAATATACTTATTGTGTATGCATGGATAATTGATCTTTTAAAGTGAGTTACATGTTTCTCCTTGACATGTTGTCCTATTCTAACACCTATATGTAGTTTTAAATCTTATTTTGTAGGTTATGTGATGTTGAAGGGTTGAGTGAGGTTTTATATTCATTAGTTTCATTATATACCTTTTTATTAGTCCTCATAACCTAAACATATATCACAAGCTCCACATTGAAATGCTAATGTGAGATTCAAATTGGGAGAAGTGTATGTTAAGATTAGTCTCATGGTCTAGAAGTGTAGATGTAATTGGTTGGTATTGATAAATTATTTTGGTGTATTCTCCCCTTAGTTTTATTTCATGTTATTCTTCTCCCTTTTCCTTTTCAATTTAGTAAGGTATTTTTTTTGTGATCCTAATCTATACATCAAGGGGAGTTAGCACTATCTAGAGGTTTAGTATACTTAGAGGTTAGCTTAGGATAATCCCATTATATAGGTCAAGTGAGAGGGCTTTAAACACTATATCAATGGTGAAAATTTGAGCTACAAGAGTTTTGGAATGCCTAATAGGATTATATTGTCAATCAATTGAAGATTTTTTGGTGTTGATATTTAATGCACCAACCTTTGGAAGTATTTCAGTAAACATCAATGGTGACTCTGAATTCATTAAACTAGTTGTAGTAGCCTAGGTATAATTTTAAGTGAGCAATTTTTAATTTCTACCTTTCTCATGAGTTTTCATGGATGATATTGGTGTCAATTTATATTTTACACAAGTTGATGAGCCATATAAAACTCATGTCGATCTTTGTTAGGAGTTTATTGACCCATATTAGTAATATGTTGATTTTTATCAGCCTTGATATCAAGAGTATTACCCTCCTTATTTTACTTTATAGTATTACTAAGATATTCCACCTATTTGGTAGCCTTTTCATGCCTCTAATTAGCATTGTCAAGACCATGCTTCCCCTAGTCAACATAGTCATATTTCAAATCAATCTATCTCAAGTTTCAATCAAACTTTCTTAGGCTATGAAAGGTATATGATAGGTATTAATACACAAAAGGAGTATGGTCAAAGTGTTCATCATAGACTAATTCAGAATTTGATAGACTCATTATAGCTAATAAAGAGAGATTGGGAACCTATTGAGAGATAAAACTAACAAAGACTCACTAATGACATGATAGATATATGTGGCTTAATTCAATGCATATAAAAAATCTAATAGTTCATGAAGGACAACAAATTTAGTACTATCAGTCTCATGTGAATTCTCTTATACCACCTGATTCCTTTTTTGTGCCACCCATTATTCCTAAAAACACTGATTCAAGTGAGTTTTAAATCATCCCAATCCCTTAACATACCCCTAAAACCTTCCCATCATGGAAATAAATCCAAGAGAACATCCAAAAGAGGAAAGAGTTTATTATTGAAAGGGTTGAGTATCGAGACAAATCAAAATTAGAGTGTTTGATTGTTACATGGAGGGAAACTAATGAAAATATCTTGGCACAAAACTCCATTACACTTATTAAATAACCTCCCAATAAGTCCTTTAAGATTCCAATTTGGAATCAAGTGGTGAAATCATGGGATAAATAAAGTGGAACAAGTTTAAATTGGGGAATTGAGACTGGATAAGAATTTGAACCTATTCAATCCCCACCCATCCCTGCTCAAGAGCTTAAAGCTTTCCCATATTGTAAATCTATTAAAAATAACATTCAAATTAAGAATTAATTCCTTGTGGAGAAATTTGAAAACCAAAATATTTCAAGGTTTGAAGGATTCATTGGTGAATACAAGGAAGATAAGGATAAGATCATTAATCATGAAAGCCCAAAACATGTTTGTGAGGTTAAGTAGTCATTATTTGAGGAAGAAAATAATGTTATAGTTATATTTTATCCTCAATAAGGATATGTGGAGGATTATTTAGGTGAATATGAATAATAACTCACCAATAAAACACCTTTAGGTGAGGAGAGAAGCATACCATTCTCTGAAAATAAAGGGAGAGATTATTTTCCAAAGTATGAACAAATTGGTAAGATGGTGTTTGAAATTGAGGTGTATCTAGATACCTCTCAAGATGTCATAATTAGTGAAGAGAGAGGTACTTTGATCATAAATGAAAAGGATATTACTATTTGTAACCATGCCAAATCAAAAAGCATAGTTTCAGCCTTGGGTAAAGATCAAGATCAACTTCTTAATGTGGAATGTAATTCTTCCTTGTCAATAAAGTGGTCAAAAACATAATTATAATCTCTATGTTTAATCACACATTCAATATCAAAGTGATCTTTAAGAGGAAGACACACTATTTGGATAATAGTAAGGTGATATTGGATATATCTTTGATGACATGGAAATCATTCTCCTTCAGAATGATAGTCCTAAAGAATATGAAAAGGGGATATTCAATCAAATTACAGTAGTTAAAGAACAAATGGATAGACTTCAATAAGTTTCAAGTGGGAAAAAATAATTATGTTTTAGTTTTGATATTCTTAGTTTCATTGAAGATGATAAACTCACTCCTTATTTCCAAGAAGAGCTTGTTAATGAACATGAGGTTACAATAGTGGAAAAGACAATAGAAAATGATATTGATAATATGGAACACAAATAATATCTAATTACATATAAAATTATTGAGTTAATAGCTAATAAACATGAAAAAGTCTCTCATGAAGTTGATATCCGTCTTAGTGAGTATAAAAGGAAACCTAAAAATGAGTTTATAGAAGTTGAATATAATTTCCAAGAAGACACTAATTAGAGTATGCCTCAAGAAGATCATGTTGAAAAATGTTAATAAGTTTTAGATCCAATAAAGGGGTTTGAATATCCTGAAGAAGTTCCAAGACACAATGACCATCTTCAAGTGGACATAGAAAATTAGGAGTAGCATATGGATGAGGAAAATATAGTATTATTTGTGCCAAGAAGCCAAGTTTGGGAAAACTATTATTTTGTTCTTGACTCATTTAGTTAATCCATGGACAAGGGAATGAATTAAGAAGGTCTAATTTCTAGTGGAGAATATAAGTATGATAAAATCTCATAGTATAGGTGGAATCTCTCACTTTATGAGAAATACTTGATTAAACTTCATTTAATATTTGATAATGTGATTTCATGGGATCGTGGTGACCTCAAGATATTTCTATTTAATTTAAGAGGAGAAAGATATGTTGAGGTCAATTTTGTGTAGTGGTTTCTTATTTTGATTTACCTATGTAATTATTATCACAAGTGTGTTTGTTTGTTTTGTATTATTTCTTGATGTGCGTGTGTGTTTGTTGTTTCTATGTTTGTTTTGTTTTGGTTGTCTTGGTGAGGTAATCAACTATATTGTATGGTTTCAAGATATTGTATTCAAAGGTCAAGTTATTATATCATTTATTGGTTGAGTGCAAGTGACTCCATTACCCATTCGAAGGATAGGTCTACTAGTCTATTATCATTTCAAGCATGTTTCCCTTATGAATTTCCAAAATTTTGATAAATTTTTTACCCTTGGGTCAAAGAGGTCAACCCCTATAGTTTGAATGTTAACCTGTTATGTTTATTAACCTTGTTGATAGCCATGTTATATCTTGTGATGTCTTATGCCTACTTCATAAGGTTTCATAATGGTGTTATTGTTTAATGAAGGCATTGAATAAATTATTTGAAGGTTTCATAGTGTGTGATAGAGTGGTCTATAGATTAATTATGAAAATCCATGTCTTGGATAATAAAATGAGGTATTAGTCCTTTAGGAAAGTGTGCTTGAGTGAAAAGAAGAGTTTTAAATGTCTCTAGATGTCTAAAATAACATATATCATGTTTTGGAAATTTTAAGGTAAATTAACATATGATCAAATATTTGGAAAGATTATGGTTTCTTTTTCTCACTATATTTTTGATTTTATTAGGTACTTCTTGTTGAGGTCCATTATTGGTAGGGTGTAGGGGATGATTAAATCACCATTTTTAGTCTTGACATGAGGTCTAGATTTGTGTCTAAGGTCATATTGTGTGGTCTAGTTTTCAAGCATGGTTTAAAGTTAAATAAGTCTCTAAATCCATATAATATCTTGTAATCATGTCACATAGGTGAATATTGTATTTTAGAAGTCTTAAAGAAAAGATGCATATGGTGAATTATAGCATATGTTTAGGCTTGCCAAGTCAATGTCAAAGGTAAAAAATATGAGATACACATGAAAACACACTTTTAAAGATTATTAAAGAGATTTATAACATGCATAATCTCAATAATTAGTCAAAGTAATGAATTCTTGAAGTTCAAAGTACAAAAGAAGATGAATCACTCCAAAGAAGGTAGTTTTGGTAAATTTTATGAATATAAAGGATAAATATTTAGGTGTAAATACATGCATGGGTGAATAATAACCTACCTAATATCAATTTCATTACTACCAAGCTTTCATAGATCCAAACAAGACAAGATTTTCATCAAAATCTACATCGAGCCCTTAGAAGACTCACAAGGGGTAGATTCACATACTTGGTCTATAAAGAGGTGAGAGATTGATGACCTAAAATATTATATATATGTGGATGTCCTAATTTAATTTTAATATATTTCATTTTTTCCCTTTTTTATCTCTTCTCCTCTATGATCAATCACTACGACTCCATGCTGCTCTAAACCTTATTTAAACCTTATAGGCTCATTTCTAGGGTTTTTCAAAAAATTGTGAGCTCTTTGATGATGGAGGAAGTTTATGTTACTATTAATATGTCCCAATAAATCATATTTAAATATATTCAATAAAATTAATAATTGTATATGTTTTTGATAAAGTAAGGCAATAGACTAGGGGCCGAACCCTTACAAAGCAAAGAAAACAAGAAGGCAATCAAACAAAATATGCCTTCTAAAAAAGAGACAACATGATCATAGTACCAACAAACATAGAAAAATAAAATAAAACATGAAATGGAAATATGAGTCATAGAGATCTCACCTTACATAGCCATTTATTTGAGAAGGTTATTAAGTTTCTCAATATTCTCTACATTGACAAGAGGCACAATATTACCCAATTCCTTCAGCATAGACATGTCCAAGAGAATAGAATTCTAGTGCCTAGTGGTGAAGTTCTGTGCTAGATTTTGAATGTATCCCTTCATGGCAAAAATTTCATCTTTCAAATCAATCTCATTCTCAATTTCCTTGTTAGTTTCCTCCATATACATTTTCCCCTCTTTCTCAGCATTATCTGCAATGTCAGCACCATCCTCCACAATAGCCTCAAATTCCCTTATCTCCTACTTACCTTCAGTATCCTTAGATATTTCCTAAGCTTCCAATTCACTGGAATCTTCTGCCTAGGTGGCTTCCTCTGAGGTGATCTCTGAATAGTTGATAAGCCTAGCCTTAGGAGTGGGTTTGCCAGCAATTCGCCCCAACCGTCGAACTCTAGAGGAGAAGCCCTCCTTACTAACCTTAGTAGACATGTAGGATTTACCACCTTAACCCCTAGGGGTCCTACCAAGATTTTTATGGGTCCCCATAGTGGTCCCCCCAATATTCTCTTCCCCATCATAAACCAATGAGTAACATTGTTCATTAATGATGAGATTACAGGTTTACACTTCAAGGTTTTTAGGTCTCTAAGGGAATATAGTGTATGGAAGTGATGGTTCCTAATAATTTATCCTTACCTTATTTATCTCAAAAGTGGTCTTTAATATTATTTAAATTTCATACCAAATCTTAAGGCTTTAATTAGTACCATCTCAGGGAGTATACCTTCATGGTTTACAAACTTGAATAGGCATGTTTGATGTTTAGAAGTTGTCTCATTTGATCAAAAGCCTAAGACACATAAAATAAGGTGTACATAAAATTTTAATTAAAAAAAATAATATTAAAATATCCTACATATCAATAAAAACAATCAAATAATTCATGTATGCATATGCATCTAGCAATAATAAGTTATTCCTTCATTAATTACATTGCATAGTTAGGTTGTAGGGAGGGTCCTTGTCAATTTTCAAGGTATAGCTACTATAGGTGTTACTAAAATAATACATCAGCCTAAAAATAATTTAAATATCCTCAAATGGTAAATAACATCATGACCATAAACCTTAGGTACGACTCTGTGTAGTCTATAAGGTAGAATAGACAAATGAGTAATTTCGAGCATAAGATCCAAGTTCCTATTAGAGGCACGATGTATTTAAAAGGATTGGAAATATATAAAAAAACATGTCATAAATTACATGAAATGATAAATTTATCAAGTTAGTACCCTTATGAGGCCATGTTGGTGAACTTATATTCAAAGCCTAATAGTCATCTACAAGCCTTTAGTAAGTTGTATGATAAGAGGCTATTTGGTCAATTAGAATGGAGTATTGGAATATTTTTAGAGAGTTAATAATAATATTATAATAATATATAACACTCATTATGATTTAATAAATGATAAATCCTAGTGAAAGAGAAAAAATATCTCATGAAATAGATTTATAGGGTCAAAATGGCAAATTGGCTCACAAACCCTCACGAGGGGATAAATCATGCTCAAGGTTATAAGCAGGGTAAATATGCTTAGATATATGTTGTATAACATCCCATGAAGTTTTTAAAATTGATATAAAGTTTTTATAACCAACAATATGCTTTGTGAAAGCTACAGGCCTAAGACCTCTCTTTAAGCGTATGCGTACAGTCCTTTAAGGCCAAGAAGGTTAATTTTGAAACTCATAACTAAACTAATAAAATGCATGGGTGAAAATGGTGTTTTTAGGTTTTTAATAGGTATTAACAATAAAATATATTTTCATTACTGTATTCTAAGTGGTTCGGTGTAGTATGGACCATTGCTAAAAGGTGAAACCGCTCAAAACTCTATTTTCTACCTATTTTGAAACTCAAAAAGCCCTAAAATTATACATAGATATTCCAAGAGTAAATTCATTGGAAAAAAATATATTAAGGATGGTTATGGACATATATTAAATCAAATATCATGGCATTGTTTAATAAATTGGAAGACACATGTTTATGAACAATCATTAAGATAGAAAGTCACTCCAAACTCTATTTTAGCCTTGTGAAGAGCTCAAGAGAACATAGTTTTTTCTTAGAAATTGGAGGAGATTTTGAATGGGGTAAATTGGAATTTTTAGATGATGGATATGTCATTATACTTCCATACTATGTTTTTAGGATATTGAAAGAGGATTTATCCTCTATGAATATTCATTAAGACTAAAACACACCTTAAACCCTCATAAACCCCTTATTGTGACCTAATGGTGGAATTTGTCCTTAAAATGAATTATAATGAAAATTATTGGTCATGAAATGTCTTTGGTGACCTATAAAAGTCCTATGAGAACCTAAACAAGAGACTTGGTGGCATGTGTGAGGGAAAAATAGTATAAAGTTTGCCTAGAAAACATGGTTGGAAGCCTAATTATGAGTATGCAAGGTGATGATGGAACTTATAATTAGGTATAAAGGAATTAAATGTATAATAAAATTTTATATGGCATAATATACCCATTTTATAAACCTCTCAATATGGTTTATGATCCTCTTAAGTCACAAATCTGAGTAAAATGTGACTGTACTACTATATTTTTCAAGAAAACTTAATTGTAGACATATGAAGGATTAGGAAGAGATTGAGAAATCTTGAAACACCAATAAGAGTTATTTATTAATTTTTTTGGAGCCTCATTATATCATAAACATTTTTAATTAGGTTAATATAAGTAGTTTTGATTAGGATATGTTAGTATATCATTGAAAAAGCCTTGGGAGAAAGGTATATTGAATTTGATGGTCTTTAATACACCTAAAAGGGTATGATGATCATGATAAAATAAGTATGGAATAATATAAAACCTATTAAAATTTTCAAAGAGAGGGTTAGAGGTGAGTTCAAGCCGATTTGATGACCAAGGAATGCCACTTGTCACTTTCCAAGCCGAAAGGAGGGAAGTTCGAAGAAGAAAACAAGATGTGTAAAGAAAATAGAGAAACCCTTATGCCATTTGGTAGAAGAAGCATCATCAAGAAAATAAAATATGTCAATGAACACCTTATGAGACTATTATATAACTTCCTTCTTTATTTTAACTCTTGTCATGAGTTCTTGATACTTATCATTGCTCTCTTATACACCATTTATCTCTCTCCTTCTCTCATTCTATATATGTATTACCTATTTTGGAATTAAAATACATCCTCCACCTAATTATGGTGAATACATACACATATTTATACCTTGAATCAATAAATAATATTGGTTTCACCTCCTCCTTTAACTATACTCTAGTGTGTATGCATGGATAGTTGATCTTGTTAACTAAGTTGCCTGACCTTCCTTGACATGTTATCCTATTCTAATACCTATATGCAATTTGAAATATTATTTTACATGTCATTTGAAATTTTCAACTAAAGTGTGAGGGTTGTGTGCATTTATCTATTCATTACTATTATTATATACTTCTTGTTTAGTCCTCATATCCTAAACATCTATCACAACATGTACATTGAAATGCTGAGGTGAGAGATTTAGATTGGGAGAAGAGTATGTTCAGATTAGTCTCATGGTCACATACAGTTGGTTGGTAGTGATAAATTGATTTGTTTTATAACTCCCTTAGTTAATTTTATTTGATGTTATTATTCTTTGTTTTCCCTTGTAAGTTAGTATTTTAGTGTTTGTAAGCCTAATTAATACAACGAGGGGATATATCCATATAATCTAGAGGTTTAGTCCACTTATAAGTCACCCACAACCTAGGAATAATCCCACTATATATATCAAGTGATAGGGATTGGAACACCCTCTCAAGGGTGAAAACTTGAGCTGCAACACTAACCATTTTCAAAAATCTTCCATTGTGAAACAAAGTGAATAATAAGACAACATTAAATAAAAACAAACATGAAGATAAAAACATGAATCTACAACAAAGGCAAAAGGATGAATGATGAAAAATTTATTTCAATATAAATATAGAATAATATTTTTTTTTGGCATGAATATACTCAACACACATCAAAATATAAGAATTAAAAATAATAACATATTTTGATAAACATGTCCCAACTCCTTGTAAAAGTATATTAACACTATTTGAGTCATTATTATTCATAATTTCAGCTATTGATAGCTCTTGTAATGAGTATGAAAGGTCATTGGCATAATTTTTAAGGAGGTGAATATAATTGAAGTTAATATATTGAGAAGTTAGATCATGAAAAGGATTAATATTTTCAAATTTATCTTAAAAATTGGTCTTTAAATTATCTAATAAATATTTTTGGGTATTATTAGAGTTATCATATTAAATATAACTTATTGTTTCAATTGATATGAATTCATGAAATTTGAAGTATTCATAATCCATGTCATTTAAATTAGATTTAGAAATAAAAAATAATGGAATGTCTCATACTCACCTTTTTATATTGCATCACCTTTCAAACAATATATGAATTTGTATCTTTCATACTCAAATTATATCAATTAATCATATATTCTAGGATCTAAAGTATTCAAAAAGTCAATATGTTCAAAATATGTTTCTACAATTATAGCCTTTAATAAATCCTCATAAGAGTTAGAACTTTTATTTTGAGAATGATCATTCAAGTTGATAATTATATAAAAATATTTAGAAAAACTTGAATTTGATTTGAAGAAATTATATATAGCAAAAAAATCATATGGATTAGGAATTATATATTAATACAACAAAAAATTTCTAACCCAAAATCATTTTGAATTTATATATCAGATTTTGTTAGTTTATTTATTTTTAAAATGTTCATAATCTCTTCTATATTTAATAATTTATAATAAGTTTAATTTAAGATAATATTGTTTCCAATAAATTCCTTGGAACTAGAGGCAATGACTTTACTATGAAATTCATTAAATAAATCAAATGCATGATGAGATTTTGTTGATTCTAGATATCATGTAGAATATATATTTTTATATTGACCATATTACTCTAAATTTTGACAAAATTAAATATCTATGAAGTAATATAAATTTGAGGATTCTAGTTTTTGAAAAAATGAAGAGTATTTTTAGCATTGGATGATATAATTTTATCATAAAAAATATTAAATTAAAATTCTTAGGGAAATTATTTTTAAATTTTAACATAAAATTAGACTTTTTAAAACATTTAAAAATGTCATGCTCAAGAGATCATATTTGAAACAAATCTTCATCTTTGTAGTTGATAAAATATTAATGTTGAATTGAAATCAACAATTCCAATTTTCTAGGTAACTTTATTGTAACAATGTGTTCATGAATGTAAGTGTATAACATGGTTATGATAGTCTTGAAAAATATTCTAATTTAAAGATTCAAAGAATATTTTTCATGAGTTGTTTTTTGTGATCTTCTTGAGATCTATGGTGGAGTAACGACCAAGCTATTTGACTATTCAAAAAATGATTAACTGGTTGTTGGGAGCAACCATGGTCTTGAAGCCTTTTGTGAATGATGAAAGTTATCTTAACTAACTTTAATGAATAATGATCAAAACATAAAGTCTAAACCCTAATATAACATGAATATTTACAATGAAAAATTAAGTTACAATGATTTGATAAAAAAATGAGAAAATAGGTAAGGTAAGGCATAAAATAAGGATGTATTTGATATGAGTGAAGCCATCATGAAAAAGATTAAATTTCATAAAATACATGAAATTCAAACTAGTATATTACAGGAAATTACAAAAATTATAGATCTTATCATATAGTAGGAAAATGTCTAAGCATATTTGAAACATGCAAATTAAAAATTAGATGCACTTTGAAGGTTTACTTCCACAATAAAATTTCATTAACACATATTCATGAAAAGCAATGAAATTTAAATGAAATTAAAAAATTTAAATCAACCTAGCATAATCTCAAATTAACAACTTTGCATTAACAAATGCACATCTAAAATTCATAAAAATAATTCAAATCTAAACATCAAACTAGAAACTTGAGGAAGTAGCCATGATAACAAAAAAATGAATAAATATGAGACAATATTTATATAATTATCTTATTTGAATTACTTGTTCCAAAATTTACATAAAAGTTTTTTCTATAAATACTTCCTCCTCTTTCACAATGACAATACCCTATTTTATAGGCAACATATGAGGTATGTCAGTTAGTCACTATCAAATAAGAATTAGACAAATGTCAAGGACATGTGTCCTTTTACAACATTCTATAACCAATGACACTTTTCAAATGTAACTCACCTATAATTCATATGAATTACAAATTTCAATTTAAAAAAAAAAAATAGAATATTTTTTTCAAATGATTTACATGATTTTGATCAAAGAATATCCAAATTCAACTCAATTGACTTTAAGATGCCCCTATAGATGTAGTCTTTTGCCTTTGTGCCAAAATTTCATGGATTTTTCATATTATCCATCAATAAATTTGAGATTGATGATTAGTTCCATGAATAACTCCTCTTCTTGCCCTATCAAATAATTAAAGACCTTATCAGCTTTATCCATTTCTTATTTAATACTCTTGGCATTACTAATATTATCATATGCCGATAGGATCATGTCTAAGATAAATTTTTTGTTATCCCTTGTAGTTCCCTTAATTTTTATTTTGACCTCTAAAATGAACTAGGTAGATCTATGCTATAACTCTTCATTAGTTATCAAGCCAATATGATTAAGGATGGTTGGATCCTTGATCAAACCTCCTAGTATTTGAACCATTCTACTTTCTAATTTATTTAAATCATTTGAAATTCCTTCCATGCATTTATACCAATTATTGATATCCTTGATCTTATCCATCAAGATTATCATAGCCATATTCAAATATGATAGGTTGCTTGTTTTGAGTTTGGAGATCTGGGCTTCCATCAATATCTTGCTTAATTACTTTACTTTATTAACTGAGATTTGCCATTAGTTAACTTGGTTCATAGACAAGGTATGTTGTTTATTCACTATGTTTAATTGACATATTATTGACTTCAAAGAACTAAATGTATCATAAATGGTTGCTTCAAAATTATTGACAATATCTACTAGGACTCATATAATGGATTGCTCTTATAGATTCTTCTTCTCTTATTTCAATCTATTGATGGTATCTTTTAACTTCTCTACTTGAGATTAAGCTATCTCTAGGACATCTTATTCAAATTTGGGATTCTCTCTTAGTCCCTATCTTTTATTTTGGGTTAAATGAACTAAAGGGTCAACATTTTGATGTAGAATCTCTTGGCCTTCTTCCATGACCACTCTCTTACTAACTCTTTTTAAACCTATATAAATTGGATCATATCTAACCCTAACTAAAGAATGGACCATATGTTTACTTGGAACCTCTAATTACAAGTATTTTTATTGAATTATAGTATCAAGTCTCTTTTCTTCTTCATCTTACAGTGCTAAGATCAAAGGCTTCAATTCCTATTGTATAGGAATGTTTGTAGTATTTATTATGGCCCGTGGATGATAATTAGTAGACATATATTATGACCTTGGTTCATATATGAACCAATCAAGTATATCTAGTCCATATATTGGATTATCTTCACTAAATAGATTGATATATTTCAAAGGTAGAGTGATGACCACTTTTAGTTTCTTATCATTTGGGAGAATTACAATCTCAACCTTACTTTCAGGAAGATCAATAATCACCTAATCCAAAGACTTTTATTTTTCTTATCCTACATGGCTTACATGACCTTCTCTTCCTCTACATCTGAATTTGATTCATATGTCATCAAATGCATTCTAAGTGCATATTAAATAGATTCATAAGGATCCAAAGCTATTATTAGAACATCTTTTTGAGGAAAATCTTGCTCTATTATTATAGAGGATTTAGGAGCTAATGAACTTTATATCCTCTCTGCAATCCTATGTTCTGATGGTACATCTACTAGTGGAAGTCTAGAAGAACCAACATCCATGAGATGATATTTCCTTGGACCTAACTACCATATATCTTCCCTCTTTTGGTTTTTTTGAAATATGGACTCAGGTTTTATATTATGCTCTTTTAGTCTTCTATCAACTTCATAGTAGGAGGATGCCTTAGTGTATACAAAGTTAGGTTCACTAGGTTCATTATCATATGGCACAACCAAAATACCTTTGATTCTCAAATTATCTTTTACTCTGCCATATAGATCCCATTATCTATGATCATCTATCTATAGGTTGAAAGGAAGCCTATGTTTTAAAGTAGATTCAATGTGATCCCATTGCATGAAAATGGTTCTACCAATTGTCATGGAAACACTATGTAGAAGTCCCTTTCTTTTAGTTTTTTAAATGCCATCTATCCCATTGAAAAATTAATATGCAATTTCATGTTTTGCCAACTTGTGAGGCACATGAAATGATAATTTTAGAGGGGTAGTTTGGGTGTCTTCAATTCTTATAACCGTGCAATAAAGATATATCAATATGTGCCCCATTTTCTCAATGGATTTATTTATTAAAGGTCTCATCCTCATCATGGGGATACCATCAATGGCTTGGCTCAAGGAAAGGTAAACATAGTCAGCAGTAAACTAGATATGGTATCTCTACTTAAAATGTGCAATTTTGAATAGTACTAAGACAGAGTTTGAGTACCATTAAGAGATAATTCTCTTTTCTTATGGATTTTATTGGTGGAACATAGGGCATCTATTAGATATGACATTTTGTAGAATTCAATTATCTTCTTTGTGTTAATCTCATAAATCTACCTACTCAAGGAAATACTAATGATTTCACCTAAAGGGTGGACTACCATTTCTTCAATAATTAAATATACCAAATGCACCCATGTTGGTTCAATATGTGTTGTATGTACAAGCCCATATAGATTTTTTAACATGGTCATGACCATTCTAACCCTAGGTTTGAATTGACTCATAGGGATCTTCTTTATAGGATCAATACTGACCTTATTACCAACTTCTAACCATTTTTCTAAGATATCTTTCATGGCATGTTTTTAAGCCCAAGAATTGATGGAAGCGAGGTCTATCTGAGGCCTAAGAAATTTATAGTAAGACTGGAAAGCAACAAGGGATATATATGCAATTTTCCTTAAACCAAGTTCATGAATCAGCATACCCTTGTCAATTTTAATATCTTTAAAAATAAGACTTGGGGCATCAATATAGTGTAGTACCTCTAGTTTAGTAGCAACATAATGGAGTCTAGTCATCTTAATTTCCACTATGTCATCGTAGAGTCTCTTTATTCAAAATGACTTCTCTTCTTCTTTGGTAAAAATCCCTTAGTTCTCAATTATCTAGAATAAAATTCAATAATTATTATCTCTAGTGTTTAATTAAGAAGCTACAAAATCTATATTCTTGAAAACTTGGCCTTTTATATTTGATGATAGGTATAATCCAACTAATTTATTTGAAGTATCTCTACATATTTCCATTGCTATGATCTTGATCAAATTGTGTATTTAAGATTGACAATTCAAATCTTATGGTTATCTAGTTGAACTCCTTGAACAATTTTGAACACCAAAATTTATATTCTCGATCGAATTAGTAATTGCAAGAACAATTTAGGGATTTTAAAATGTTTTATGGATTTTTAGAGGTTTAAACAGAGCTTTCATGGTAGTAATTAAGTTTGAAACATGTTATTTTGTGACTTAGATGATATTTATATCTTGAATTTATATGTTCTCATTCTTAGGTCAACCAAATCTTTCAATCTGACATGTTCTCCTATTTTCCATCCCTTTATCATGCTACTTATTTAATTTCAAAACTTAAACATTTTCACCTTTGATATGTGTCATCATCTCGCGCCTCTTAGATATTTAATTAAATTTGATTTGTTAATCTTTTTAGGAGTCTATTAGCCTTGAATTTCAATTCAACCATTATTCTTTGATTTCGGCTTTCGAGATCATTTTATTCAGTAGCTCCATATTCAATCTATGTACCCTATTGATAGTCACCATTGGTTAATAATTTTTAATCACATGGTAACCTTGAATTTAATATGGGTTCTTTGACTCCTTAACTTTCTTCCCATCATCCATATCCATCCATAGGATTAAACTGTACCATTGATCTTTGATCTATATGATCAAATACACATCGTCGATCCATTAAGCATATGATAAAATGTGGATCATTGATCTTTAACTCACCATGAGTGTGACACTTATCACCATTACTTTTAATCCCAAGATATTTTGACATTTTGACTCTAATCTAATCCTTATATCTTCACTACATGATCAAACATACAGTATCGATCTTTGATCTAAGAAATTTTGAATTATTGACTTGGGGGATCATTTTCATACCATCCATCTTGGATATGATATTTTGATATTTTAACACTTAGTATCCATGTGTTTGATTCATAGAAAGATTTAAGGACATAGAAAGACTTAGAAAAAAATTTAGACCAAGGTTTTAATGATTTCATAAACTTAGGTCAAACTTAAGTTAAAATTAAGCTAAGACTAAAATGTAATAAAATGACCCATAAAAAATATGAACCTATTTTAATAAAGAAATTAAGCTACCTAACATAGAACAAGGTTTCAAACATTATTCAAACATGATATAAGTACACACCACTAAGAGGGAGGTTAATTAGTGTTTTAAAATTATGTAATTCAATTCCTAACTCTTCAAGCTACTTTAACCAATCACATCAATATCCAAGATAGATGAATCAAAGAACAAACATGAATGTAACCATTAAAAAAGATATATGTGGGAAACCATCCTGGGGGATAGAACCTACTCTTATGTTTTCAAAACAATTGATTATATTCCTATAATATGATCACAAACATGAGGCTTTAGTGAAGCAACCACTTCATAAGGAGCACTAACCCTTAAAGATTACAAGCCCCAACTTGCCTAAGATGTTGAGCACCAACACAACACCTGTAAAATGAATAATTATTGAACTTTGGTTACTTCTCAATATGATATGGAAACCATATAATAACACTCTTTTCAAAGTCTACAACTACACACAAGTCACCAACACCAGCTATATCTTCAACACAAGCAATAATCCCTTCAAAAAATCTTTTGCTCATATACAAATATGCACTCATAAATCTAGTAAAACTAATCAGTAGAGTTAGAAAATTATGTTGAGTCTAATGATATTTTTCTTTGATCAATCTCATATTTTTTTTTTTACCAAGACCCCCAATAACCTTTTCATAAGGTCTTCAAAATATCAACTCTTGCTTGTCTTAGATTGGTCCACTCACATTCAAAGGTCATAAAACATCTTGTATATATACCTTTCTCAATTATGGTTGGAAATATATATCTAGAAAATTTTAGGAATACTATTTTATGTCTCTTAAGGTTGGCCATGATCCTCTACACAATATTTTTATACCATACCATGAGTTCATGCCAAAAACACCTCAAAAATGAAGTATAAATCCAGTTGTAAGACCATGTTTGACCAATAAGATATTTTTCAAATAATAAAAATAAATAAAAATATATATTTAAGAAGTCTTAAACACTCTCTAATGATTATAAACACTTTATCTAACCATTTTCCATATAAACCAAACTCAATCATCCAAAACAGGTTCCTTTTGCTAGCAAAACCATCATGGTCAACTATGAGTCAACCATTCAATCAAATCTAAATGAATAAGAAAAATAAAACTTGAATTAAAAAAGGGAATACATCCATTACATCATGTCCAAGAGATTATATCCATCTGTACTCACTTAATAGGCCTTTTAATTCCACTTCTCACTCTAATTGTTCTTTTTCACTCATGGCATCGTTTCCTTCATATCGACTAGACAACTTTGAGGACATATAAATTTGACATAGAAAAATTAATATTATTTAAAATTTTCATGATTTTTTTATTAAATTCATAAGCTTCGTTACACACCCATTTATTCACTTGGTTAATTTAAAAAATCTCTCAGAATATCAAAAACACTTTTAAGAAGCACTTTTTGGTGGCACCCACAAATATTCAAGATTAACTAAACACATCCTCAAAAGAATAAATAATTAATATAAAACCTAAAATAATCATCATATCTATCCATCATTTTTTTTGAGCACCTACAAGTAATATCTTTCTAATTAGGTCCAAGATAAGGGTTTTTGCACATAAAAAACTACTTACCTTCTTAGCAATCATTCATAAATAATAAGACCTTAATCCATAAAATAATTATTGTAAAAAATTATTAGGAACCTTATTCAACTTATTCAAAAGTATTATCTCTTATCCAAAGTCTACATGAGCTAATGAATGTGAGAACTTTCCTCTTGAGCTTAAAATGCACCATTCGAGCACCCTCTAAAGAACATGAAGTCATTTATGACTTTATCTCTTATATTATAACCTTTTACTTGTTCAATAAAATTTAACACACCTCAATGATCATATCCCATGAAAATAAAATCTTCACCAACCTACAAACACTCTTTGACCCTTCACAAGGCCTCACAAGCTCACTTAAGCCAACTAGGCCAATGGCCAAACTATCTTGCAAACCACTATCCACCTATTAAAAACCATATATGTAACCTATTATCATAATATACATGTAAAAATTTCATATACCAATTATATTGATCTCCATACCATGGAATACAAGCCATAAGACTAAAAAACCCATAGCCAACCATGCATCATCAAGCTTACAAGGCGCAAACTAACATACATACCTCATGAAGGCCATAAAAAGTCAAACCTTAATCATATAAAACATTTAGGAAAAATTAAAAAATAATCATACCAAGCTCCATTCAACCACACAAAATCCACGTAGGACACCCATGCACACTATTGGAAGTATCACATTGCTCTAAGTATGTTAGACCACCATATTCCATCAATTTGACCTGTTAGACCACTTTGTCATCACTAATACCACTTGAAATCAATGAAAAAACATATACCATCAATATCCTAAAAATATCCCCCTTTGTTAGTGATGGCAACACTCCTTTTCTCTCTCCCCCTTTGCCAAAATGACAAAGTAGACTCTTTTCAATACTAGGCACAATAGAAAACAAGAAAAAAAGTTATAGGAAATTCATGAAAAAATACTCACCAATAAGAAATATTATAAAAATATACTATTAAAACCTCAAATTGGCACAACTCCCCCTTAGAAGATGCTCTCACTCATAAACTACTCTTGAACCATCAAGATGTTTGGACCTATCACTCATTATCAGGGCAACATAGCTCCACCTAAAACCTTGCTCCACTTTTAAGGCTCCCCCTTAGTCCACACAACCCATGCACACCTATAGGACCTCCAAGAATAGCTACCATCAACTCAAACAATAACATGAGCACCACAATACTATGCAAGCACACATACCTTTGCAATAAAGGAACCTTGTAGACCACAAAAGGTCGTTTAAGCACACAAACATACGTGAAAAATACTTATAATAGGCCAAAATTCTAAATTTAAACCAAAAATGCTAACCATCTTTTGAAAAATTTCTGAAAAATATTCATTTTCTTCATTAGGCCTACTTGGACTCCTTATATCCATATCTGGCCATTATAGACCTCATAACTCTCTACCTTGATCATTTCAAACTAGGAAATTCCATATATAAATTACACAACCATTTCCCCTTAGACATGCCAAGAATGAGCTTCCAACTCATCATTCTTATCATACTTCCTTCTTTAGCCTACTAGTTAATTAGGGCTCCTAGTGAGCTAAAACTTGATTAAAATGAATTACACTCACTTATGTACCATTGTAAAAGTTTATTTAGTTACCCATTTGTCCCATTCAACTAATTTTTAAGCTTTTATCCTTCAACTACAAAGTTTGACCATTTTTCCAAATATGCCCAAATCACTAGGACCTCAAAGTAACATTTGGTCAAAAATTAACCTCTATTCAATGTAGACACCTGAACTAGATACCACACCTAGAGACCACCAAAAATCACTATCATGACAAATTTCAAACCTTCATACCTTTGGCAACCATGACTTACTTTAAGCCACCAAACACATGCTCTTGAGAAGAGAAGCCAATGACCACTCAAAATGTTCCACCTAGCACAAAAGGATTCAAAAACCTACAAAACCACTTTGAACATGTCTCAAACACATTTTAAGACCTTTTTGATCATAAAAAACTTCATGATACATCTTCATTTTTCAAATGACATTTGAAACCAAGCATTCTGTGCATATAGACTAAAACTTATAGTAGGCACTTTGACCAAATGGTCAAAAATACATCTGAGCACCTCATTAGCATTTACAAATTATATTTTTTCCTTTGACATACCAAAACCAGCTTTAATAACTTATTATCAAGCGTTTTTCCATCTTAGAACACTATATGAGCTATCTTGGCACTTTCTAGGTAGTCATCACTGCCAAAAATGGTCAACTTAGACTTTTGACCATAAAACACATATCTAAGCATATCAAAACCTCAAATTACCTTGGAATGACTCATGATAATATTCCTCAAGACCTCATACAATTCACTTCTTCCTTTTCCTTTAAAACATATTTCAACCAAGGCATCAAAAATTGATCAAAAAAACATTTTAGGACCAGGAGACCCGAACATACCTTTTGGACAAACAATCTTGATTCTTCACCTATAGGAGTCTCTTTTGAATCATAGATAGAGATCTCCAATCCCTAAAGAATACTTTAGAATAGTTTTAATCCTAGAGTGGCCCACATCTTCTCATATTCTTCTTCCTATTTGGTCAACATAGTCTTATTCTTCTTTGACTTGCCTATGACTATCTCTTATATTCTTGAAATTTTCTCATCCTCTTTCTATATTGAATAGGCAACAAATGAGGATGCCACCATGTCTTTATCTATATTATCAACTTGATTGACCTTTTCAACGTCTACCAATGATTGATCTGTATAAGAAATATAATCATCTACAACTAAAGAATGATGCATACATATCTTAAGGCTATCTTTATCTTCCTTCTTCAACTTCTCATTATTTTTGATCTCTTCATTGAAAACATGAGTAGATAATGATAATTATTTAATGAAAGAAGCACTCTCCATCTTTGAAAACACACAATCTTGATTTTTAGACATATCAACTATTGCTTTCTCTTCTTCCTTTGGTTTGTGTAAGACTTTATCTTTCTGATCTTGAAAACTTGGAGCATAATTGGTCTTAACTTGTTTAAGAGCATAGTTTTTCTTACAAAATTTAGCAATATGATCAAATCCATTACAATTATAACATTCAATCCTTATTTGATACTAACAAAATTTAGATTAGTGACTAGTCCTTTAACAATTGAAACATTTTATATTCTTAGGAAAAGACTCACCTTGATTTATCATTTTTGGAAATTGATTAGCTAAATGTCCCATCTCTAAACACTTGAAGTATTTTATGTCATTCATAGGATTAGGTAGATTGATTTTCTTAACCTTCATCTTACAATCATTGGCCTTATGACCAAACTCATGACAAATATGATAGTATCCATCAAAGCTCAAATGCTTTATGGCATTAAGATAGCTTACCTTATTGGAGCTAACACCCTCAGCTTGGGTATCAATTGTTGTAGGTTTTTCTTTCTCCTCTTTAATTCTTTTCTCCTTTTCTTGAGATACTACTAATGGATTCTCAATGAAACCCAAACTTGTTCTATCACTTTAAGATTTTGATTCATCAAATGATTGTCAAGATCATTTGTGCTTTTTTCATACTTATCAAAAGACTTAACCTTACTCGGTTTTTTATCTAATTCATCATTCAAATGCTTGTTTTTTGTAATCAACTTAGAACACTCTTCTTCATTAACTTTTAGGCTTGAGGATATAGACTCTAATTTGGAATTTAAGAATATGATTGATCCTTCATGATCCCTATTATCTTCAGTTATCTTAGCCTCAAACATATTGATTAGAACTTCACAGTCTTTCAAATTGGCATTCAAACCTTTACATACCTTTATTTTAATTTTCAAATCTTCAAGAGCAATTTTTAGTTCACTCTCATAGTTTGGAATGTCTTCATCATATTCTTCATCTGATCTACTCTAGTTTCCTTCAATTTGATATGAACAATCACCTTCATCCTCTAATTTTATTTCCATGAAAAGGACTTCATCATCTTCTTATTCACTTTCATTATGACTATTATCAGATTGACTATCATCACCTACTTCTGAGTCACTATCATCCTTCTTTATGGATAGACTCCTTTTGTCCTTAAATAAATTCCTTTTATTATCAAACTTCCTAAATGATCTCTTATTTCTATTAGACTTGAAACCTTTCTTACCTTATACATGATCCTCATCCTCATCTTTCTTATGCTTGTGAGGACATTTACTTGCAAAATGACCTACTTTACTACAGTTGAATCAGTTAAGAGGAAGCTTACCTATATACTTTCCTAATTCAATCTTCAACTTGTTTAAAAATAAATAAATAAAATCATCTTCAGATATATCATCTAACATAGCATTTTTTTTGTGAGACCCCTTACTTTGTGTCTTGTTTTCTTTAAGCTTGTTCTCTGCCTTGAAAACAACATCCTTCTTAAGAGGCTTGTCTTCATTTATCCTCATCTCATAAGTAGTGAGAGATTCATGAATTTCATACATATTTATTAGTGTAAGATCATGACTTTCCTCAATTATAGATACCTTAGATTCAAACCTATAAGATATAAATCTTATGACATTTTGAACAATAACATCCTCCTTAAGATCTTCTGTAAGACCCCTAATCATATTGACCACATCATCCACTCTATTCAGTAAGGATTACACAAAATCCTCCTCCTTCATTTTGAGACTCTCAAATTGTCTTCTAAAGGTTTTTAAATTTTTTATCTTGACCGTTGAGTCTCATTCATAGATTGTCTTCAACTTAGCCCACATCTTTTTAGTTGTTTGATAGTGAATGACCTTTAAGAACTCAGTCATGCTTTAAAATAGTTTATTTTTAGTAGCATTAGTAAGAACTAGTAATAATAATATATCCATCAACAACAACCTGCCAAAAATCAAATCTTAGAACCATGATAAAAGTCTACATCTTTGAACTCCAAAAGACAGTTAAAACTAGTAAACAATGGAGCTTGTTTGGAAGAGAAACCACCTTGCATTACTTGACTTGATATTGTACCTTAAAATCACCTTTAAATTTGTTAAGACTCAAAAGGACCTCATTTTATACCAATGGATAGAATTACACACCACTAAAAGGAGGGGGGGTGAATCACTGTTTAACAATAATGTAATTTAATTCCCAACTCTTCAAGATATTTTAACCAATCACATCAATATGCAAGATGTATGAATAAAAGAGCAAACATGAATGTAACCATTACACATTATTTCTATGGGAAATCCTCATGAGGGATAAAATTGAATCTCAATTCTATAAAATAATGGACTACAGTCTAATAAGATGATCATAAACATGAGGCTTTACTAAAGCACCCACTTCAGAAGGAGTACCAACCCCTAAAGATGACAAGCACCAACTTACCTAAGATTTTGAGCACCAACACAACACCTATGAAATGAAAAATTATTTAAATATTATTTCTTATCAATAGTATAGAGAAACCCTACAAGAACACTCTTCTTTAAGTCTACAACTCTACACAAGTCACCAATACCAAGCTATCTCTTCAACACAAGAAATAATCCCTTCACAAACTATTTCACTCATATACAAATATACACTCATAAATATAGTAAAAATAATGAATAGATTCAAAATATTATGCTGCGTCTATTTTTTTTTCTCTGCTCAATCTCATACAAACATTGGTCACCAAGATCCCCAACAACCTTTGCACAAGGTCTTCAAAATATCAACACTTTCTTGTCTTAACTTGGTCCACTCACACTAAAAGGTCATAAAACATATTGTATATATACCATTCTCAATTATGGTCAGCCATATCTCTTTATAAAATTTTAGGAAGAATTTTTAATGTCTCCTAATGTTTTCATGATCTTCTGCACAAGCTTTCGATATCATACCATGAGCTCATGCCAAAAACACCTCACAAATGAAGCGTAACTCCACTTGTAAGATGATGTTTGACCAACAAGAGATTGGTCAAACACTAAAAATAACTATATAATATCTTAAATAAGTCCTCAACACTCTATAGCCATAAAAAACACTTGATCTAACCATTTGCCTAAAAAACAAACTCAATCATTAAGATAGGTTCATTTTGCTAGCAAAACCATCATGGTCAATGATGAGTCAAAAATTAAATAAACTCCAAATGAATATGAATAATACAAATTTCATTAAAAATGTAATACATCCCTTAAATCACCTCCAAGAGCTCAAACCCATCCCTACTCACTGATTAGGCCTTCTAATTCCACTTCTCACTCTAATTGGTCTTTTCCACTCAGGGCATCCTTTCCTTCATATCAACTAGACAACTTTGATGACCTAGATCTTTGACATAGAGAAATGAATATTCTTATAAATTTTCATGAATGTTTGAGTAAATTTTTAAGATTCATCACACACACATTTTTTCACTTGGTTACTCTCAGAAATCTCTCACAATATCAAAAAAATGTTAAGAAGTACTTTTTTATGGGACCCATAAAAAATAAAGATTAACTAAACAAATCATAAAAATCCTATAGGATTCCTCTACAACATCCAATCATCATCCTATCCATCCACCATTTTTTTGACCACATACATTCAAGATCTTTCTAATTAGGTTTAAGACTAGGGTTTTTGCACATAAAAACTTGCTTACCTTCTTAACAATCATTCTTAAAGATTAGGACATTAATCCATTAAATAATGCTTATAAAACCTTCTTATGAACCTTCATAAACTTATCCAAAAGTCTTATATCTTATGGAAAGTGTACATGATCTAATGAATGTGAGAACTTTCCTCTCAAGCTTAAAATGTGCCATTCAAGCACCCTCCAAAGAACATGAAGTCATTTATAACTTTATCTCTCATATTATATCCTTTAACTTAGTAAATAAACTTTAACACACATATATAATCATCTCTTATGAAAACACAATATTCACCAACCTACAAACACCCTTTCACCCTTCACAAGGCCTCATAACCCACTTAGGCCATCTAGGCCAGTGGCCAAACTATTTTGGAAACCACTAGCCACCTCTTGAAAACCATATATCTAAAATCTTAGCATACTATACATGTCCAACATGAATATTCCAGTAATATTGAGTTCCATACCATGGCATACAATCCATAAGACTCACAAACTTATAGGTAACCATGCATGATTAATACTAAAAGGCACAAGCTGACTTGCATACCACATGAAGGCCACATAAAGTCAACCCTTGAGCATAGAAAAAAATATGAACAATTAAAACATTATCATACCAAGATCCACTCATCCATACAAAATCCACCTAGGACACCCATGCACACCCTTCCAAGTATGACATTGATCTAAGTACTTTAAACCACCATGTTCCATCACTTTGAATTGTTAGACCACTTTCTCTTCACTAATTCCACTTGACATCAATGAAAACACATCTAACATAAATACCCCAACAAAACTTATATTCAACTAATCAATTAGGGGCTAGTGGTTAGCATAATGTTTTGAATGAGACCATATTAGTTAATCAACTAAGGGTCAAATTAACACTGAAGCTTAAATCCTTGAAAACTTGTTCATTATAATGGAGTGATCCAAAACTCAAAAGTCTCAGTTGAATAATATTTCAAGAGAACACAAATAATAATGATATCTTTGAGAAGAGATGTTTTATTACTCAAAATTGTAGATACAACATATGCTTATCTCTAGGAAGAGATGTTTGATTTCATTTTTGGGTTACATCTTCATTTATACACATTTTGAAGGTAGGAGGAGGATGTGGAAGGTCACCATTATTGAGTGAAATTAAGTGGTTTGACATCCATGATTCACAACAATACAAAATTTGAGGAAGTGATATTTTTAGAAACTTACTATTTTTAGATTGCACTACTAAAATTAAAATTTGTGGCACTTTCATTTGTTTTTTTGAGGTTAACACCCACTAAGAAAAGTTTTGTGCCATCTCATAGCATTCCTCTCATTATTATCTTTCCAACGGTTCAAATGGGGAGTCAAATGGAGTTATGGTGATTAAATGTGTTCTTATTTTAGATCATGGGTATTAGAGTGATTTGTCTTTAGAGTGTATGATCCTGAGGATGAGAAAATTATATGAAGCTTGGGTGGAACATAATACTAATAGACTATCCACTTGTTCACTCTAAATTACCTCAAATGGTAGACAACACTGATACATTTGATCCTTTCAAGTAAATGGTGAATGAATCCTTTCAGCAGTAGAAAACATAGATGCTATAATAATTTGCCCAAATTTTCCAACAAATCTTGATGGGAAATTTTGGCTCTTCATCTGTAACAGCACATCTTTTCAGTACCCCAACACCCTTCAAGGTTCAAGTGAATTTTTATATCCCTACATTTTTTATGCAAAATCAATGTTGATGTAGTATAAAATTGGTTGGATCAATTGTCATCTTATTTTTCTGTAAATAAATTTGCCAATAAAGAGAAGATCACTTTTGCTCTTTTGAGAGCATCATTTCCTATCAAAAAATTGGTGGGAAGTGTACATGAAGAGATTCAGTATGGATGATATTGGCCTTGAGTAGAACCTACCTGGGATGATTTTATATATGCTACAAAGGAAGAATACTACCCCATTAGAGCATATGATGATTTGTATATAGAGTAGAAACAACTTTTCCAAGGTAAGGAATAGTTTGTTCAAGATTATAGTGACATTTTTCATTCTCTATCTATGAGATTTGGCATCTAATAAAGTGAGAAACATAAGGTTCTCAAATATCGCGGTGGACTATAATGGTATATATGGGGGTAGATGGAACTCTTCAAGTTAGAAACCCTTGATGAGGCATACAAGTTCATGGTGAAGATTGAGTAGAATCATGGAAGAATGAATACAAAGATTCAACCTTCAAAATGGAAAAGTGATAAAGAAGGTCAAACATGAGGCCAAAATTTGAAGCAAAAGGAAGGGAAGACAGGAAAATGGTGTAATTACCATAAATATTAAACTCACTCTAAAGAATAATGTCGAGCCATTAAGTTCCTACTTTTTGAGTCACAATCTTAAACATCTAATATTTTGCCTCATACACACCCAATAGTTGAACAGGATAAATAAAATATTGTAGATGTTGAGCCCAATGTCATCATTACTTCATCATAGACCCATGAGGAGAGGCTAAATGACAAGGAAAGGTTGTTTCACTCAAGGTTATGGGTGAAAGGTAAGCCTCTACATTTCATTATTTATAGTGGGAGTCAAAAGAAATTAATCTCTACTAATGTTATAAAAATCATAAATTTGTCCATGAATCCTCACCCAAAACCATATAGTATTGGATGGTTGAGTCTAGGGAGAAGCCTCTATGTCACCCACCAATGTGTTCTCTCATATGAAATAAAACCTTTCCAAGATGAGGTCTTGTGTGATATGGTCAATCTAGATGTTTGCAATTTACTCCTTATTCAGCGATTCATGTATGATCAACATGGTATCTATGAATCAAGAACTTGAAGGATCACCCTTAATCTTGGAACATGGTGATACAAAGTACTAGAGGTACAACCTTTTGCATTTGTCTCCCTGATTAGTGCAAAGAAATTCATTCTCATGGTGGTCAAGCCATAGAAATCCAAAAGGGCTGATGTTACTACCTTGAATACATAAACAACATAACAATAGAAGCAAATAGATACCAAGCTAAGGAAGTTCATGCCCTTCCATCCATAGACTAATTGATAGATAGAAATGGTGAACCATCAAGCCTAGCACAACTCCACAAAGCATAGTCCATTCCATGTATGCATTCAGGAATCAAATCAAAACAAAATTTCCACACTTGTTGAAATGTCTTGATGCAATGGGAACCATTCATTCTCAAGGAGGGAGGAATGATATTAGAAACATTTTAGGTGACAATTTAGGTGATGTTTCTACCTTAATTGATGGTAGAACTTCCAGGAGCCATAACTTTTGCACCATAGCTCCATTTGACTCCCCAATTGAACCATTGGAAATATAAGAATGAGGGGAACATTTTGAGATGGCACAAAGCTTTGATCAGTGGTTTTGACCCCTAGAAACCAAATTTAAGTGCTCGAATTTTCAATTTTAGTAGTGCAATCTAAAAATAGCAAGTTTTTAAAAATAGTAATTCCTTGAATTCTATATTATTGTGAATCATAGAATTCAAACCACTTAATCTCCCTCAAGATTGGTCACCTTACAAATCCTATTACTACCTTAAAAATGTGTATAAATAAATATGTAACATAAAAAGTAAATCATACATCTCTTCTCAGAGATAGGCATATATCTAGATTTGCAAATTTGATCAATAAAACATCTCTTCTCAAGGATAATATTATTACAATTGTTTTATTATTATTTGTTGAATTATCTTTCAACCAAAGCTTCTAAGTTTTGTATTATAAATTTTGAGTAATTATATTTGGTTTTCAACGGTCAAAACCCACTGAGTGGAGCTCAGTGACATCTGATGACGTTCTCTTAATTATTAGCTTTCCAATAGATCAAATAAAGCGTCAAATAGAGCTATGGTGCAAAAGTTATGGCTCTCAAAATTTTTACCACCAATTGGGGTAGAACCATCACCTGAATTTTCACCTAAAATGTTACATAGATCATTCCTCCATCTTTGATAAGTAATGATCCCCATTGAATTAAGATTTGTCATCAAGTGTGGTAGTTGTGTTTTGATTTGATTTTTGATGCATTCTTGGAATGGAATATGCTTTGTGGAGCTATGTAGGGTTTGATTGTTCACCGTTTATATCTAACCATTAGTGTGTGGATGGAAGGCCATGAAATTCTTTAGCTTGATATCTATTTTCTTCTATGGTTATGTTGTTTGTGTAGTTAGGGCTGGAACATCTACCATTTTAGATTTTCTTAGATTGATTACCATGAGAACAAATTTCTTGGCACTAATCAGGGAGATAGATGTAGAAGGTGGTACCTCTAGTACCATGTAGCACCATTTTATAAGAGTGAGGGTGATCCTTTGAGTTCTTGATTCAGAGATGCCATTTTGATCATACATGAATGCCTGACAAAAGAATACATCACAAACATCCAAATCAACCACATCACTTAAGACCTCATCTTAGAAAAGTTTTATTGAATAAATCCAAAACTTAGAAGCTTTGGTTGAAAGATAATTCAAGAAACAAGAACAACACAATTTTAATAATCCTATCTTTGAGAAGAGATGTTTTATTGATCATATTTTTAGATCCAAACATATGATTAAGAATGATGGGAATGTCATGAGATGGAACTAAGCTCTAATTAGTGGGTTTTGACCCTTGGAAACCAAATATAAGTGCCCCAAATTTTATTTTTAATAGTGCTATGGTGTAAAAGTTATCGCTCCCAAAAGTTTTTCCACTAATTGGGGTAGAACCATCACCTAAATTGTCACCTAAAATGTTGATTGAATCATGGAGATCCATGGATCTTGCATTATAAAAACACATGAGGCAAATTTTATCAACATAACATAAAATCAAATAAATATTATGTGCTAACATGACAATGAAATCTAAAGAAAAACATGATGTTTAATAATGTACTCTGATCAAGTTAAATGCCCAATTCATAGGACAATTTGAAAATTTTGAACAAGGGTCCTCATTTTTAAAAAATGGGGGTATGTTGACCTCATCAAATGGTGACTTCTAGGTGAAACATTATAAAATTGTAGAATTCAGATTCTCTTAGCTCAAAATAATAAATAGACTAATCATTTCACATGATCAAGTACCATTACTGAGATCAATTAATGATTAAAACAAGTCTTACAAATGCAACATTAAGTTTAAACATCAAAAATTATTCATGTTATGTGTGTGGTTTGATTCATTACTATTTACCATGGGATTAAGAGGACAACTTCCAAATTTCATGACCTTAATCATTAAAATAGACTTGTAACATATTTAGATATTCATTATGAATCAAGATTTTTATAATAAAGGAAGGTTTGAGCATTGATTTATTGCTAGCCAAGCATCTATATCCCTGATAGAAATACTTTTTGTTCCACTTTAGGCCTTACTCCACCACTAGCCAGGCATCTATATCCCCATTAGAGGTTACCAAAATCACCTTTGCTCAAAAAAAATTTATATTTACAATAAGGGTTTTATGTTTCTATTTTTTAAGCTACATTTAGCTTTCCATCAAAGGTTGAGAGCCAAAATTAGCCAATTATTTAGGATTTTTGTGAAATGTTTGATCTCCAGGCAATCATCCTTGGTTATATACTTCATTCTAGATAATAATGTTCTTTAAGTTCTAACTTGAATTTGTTTTAATAATTCAAACATTCACTCAAACATATACAATCCTTATTAAAATCAAATTTAGATCAAACTAATTTTTAATAAATAACTAATCCAGTTATCAGTATTTATGAATTTCTTAGAATCATAACATTAAGTTAAAATTTTCAAAAATCCATGATCAACCAATGTTTTAGAGTCACATCTATATTCTTGGTTTATGAAGGTCTTTTGAGCCTTTAGATGGATTTGGAGCTTGAAGACCTTTCTTGGAAATGACTTATTGAAAACCATAGATCAAAACAAAGAAAACAAATGTGTAACAAGAAAAAAAATATTCACAAGCAATATTTATGAAGAAGGAACATGAATGAAACTAATTTAAAGCTATATACACTAACTCTAACGAATCTTCCAAATTACTCCATAAGGACTTAAGGTGGAATAGTAGAGAAGTAATGCTTGAGATATTGCCCATTGGTTGGAAAAGTGAACTATACTTAATGTAAGTCTTTGAGATTAAAGTTTTTCTCTCCCAATGTCTTAACAATTTGGTAAGGGCTAGTCCACAAAGGAGTGAATTTCCTATGTTTTCATTTTGGCTCAGAGGCTTTATCCCATAGGAGAACTAGGTCTCCCTATCTAAACACCTTGATATTTGAATATGTTTCAAACCAACTTTTGACATTGGTTTGATACCTACTAAAGTTAGAAAATACTTATTATCTTGCATCCTCCATTTTAATGATATATAATAATGTGGAATTGGCATATTCTTGATCTTATTCCATATACTCCTAGATAAACATTTAAGTTGGAAATTTAAGAGTAATTGGAAATATTGGTTCTTATCCATATACCAATAAAAATGGTGATGCTTTTAGATTTTGTTTCACTCTAGTTTTATCTTCCCATAGAGAATAATTCAATAATTTATTCCATGTTCTTGGTTCTTGAGCTGTGAAATTCTTAATAGCTTTAATCATATTCTTATTTATAGACTCTAAAACTCCATTACCTTGAGGGTAATGATTAAATGAAAAATTAAGTGTTATCTTATTATCGTATGCCCATGTAGTCATCTCTATAGATGTAAACACTAATCTATTGTCACATACCAATGATATTGGTGTCCCAAACATGGTTTAAATATTTTCTTCCAAGAACTTGATGACATCTTCAGTCCTACACCATTTTATTGCTACTTCCTCTATCCATATTATACAATAATCTATGATAGTAAGAACATACTTGTTCCCAACTAAAAAATTAGGGTTAATAATCCATACAAAGTCCAAACTCAATTAAGAAAATGGTTTGTCAATTAAAACTAGCCTCAAGGGCATAGTTGATTTAGGCTCTTTTGTATTGAAAATTTGACATTGATGAAATTCCCTAACATGTTTATGAGCATCTTTGAAAATGGTGGCCTGATAATATCCTACCCTTAGGATTTTGTAAACTATTTTTTTTTAGAGGGGTGTCCACTCCCAAGTTTCTCATGAAAGGTACTTAATACTTTAGTTGATTGTTTCTTTGAAACACATCTCAAATATATTCCTTCATAGTTCTTCCTATAAAGTATCCCACCTTTGATCAATAAGTGATCTACTTCGAACCTCAAAGCTTTTCTCTATTATTTGATTAATCCTATAAGATGAAAACCATTGATCAAAAAATTGATTCTTGCATCATACTAGTTATTTGGTTGAAATTGTTGTTGGCCAACCTGCATGATATTCACTTTAGGGTTAGTTTTAGAAATCATTTAGATCAATCCCTGACACCTTAATAATTTACCAATTTTCATTTCAAAATCATATTCTTGGAGTATAGACATCCACTTACCTCTTATTTTTACTAATTCACATTGCCTAAACATGACTTTGGTAGTATGGCATGGCATTATAATATACAATATATTCCTAAGAATATAGTGTCTAAATTTTTTAACTACCTTAAATAAAGAAAAATCTTGTTTATCAATTAGGGAATAATTTAACTCAGCATTTTTGAATTTATTACTCATAAATGCAATTGGATGACCACATTTATCAATTTTATGACGTAATAAAACTCCTATAGTATGTTCAAAAGCAAAAGAATAAAGATAAAAATCTTTTGTAAAATCAAGACTTATTAGCATAAGTACTTTTCCTATTGCTTCCTTTATATCCTTGAAGGAGTTATTTATTTATTCATTCCATTGAACCTTTGCATCATTTTTGAGCATGTCATTGAGTGGTTTCACAATATCTTGAAAACTATAAATGAATTTTATTATAGAATTGATCTTTCCACATAAAGAATTTAACTCTTTTATACTATTTGGGGGTTTTATTTTAGATATAGAATTGAATCTATCTAGATCCATAGAAATTTCATCTTTATTTATCACATGTCCTAAAAATTTCCATTCAGTTACACAAAATATGCTCTTTTTAGGGTTAAGGTAAATTTCATACCTTCAATAGCATTAAAATACTTATTATAAATACATTAAGTGTTCTTCCCTATTTTTTTAAAACATGATCAAATCATCCATATATATAATGATACATTTACCTATGAGACCTTGAAATGCATGGTCTATAGCTCTCTAAAAGGTATCTCCTACATTGATGAATCCAAAAGGAATTATCTTTTAGTCAAAAGTTCCCCATTTAGTTGTGAATGCAATTTTCATTCTATCTTCCTTATTAACAAGTACCTGATTGTAACCTTAAAAACTATCTAGGAAAGACATCATGGGAAAAGCACTAACAATTTGAATTACCTAGTCAAGGGATGGTAAAGGATAATTATCTTTTTAGAATATTTGTTCAAGTTTACAAAATCTATGAATAATCTAATCTCTCTATTTTTTTTCTAATTGGTAATAGATTAGCTACCTAGATAGAATATCTAATTGGAAAAACTATTTTTTACATCTAATAATTTATTGACCTCTTTACAATTCAATGGTTCCATAATAGGATTAATTGGTCTTTGCTTATACCTAAAAGTTTTATAAGATTCTTTCAAGGGAATGGTATGGGTGATAACTCAAGCATAAAATATCTTCAAATATTCATATGACCATGTAATAACATCCTTGTACTTGGTCAGTAAGTCTCTATCATTTCTAGACTCTCTATTTGTGCATACTATACCAATATTTACTAGTTGAGGTTGACCTTGAGTTCCTATGTCAGCTACACTATAATATTTCCCATTTACCTTGGAAACTTTAGAAATTTTAGGTAATTTGTCTTTGTCAAATAATATTTGGAAGATAATCATGCCTTTGGGAATCTTATTATCATTCAATTGTATTACCTTTTCATCAATTTTATCATCATTAAGAGAGTTCTCATTGACCTCATCAATAATATGAGACTCAAACACCCCTGAGTTGTTCATGAATTTAATGATTTATTGGTCATCACTAAACACTTGTAGATGATTAACATTGTTAGGTACAGATGCAATGGGACAAATTCAATGTTAAGTCTTTGGGAATATTAATTTTACATTAGGTTACATATAGATGAAGCTAGTTCATTAACAAACTAGTTTCCTTCTCTAGGGATAGAAACAATGTTGAAAGTGTCAAAATACTCAATCAAGTACAATACTCTAAAGTTGTATTTCTTCAGATAAGACAATTTGAATTGATACTTGCTTCTAACCCAATTGACTATTAGTTTACAATCACCACATACTAGTAGTTATTTAACCATGTGCTTGATATAAAATTGTAATCCTATGATCAATGCTTCATACTCTACCAAATTATAGGTGCAAGGAAATTGAATTTTGTAAGAAGCATTGTATTCTTTCCCAATGGGATCAATTAAAACTATTCTTACTCCAGATCTTGATTTGCATCTAGCACCATAAACATAAAATTTCTAAAGTCTAGCCATAACATGAGAGTCTTTAGAATTACATACATAAGAAGTGTCAAGGGTATAGACCCTTAAATTAGAATTAACCAAATTAACTCCCCTCCATGGTAGCCACATGTGATAAAAATTAGTTGACATGTATCCATTAAAATCTTTGGTTTAATATCTCCTAAGAAACATCCAATAATAATCTAGAATGTCCAAAAATTGAATATCAATGAATTGATGCAATTTTGGTGTTAAATCAAGATGCATATACACATTCAACAATTCACCGATCACCTTAACTCTAGATTTGTCTAATTGAGTCACTACTTTATAAGACTTAATAGGAGTTTAACAAAGATTTTCATAAAAACTTTTGGTATGATATTTATAGAGGCACTTGACTCTAACAAAAAATTATGTAATTTATTACTGATAATTCAAATTATTGGTAAGAAAAGTGGAACCTATATTTTATTCTTATACATTATTACATTTGTGTTTACAATTTTATGTGATTTACTATCTTTTTTTTGGTTAAAAATTATAGCAACAAGTCTATTTGTCTAGTTATCTAAGTCAATTAATATAATATGATATTATCTTTAATTTTATTTGTATCCTATAATATATTATATCCACTCCTAGTATAAGAACTAGATGAATCAAAATTATTTTGTGTTACTTCCCTTTAGAGGTTTCAAATTGTTATCTACTTTAGGATCAAGAGGAGTATCAAAGTTTTTTGATGGATTAGAACTTATCATTGGTTGATTTTTTTCTCTATTTATTAATGGATAAGTATTATCTAGATACTATTTAAAATCATGAATCTCCTCTGGAGTGTCTTAAAGTTTATTCTCATTTAGAAATGGAAAATTAAAGGTCTCTACCATAAGAGTTATTTTAAAATGTTTAGATGTATCTGAAGAGCTAGATGTAATAGAAGAATTATCTTTGTTAGGCACAACTTCAAATACTTCAAAAGTGTTACAAAATTCTACACAGTCTAAATCACCATGTTTTGCATTGTTGTGAACCCTGTAATAATTATTTAAAGCTACATCACAAATGTTTTATTTTAGGTATGTTATTATTTGTAGATTACTCATTATTATTGTTATTTTCAATATTATTAAACCTATTCATAGGTATATTAAACTTATGACAAGAATAATTTTTGTTGGAAGTCTCTTAAATATTACCTACCTATTTTTGTAACTGAAGAAAATCAACACTCAATTTTTGAACCATTTTAAATATGGAGTCATTTAATTCTTAGGTACCTCTTAATTGAGTAATTAAATACTAATATAATATATTGGCACCATATCTCATTGATATTATGGATGGGATCCACTTTTAGAGTTATTTACCAATCCTAGATTTTGACTAAGATGAACATGACACAAAGGCAACTAGTTTGAAATTGGAGTTTGATTTAAAGATAACGTGTTTTGATTAGAATTTAGGATGATAGTAAACATAGGAAAATTAGTATTAATATAAATAATAGCATATGATAATTTACCTTGGGGTTGAATTTGATCACTAATTTTCATAGCTTCAACATAGGCCAAAGCTAATGTATATATGACTCCAACATATCTTTTCAAAAATAGAGAATTAATTAGATCTAAAACAACCTTATAAATTTCTAAATGTAAATCTTCATTACGACTATATGGATTTATAGTAATACTAAACATCTTTTTAAATCTAGCATTGAAAACTCTAATGGTTTCATTTGAATCTCTCTTCTCTATAGAAAATTATTCATATAGAACATAGGGACGGATAACCTTTAGAGATGATTCATATGATTGGTTTCTCAACCCTCCTAGGTAAACTAGAAAAAAATTAAATTCTAAACCTTTTTAGGAATATTTTGTGATTTGGTAGTGTGTGCATAAAAGATAAAAATAGTGCAACTAAATGGTATATTGTAAAACCACCTACTTAGACTATGTCATATATTCTAAAAATGAAAGTAACAAAAAGTGAAAGTGTGAGCTAATTACTAGAATGTAAGTGTTAATTTCAACTTTGAAACACATTACAATGTCATTTCATATGATAGTGTATGCATAAATTATATAATAGAGTTGATAGTGTCTATATTATACTATGGAAGTAAGGGTCTAAAAAATAATTATGTTAATAGTGTCGACCTATTTTTCTAGATAGAATATAGAATACATAACTATGTCAATATGGTCGACCTAGTTGATTGTATAGAGGTAGTTTCAAAGACTACAAACTATGAAAAATAGACCTATAATGAGAGTAATTTTACTTGCCTATTCAATCCAATTTATTATTATTCATTATACTTGGCCAAAAAACTAAGTCATCTTCCCCCTTGGTGATGAAATTGATGTAGGTATGACCTGGGTATAATATAGAATACATAACTATGTTGAATATAGAATATAAAATACTTTCATTATACTTGCCAAGAATATAGAATACATAACTATGTCAACATGGTCGACCTAGTTGATTGTATAAGGATAGTTTTAAATACTACAAACTATGAAAAATAGACCTATAATGAGGGTAGTTTTATTGACATATTCAATCTAGTTTATTATTATTCATTATACTTGGATAGAAAACTAAGTCAGTTTCCCCCTTGGTGATGAAATCCAAGTAGGTAGGCCATGGGTAGATAATTTTTTAAAATTATTTTTAAGATTTTGTGATTTCATAGTGTGTGCATAAAAGATGGAAATAGTGCAACTAAATGGTATATTTCAAAACCACCTAATTAGACTATGTGATATATTCTAAGAATGCAAGTAACAAAAAGTGAAAGTGTGGGCTAATTACTACAATGTAAGTGTTAATTCTAACTTTGAAACACATTACAGTGTCATTTCATATGATAGTGTATGCAAAAATTATATAATAGAGTCAATAGTGTCTCTACTATACTGTTGAAATAAGGGTCTAAAAAAGAATTATGTAAGTGTCGACCTAGTTTTCTAGACAAAATATACAATACATAACTATGTCGACATGGTCAACCTAGTTTATTGTATAGGACTAATTTTTTAGACCCTTACTTCCACAGTATAGTAGAGAAACTATTGACTCTATTATATAATTTTTGCATACACTGTGAAAAATATTGTAAACTATGAAAAATAGGCCTATAATGAATAATATAAATGATAAACAAGAATATAAAGGAAACTTGGTAGGATTGAATATAAATAAACTTATATTCACTATAGTAGAGACACTATCAACTCTATTATATAATTTATGCATACCCTATGAAATCCTTGGTGGGATTGAATATAAATAAACTTATATTCACTAGAAAGGAACCTTGGTGGGATTGAATATAAATAAACTTGTATTCAATATAGTAGAGATATTATCAACTCTATTATATAATTTTTGCATACACTATGAAAAGGACTACAAACTATGAAAAATAGACCTATAATGAATAATATAAATGATAGAGAAGGATAAAAAAGAACCTTGGTGGGATTGAAAACTAGGTCAACATTATCAATCCCACTAGTATATCATGTTTGTCTTCCTTAGTTGGTTGTATTTTTCATAGTGTATGCACAAATTATATAATCAAGTTGATAGTGATCTATAATGAATAATATAAATGATAGAGAAGGATAAAAAGGAATCTTAGTTTATTTTTCATGTTTTTAAGGTATATTATCGACTCTAATATATAATTTGTGCATACACTATCAATCCCACTATTATATCATGTTTATATTACTTAGAAATGATACATAAAGTATACCAAGGTCTTTCAAATATTTAGTGTGGTAGAGACACTATCAAATCTATTATATAATTTGTGCATACATTATGAAAAAGATTGCAAAATATGAAAAATAGACCTATAATGAATAATATAAATGATAGAGAAGGATAAAAAGGAACTTTGGTGGGATTGAAAACTTGGTTGACTCTATCAATCCCACTATTATATCATGTTTGTCTTCCTTAGTTTGCAGTCTTTTTCATAGTGTATGCATAAATTATATAATAGAGTTGATAATGATCTATAATGAATAATATAAAAGATAGAAAGGAACCTTATTGTATTTGTCATGTTAAAATAAAGTATTATTGTAAACTTTGGTATTCAATTCCACTAGGGTTCCTTTCTATCCTTTTATATCATTTATATTATTCATTATAGGTCTATTTTTCATAGTTTGTAGTATTTTTCATAGTGTATGCATAAACTATATAATAAAGTCGACAATATAAGTTTGACATAAAGTTACATGAATAGAAAAAAGAATTTCCTCATGGAATGGAACCACCACATGAAGTAATTATTCAATATTTATTGCACAGGATTATAAATCCACCAAGATAACAGGGGATATATATATCTCCAATGTATATAAACCACTAGGTTAAGTGGTACATAAAGCATTTTTTACAGTTAGCTACCATCATCCATAAACAAAACAACTAGGTGAGTAGAATATAGAATGCTTTTATTATACTTGGCTAGAATATAAAATACATAACTATGTCAACATGGTCAACCTAGTTGATTGTACAAGGGTAGTTTTAAAGACTGTAAACTATGAAAAAGAGACCTATAATGAGGGTAGTTTTACTAACCTATTCAATCCAATTTATTATTATTAATTATACTTGGCCAAAAAACTAAATTAGCTTCCCCCTTGGTGATGAAATCCAAGTAGGTAGGCCATGGGTAGATAAATTTTTAAAATGCTTTTTAAGATTTTGTGATTTGGTAGTGTGTTTATAAAAGATAAAAATAGTGTAACTAAATGGTATATTGCAAAATGACCTAATTAGAATATGTGATATATTCTAAGAATGCAGGTAACAAAAGGTGAAAGTGTGAGATAATTACTAGAATGTAAATGTTAATTCCAACTTTAAAACACATTATAGTGTCATTTCATAGGATAGTGTATGCACAAATTATATAATAGATTCAATATTATCTATACTATACGATGGAAGTAAAGGTATAAAAAAGAATTATGTTGATAGTGTTGACTAAGTTTTCTAGATAGAATATAGAATACACAACTATGTCAACATGGTCAACCTAGTTGATTATATAGGGCTATTTTTTAAGACCCTTACTTCCACAGTAGAGTAGAGACACTATCAAATCTATTATATAATTTTTGTATACACTATGAAAAATAGGGTGTTTTATTTTTTTTAAGAAGTTTGAGAAACCAATCATATGATGCATCTTTAAAGGTAAAAGGAAACTATCTATTCTATATTGAGAAACCAATATAGAATACTTTCATTATACTTGGCCAAAGTATAGAATAGATAACTATGTCGACATGGTCAACTTAGTTGATTATACAAGGGTAGTTTTAAAGGCTATAAACAATGAAAAATAGACCTATAACGAGGGTAGTTTTACTGACCTATTCAATCCAATTTATTATTATTCATTATACTTGGCTAGAAAAATAAGTCGACTTCCCCCTTGGTGATGAAATCCAAGTAGGTAGGCCATGGGTAGATAATTTTTTAAATTTTTTTGATTTCGTAGTGTTTGCATAAAAGATAAAAATAGTGAAACTAAATGGCATATTGCAAAACCACCTAATTATAATATATGATATATTCTAAGAATGCAAGAAACAAAAAGGGAAAGTGTGAGCTAATTACTAGAATGTAAGTGTTAATTCTAACTTTGAAACACATTACAATGTAATTTCATATGGTAGTGTATGCATAAATTATATAATAGAGTTGATAGTGTCTTGACTATACTATGGAAGTAAGGGTCTAAAAAAGAATTATGTTGATAGTGTCGACCTAGTTTTCTAGACAGAATATAGAACACATAATTATGTTGACATGGTCAACCTAGTTGATTGTAAAGGTCTAGTTTTTTAGACCCTTACTTACATAGTATAATAGAGACACTATCTAATCTATTATATCATTTGAGAAACCAATCATATAATGCATGTATAAAGGTAAAAGGCCACAATCTATTCTATATTGAGAAACCAATATAGAATACTTTCATTATACTTGGAAAAGTTATAGAATACATAACTATGTCAGCATGGTCAACCTAATTGATTGTATAGGGGTAATTTTAAAGACTAAAAACTATGAAAAATAGACCTATAATGAGGGTAGTTTTACTGACATGTTCAATCTAGTTTATTATTATTCATTATACTTAGACATAAAACTATGTTAGCTTCCCCCTTGGTGATGAAATCCAAGTAAGTAGGCCATGGGTAGATTATTTTTTAAAATTATTTTTAATATTTTGTGATTTGGTAGTGTGTGCATAAAAGATAAAAATACTACAACTAAATGGTATATTACAAAACCACCTAATTAGAATATGTGACATATTCTAAGAATGTAAGTAATGAAAAGTGAAATTGTGAGTTAATTACTAAAATGTAAGTGTTAATTCCAACTTTTAAACACATTACATTGTCTTTTCATATGATAGTGTACTCAAAAATTATATAATAGAGTCAATAGTGTCTCTACTATACTATGGAAGTAAGGGTCTAAAAAAGAATTATGTTGATAGTGTCGACCTAGTTTTCCAGATAGAATATAGAATAAATAACTATGTTAACATGGTCGACCTAGTTTATTATACAAGAATATATTTTTAGACCCTTACTTCCATAGTATGGTAGAGACACTATCAACTCTGTTATATAATTTGTTCATACACTATGAAAAAGAGGGTTTTTTATTTTTTTAGGAAGGTTGAGATACCAATCATATGATGCATCTCTAAAGTTAAAAGGAAAAAATATGTAAGCAACATCTTCATGAAATTTTTTAACAATCTTAAGATAGTTTTAAAAGACATGATATCTTCTTTAGTAGTAACAACACTTGTAGGGCTAAATGAAGGTAAATATTTCTTAGTATTTCTTGGTAAGTCATGTACATGATAACCAATCCATACCTTGATGAGGATTTAATATAGAAATATAAATAGGTGAAGTATGTTGAGATTTGAAAACTCTATGCTTACCTTTATCTTCTCTTATTTTCCTATGAAGTTTGAAGGAAATAATATGTATCCTTGTCTCAAACGTTTACCTAGTTATTATTCATGGTGGTTACAACTTGTAAAATCCATTCCTATTTAAAATACAATGTAGAAACTTTGTCTTTGTAAATAAAAATAATCTTTATTTCAAAATTTTCAAATAATAGTTCAATTCTCACAAATAAGTAGATTTGCATGCTTAAATTTCTAAGTTCAAGAAATATTTCAAAGAATGACTATATTTAAATATATTAGCTTAAGGATACCTCCAAAATTTTGAATATCAGTGATCTATACAAAAAATTACTATCACTAACCTTAAACACATTAGATTCACAAAGCTTAAGTAATCTTTGCAATAATTTAACATGGCCTATTGATGAATGTAAATGTATCATGGGGTTCTCATAGTGTTTAAAAAACTTATTATTTTAACATTAAAATAATATTTTACATGATTTGGTTGTTTTGATCTTATTGAGATCTATGGTGGAGTAGCAACCAAGCTTTTTGACTGTTCACAAAATGATTAAGTGACTGGTTATTGGGAGAAAACATAGTCTTGAGGCCTTTTATGAAAGATTAAAGTTATCTTAGATATGTTTATTGAATAATGATCAAAAACAAAAGTCTAAACCATAATATATCATGAATATTTATAATGAAAAATTAAGCTATAATGATTTGATTGAAAAATGAGAAAATAGGTAGGGTAGGGTAGAAAAGAAATATGTTTCTATTCTAAGTTCAGACATCATAAAAAATCTTAAATTTCATCAAATACATGCAATTCAAACCATTATATGACATGAAATTACCAAAATTATATATCCTATCATTACCAGACAAATGCATAAGGATATTTGAAACATGCAAATTATAAATCAGATTTACTTTAAAGATTTACTTCCACAAGAAAATTGCATTAGCACATCTTCAAAAAAAGTAATGAAATTGAATGAACCTAAAAAATTTCATTCAAACTAGAATAATCTCAAATTAACAAACCTACATTAACATGTACACATATATAATTCATTAAACTAATTCAAATATAAACATCAAACCAGAAATTTGAGGAAACAACGATGATGATAGATAAACAAACAAATATGAGACAATATTTGTATAACTATCTTGCTTGTATTACTTGCTCCAAAATTTACACAAAGTTTTTTTCTATAAATAATTCCTCCTCTTTTACAATGATAATACCCCATTTTATATGAAACCTATGAGGTATGTCAATTAGTCAATATCAAATGAGAATTAGAAAAGTGTCCTTTTACAACATTCTAGTTATAATAACACTTTTCAAATGTAACTAACCTATATGTCATATGTGTTACAAATTACACATGATTTTAAAAAATATAATATCCTTTTAAAATGACTTGAATGATTTTGATATAAATAATATCCTAAGTCAACTCAATTGATTTTGAGACGCTACTATAGCTACAGCCTTTTGCTTTTGTGCCAAAATCTTCATGGCTTTTTTAATATTGTCCATCAGTCAATTTGACATTAATGATTAGTTCCATGAATAATTCCTCTTCTTGCCCTATCAAATCTTTGAAGACCTTATCAACTATATTCATTACTTTTTTAATACTCTTAGCATTACTAATATTCTCATCTAATGATAGGATCATCACTAATAGGTTCATTATCAACCCTTGTAGTGCCTTTAATTTTATTCTTGACCACTTAGATGAACTAGGTATCTTTGCTTTTGAACTCTTCATTAATTATCAATCTAATAAGATCAATTATGGTTTGATCCTTGACCAAACCTCCTAGTATCTAAACCATTATGCTTTCTAATTTCTTGAAATCATTTTAAAGTCCTTTCATGTCTTTAGACCACTAATTCATATCCTTGATGTTCTCCATCAAGATTATCATAACCATATTCAAATGTGATATGCTAACTATTTTGATTTCAAGGATCTGGCCTCCCATTATTATCTTGATTAATTACTTTACTCTATTATCTAAGTCTTTCCATTGGTTAACTTAGTTCATAGCCAAGGTGTGTTGTTTTTTTAATATTTTTAATTTAGATCTTATTGTCTTCTAAGAACTGAATGTATCATAAATGGTTGTTTCAAAATTATTGATAATATCTACTACTACTAATAAAATGGATTGTTCCTCTAGATTCTTCTTCTCTTGTTTCATTCCTTTAATGGAAACTTTTAACCTCTCTACTTGAGATTGAGCCAACTCTACAACATCTTATTCAAATATGAGATCTTCTCCTAGTCCCTATATTTTCTTCTAGGTTAAATGAACCAAAGGCTTAACCTTTTGATGTATAATCTCTTGTCCTCTTTCCATGACCATTATCTCAGTAACTTTTTGTAAGCCTATATAAATTAGGTCATGTCTGACCCCAACTAAATACTAGTCCATATGTTTACTTGGCACCTTTGCTTCTAATTAATCTCATTAACTTGGAATAACAAGTCCCTTTTCTTCTTCATCTTGTAGTGCTAGGATCTAAGGATTCAATTCCTATTGCATAATAATGTCTATAGTCTTTATTATGGCCCATAGATGATAGGTAGTAGGAATATTCTCCAACCTTGATTTATATATGAACCATTCAAGTATAATTAATCCATATATTAGATTATATTCACTAAAGAGATTGATCTCTTTTAAAGGATTGATGTATAATTTTGGTTTCTTATCTTTTGAGACAATTATAGTCTCAACATTCCTTTTAAGAGGATAAACAATCACCAAATCCAAAGACTTTTCTTTTTTCCTTACCATGATTGGCGTCCTTAACCTTTTCATCCTCTACATCTGAATATGATTCATATGTCATGGACAACATTTTGAGATACCTTATTCAAGAGATTCATGGGATCCAAAGCTATGATATGAACCTCCTCTTGAGTCAAATCTTGCTCCATTATTCTAAAGGATTTAGGATATGATGAATTTGGTCTCCTCTCTTTAATCCTATTTTCTATTGGTACATCTACTAGTAGAAGTCTAGAAGAACCAACATCCACTAGATGATATTGCCTTGTACCTAACTATGATTTATCTTCCATCTTTTGGTATTTTTACAATCTAAACTCAGGCTTTATATTGTGCTCTTTTAGTCTTCTAATAACTTCATAGTATGAGGTTACCTTGGTGTATACAAAGCCAAATGTACTAGGTTCATGCTCATAGGGAGATACCAAAATATCTTTGATTTTCAAACGCTCCTTTACTTTACCATATGGATCCCATTATGTATGAGCATATATCTATGTGTTTAAAAAAAGCTTATGTTTGGAATCATCTTTAATGTGATCCCATTGCTTGAAAATGGTTCTACCACTTATCATGGGAAAATTATGTATAAGTCCATTTATTTTAGTTTTTTAAATGCCATCTTTCCCATTAAATAATTGGTATGTAATTTATTGTTTTTCCAAGTTATAGAGTACATAAACTAGAAGTTTGAGAGGGTAAATTTGAGTTCTTTAAATTCTTATAATTTTGAAATTAGGATATAGCCATATGTCCCACATTGTCTCAGTGGATTTATTGATTAAAGGGATCATCCCCATGATTTATGGGGATAAAATCAATGGATTGGCTCAAGGTAGGGTAAAAATAGTCAAAAATAAACTAGATATGTTCTCTATACTTATATGTGTGCAATTTTTAATTAGTATTGAGACATATTTTGAGTACCATTAGGAGGCCATTCTCTTTGGTTAGGTATTTTGGTGGTGGCACATAGGGCATCTAAAAGATATGGCATCATATAGAATTCATTTCTATTCTTTTTCTTAATCCCATATATCTACCTACTAAAGGAAATGTTAATGATTTCACCTAAAGGGGGGACTCCTATTTATTCAATAATGAAATATACCATAGGCACCCATATTGGTTGAATATGTGTTATATGTGCAAATCCATATATCTTGTTTATCATTGTCATGACCATTAGAACCCTAGGTCTAAATTGACTCACACAAATCTTCTTTGTAAGATCAATAATGACCTTATTACCAACTTCTAACCATTTTGGTAAGATATCCATCATGACATGTTTCTAGGCAAAAACATTAATGGAATCTAGGTCTATATGGGGGATAGGCAATTTATAATATGACTCAAAAGTAATATGGGATATATATGAAATTTTACTTAGACTAAGTTCATGAATCATCATACCATTGTCAATTTTAGTATCTTTTCAAATAAGATGCAAGACATCAATACAATATAGTACCACTAGTTTAACAACAACATAATAGAGTCCAATCATTTTAATTGCCATTATGTCATCATAGAGTATATTCAATAGAAGAACCTTCTCTTCTTCTTTGGTCAAAATACCCTAGTTCTCAATTGTCCAAAACAATATCAAATTATTATTATCTCTAGTGTTTAAATAGGAAGATACAAACTCTATATCCTTGAAAACTTGGCCTTCTACATCTGATGGTAGGTATAATTCAAATTCTTTATTTGAATTAGCTATGTATATTTTAATTAATATGATACTAATTGAATTATTCACTTGAGATAAACAATTCAAATATTGTGGCGATTGAGTTTAACTCCTTGAATAGTTTTGATCACCAAACTCTATATTCTGGATCAAATTAGTGAATATAAGAATAATTTATGGATTTTTGTATGTTTTAAGGATTTTCCAAGGTTTAAACAAAGATTTAATGGTGATAATTGAGTTTGAAACAAGTTATTTAGTGATTTATATCATATTTTGATATTGAATTTATATGTTCACATGCTTGGGTCAACCAAATCTTTTGATCTAAGGTGTTTTCCTATGTGGCATCCCATTATCACGCTACTTATTTAATTTCAAAACTTGATCATTGTCATATTATACATGTGTCATCATATCATGCCTCATATAGATTTTATTAAATTCACTCAATAGATATATTTAGGAGTTTATTAGCCTTGACTTTCAATGCAATCATTGATCTTTGATCTAGGCTTTTAAGATCATGTCATTTGGTAGATCCACATTCAATATATGTACCCTACTGATAGTCATCATTTGGTTAAAACATTTATATCTTGTGGTAACCTAAAATTTAATATGGGCTCATTGACTCCTAGACTCACTTAACACCATCAATCTCCATTTGTAGGATTAAATGTGCACCATTTATCTTTTATCTATATGAAAAAACATGCATCATCAATCCATTAAGCATATGATTAAACATAGACTGTTAATATTTATCTAATTCACCATGAGTGTGACACTTATCACCATTGATTTAAATCTATATATCCTTTGAAATTTTAAATATTTATCTCACTATTAGATATTCATTCCATGATCGAATGCACACTATCAATCTTTGATCTAAGGAATTTTGACTTATTGACTTAGGAGATCATCTGTGTGCCATCTATCCTAGATATGATCTTTCAAGATTTTTAAAATTAGTATCCATGTATTTTATTCATAAATGTGAACCATAAAATCAAATAAATAATCGTATGGGATATAAAAAGTCTTAGGATAAATTTTAGAGTAAGTTTTTAATGAATTAATAAACTCAATTATAACTTAGGTCAAAATTCAGCTAAGACTAAAATGTAATAAAATGACCCATCAAATATATGAACCTATTTTAATATATAAATTAGGAAAATTAACTTAAAATAATTTTTTTAACATTTTTTAAGCTTAGATTCAATTAATATTTTAGGGGCCAAAGGTTAACACAATTCTTCAAATGAAACCATATTATTTAATTGACTAAGGGTCAAATTAACACTAAAGCATAAACCCATTAACACTTGTTCATTATAATGTATATCCATGAATATTAAAAGATAGAAACACATGAGGTAAATTTTATAAACATAACATAACATCAAATATATCTTATGTGCTAACATGCCAATGAAATCTAAATCAAAACATGATGTTCAATAATGCACTATGTATAAGTTAAATTCCTAATTCATAGCATAATTTGCAAAATTTGAATAAGGGTCCTCAATTTTCATAAATGGAGGTATTTTGACCATAAAAAAATGTAGTTATTTATTATTCTAATAGAGAAATAAAATTTCATAACTTTGTCTAAACTAAATAGAGATTTTAATAAATTTCAAAAAGAGGCATGAAAAATATTTCCCAATGGATTCATGTAATTTTCAAGGGAGAATGAACCATGTTATTAATATTTGATTTAATTTTTTTTAAATAAAATAATCTACATAATACCATTATCAAATTAGGTTATTTGTTTTAATTGAACAAGGTGAATTACTACTAAGATATATATAACTTAGATCCAATTAATGCATTTATAAATTTTTCATCATAGTTTTTTAATTTTTCACAACACTAGACTTATAAGATTGAGGTATTATTTTTATGTAATAAATCAAAGAGAAATATAATCCTAGTCTGGATGATAATATTATTTAAAATTAATCCAAGAAATGATGTTAAAAAAAATTAAAGAAACTCACCTTTTTTCCAAGTTCAATCAAGCCAAGCTTCTCATCTCAAATGATTTTTTTTCAAAAAATGTGTGCCATTAAATTACTTAATCATATTAAAAAATATAAATTATAACCAATAAAATATTCTGAATGTAATAAATCATTGAAAAATAGTCAAAAGATAGTTGATTAGTGAATATTAAAATAACCATGGATATGAAACTAGAAACCATTTATTTTTATTTTTTAGAACATATAATATTTTTATTAAAAAGAATAGACATTATTAAGGATATAAACTTGATTTAAACATATCCCCATCAGATTTTAAAAATGTTTTTATGGTTAAAATTATCATGTTAGCTAATCTAATCATTTGCCTATCATGAAAGTGAAATTGGAATCATTCTAGTCTAATTGTAATGACCAATGACTAAGTAGATTATTTTATATAGTGTGAAAGTGTTATTCAAGGTTAGTAAAATAAGTTTTAATAAAAATTAAGACTTAGCCAACTTATATTACTCAAATTATTTCCTTCAAAAAATATCAAATAAATTAATACCAAATGTTTCAATAAGACCACATTCAGATAATTTAGATCATTAATAGAGCTAGGAATAAATTCACATAATACACTTGTGTTATCACATCAAATTTATTCTAATTAATTCATTATAATATATACCTACACTAATTTTATCAATTTTATTATCCCTATCAAACATAACAAAGTCTATGGAAAATGGTTACCTCTTAGAGGGTAGAAAACGAACTAATCAATTTTTCTTGTCTTAGTGTATCTATTTACTTTATCAAATACTTCAAATGTTTCATAAAATAAAAACTAAAAATAAGGAAATAAATGAAATATAAATAAATCTATAAACCAAATTGTGAAATAAAAATATAGAAGAAAATAAAAATAATGTTAGTTTAACTAAAAAACACCAATAATATTATGATGTAGTTGATAAAAGCGAGCAGTTATAGAGTACAATGTGTGAAAAAGTTAAAGTGAAATAAACTATCTAAAACACAAAAAATAAAGTTAATTTAAACCCAATGTGGCAGATAGTATCAAAAAAATTCATCTAATATTTATGTTATATATTCCTTAGGCAAAGAATAACTTTTTTAAGTAGCATGGGATATTGTTTGTCTCCCCAAATATCATTGGGATTTGTGCCTAATAAATACAAAAAGGATGAAAAAATATCTAGTCATTGATATGGGTTGGAAGATAATAATTGAGAATTTAGTATATATTAACACCATCAAAAGTAAATAATTGGAAGGTAATAATGTTGACCACTTCTTGACCTTGGAATAACCCTTAAAAGGGTTATCATTTTGAAATGATATGGTTAAAAGTAAGGGTATGTTGTCCAAAGGGTGTAAATATAACATTTCAAATGGTAATAGAGCCTCTTTATATGATGATTTAGGTATCTTAGACCATTTTTTATCTCAAATGATTCATGGGATAAGTAGAATCATAATTTTAAGATATATTTTGGGGAAAAAGTGGAGGACTATTGGGAAGAGATAGAAAGATTAAAAAACATGGAAAATCTTGACATTAGATTTGGATGACCGATGGGTTATTCAACACCTCTAGGAGATAAACTAGAATCTGGTTTATATCCACATAATCCACTTCCTAAAATAATATTATATTATATGATATGCTAAATAAGATGGCGGTTATTCAATAAAATTTGATTACCTTTTAGACCTTGAGCTGATGGAGAATGTTTTCCTTGGACGTCCCTACGGAAAAAGGATCTTATCCATATATTAAATGTTTTATTTTGGCTTATGGTAGGATAATATCTTTGAGATCAATAATATAATCAAGAGAGGCATGAATATTCCTGGCATGTGTGTGTTGTGTGATGAAAAAGAATTTTTTAGACATAAATTCTTTGAATGTCACTTCATTGGTAAATAGTTGAATATTTTTTTGTCTCTCTTCAAATTGTTTTGGATGAAACCCAAATCCATGCTTAACCTCATAATAAAATGGAAACAACCATATTTTTCTCCTATGCTCATAAAAATTTGGAACATGGCCCTACCTCACTACCTCTAAGGACCATGGAAAGAAAGGAACAATTGGATATTATTGGAATAGAAAAATTAATAAAACTTTGGTAGGTACTCATATTATATAAGCCATCAAGGAAAATCTAAATTTCATCTTAATAAAATATAGGAAATATGTTTTAGTTATTGAGGGGATTGTTTTCTCTTGTGGAATATATAATCCCTAAAGGGTAAAGATGAGTTTAGATAAAATACAAATATTAGAAAGGACAAATTATCTAAACTATTAGACTCTAGGTAAAAATTGAATTTTGATGGTATTGATAAATGGAACCCAGGATAAACAAGTAGATGAGGTGTTATAATAAAAAAAATGGTGGGTTTATATATGCATATATAGTCTCTTTAAATGTTTAATTGAACTATTTAGCTAAAGTAAGGGCTAAATTGTAGGGGATATAAATCTCTTATGATTTGGGACTTAACTATATTTTTATAAAAGGAGACTCACTAAACATAATCAATAGTCTCAAGGATAATTCCATGTGAAGATGGAAAAATAAAAATATTATTAGTGATGTTAAGTTACTAATGAGAAACTTTGATGAGATGATAATTATTTATATGTAATGGGAAGAAAATGGATGCATGGATGGGATGGATAATTAAGTGAGTATGATATCAGACCTTATAAAATGGAACATTGGCTCAAAATTTCCCCATCTTTTTTTATATCCTGAATGAGGAATCTAAATTTTAATATTCATAGATTGGATGGCTAAGAAAATAAGTAAAAACGTGAAACTTATCGAATGGAATATTACTTTAAACTTTCCTCATCCCTTTTCTATATCTTAAATGAGGAATCTAAATAGTAACATTCAAATGAATAGTTTGGAGAGACTTATCTCATTGGCTAGCTCTTTAGTTATCACTTTGAATCCCTTGGTAGGGGTTATAAGTATTGAGATGTTATACTTCCCCTCATTTAAAACTTAATCATACATCAAAAGTGGAAGGGAGGTGGTCTAAAATATGATTATTCTCATCAATCCCATCATAAATAAACATGAAAAGTTATAGGGAAGTTATTATAGTGTTTTATGTGAGATCAAAGACACCTCAATTGATAAAACAAATAATTTATTGCATAGAGAAAAAATAGGTGGAATTTGAAAGAAGGTTGAGCAATTATCTTGTAATAAATTCGAGATAAATAAGACTATTTTGAAAATCTTGTGTAAAAGTGGATTAACTACAATCATGGAAATAATTTATTGATATGACCTAGGGATTTCAATATATTTAATTGATGTTTGGAAAGACAAGTTGGTAGAACATTAGGGTGTTGTGGTGGAAGTGATCAAAGACAATTTTTTTGAATTTATGGGGATGGAAAATAAAGACAAGTTTTATAGGGATTATTTTCATTAGAAACATGTGCCCGTGAATGCTCAATGGCACAAGGAAGCTTTGTGGTGCGGCACTAGGCACGAAGGTCCTATGTAAGGAACGTGAGGACTCAACATTGTGAATGAAAGTATTATTACACAATTATGTGTGTGAGCATCATTTGTCTAACTGTAATGATGTAAATTTCCCCATGTTTTATGACCCTTTAACTCCTTGGAATGAATCTCTAGAGTAGGCTAGATCCCTTTTATTCTAAGTGCACCTAGTTTAAGGCTAACACATGGACCTAAGGGAAGAAAGGTAATCTATCACTAGTCTAAACCTAATGATTTGTTGAGGAAAAGGGAGGGTGAATGTAAGAGTACATAAAATAAAAGGGTGATGTTTCTAGAATAGAGTGATCACTCCTACTACCATAACCATAATGTAAGTGCTTGAGAATAAGACAATATCACATAGTTTCTACCAAGTTACTCTGCATGCATGAGTACTTCATATAGAGGTGTGAGAACATAATGCTACGATGAGAGTGATGAAAAATGGTCCATAGATAACATAAATATAAATATAAGTGTGCATAAAATGTAACTAGTATGTGAGATCCAAGTTTAATGAGGTGTAGGGAATGAATTATTAAAGAGAAGGGTGAACATTACATAGAAAAAAAAATCAAAAAACACAAAGAGCACACAAATCATCAGAATAATGAAAATAGGTGAACTTAATTATCATTAGCATATAATGATTTAGCTAATATAAGTGCTAATGGAGGTCAAATTTCTATAGTGTGAGGATACTCAAAATGTGTCGACCCCTTTTACAATGGAAGAACTAAGACGTAATAGAAGATTAATCTAGTTTAACATTAAATGCACCACTTAGGCAATGAGAGAAGCTTTTAATGCATTTACAACACTACAACTATGTTTTTGGAAGTTTGCCTAATGATTGGACCTAGGTTGATGGTAGGATTTACTTTGGATATGTGTGCATTGAAAACTATAATATTTACCTATTAGTGTCAAAGAATGGCATGTACTCAAGCTCTGAGGTCAAATAGCCATTTTTGAATTAAATTATTCTGGTAGTGCCTCAATATTTAGTCAATTACCTCTAATGATCTTAATTAACTCTACCAACCTCTTAATATGTGGTGTTTTGATGAAATCATAGGGAATATCTTTGAATTATTAGATATGAGTGGTATGGGTGTGACACATGGACTTGTTCTAGGTAGCTAAAAACTTCCTTATATTTAAGTGAGCATAAGGTGGATATATGATGATAGTAAAAGAAAGGCTAAATGATACACCATTTGAGGGTGCAGATGTGAGATCCTACGCATGGATATAGAGCCATCTTGGATGCATACGAAGAATATTTTAAAGTAGAGTGTGTACCGATATGAATATTTTTGGCACACTAGATTATTCCCATAACCATTTCTTATGGCATCTCTTTCACTTGGTCATTTTAGATTCCAAGTAACCAAACTCTAAAATATTTCATGCCATTTAACCTACACAACATAAAACCTTATGAAAATATATGCATTTATATCCTCATGCTAGCATAAATCATTACTACCTTGCTATGTAGATCTATACCTCTAATTTAGGCCTAGGTATAAATTAGAAGCATCTATGATTCTTCTATTTGAAGCACTTGGGACCTCAAAATTGTGCTAACCTCCTGTATGATCATAGGAGGCCTTGCACTGAGTAGGGGGTGACTTAAAAATTTAATAGGTACTATATTATAAAAATTAAATGGTTGACAACATCTACTTCAATAAGGAAAATATCCATAAAATAAAATATAATATCTTTCACTTATCCCAACCTAGTTTGTATCTATAAGTATACTTATAAGTGATCAAGTACATAATTATTTATGGTAAATTCAATAAGTTTTATTCATACCACTTTCTCTTTGTCAACCATTTTATGTAGGATGAGCTAATTAACTTCTTGTATTACCTTTTAAGGTTTATTTTAAATTTAATTAGGGAATTTTATTTAGGGGATGTGTATTTTTCAATCCATCAAGATTTAATGTTTATTTTAGTCCATTTGGGTCCTCTTCCATTTATAAACCTATGGGGTCTATTGAATAAAGGCATGGTAGCATTAAATTAAGTGTCTAGTAGGGAAGACATGGAGGAATAAGATGAAACTTTGTCTCATTGGGATCTTAGGTCTTCAAAAAAATTGACCTAGGCCCCCCATCTCATGGAAATGAATTACTAACCAACATTGAGGCATCTAAGAACAAATTGAAAGGTAAAATGACACCACTAAATTTTGAGTTTAGTAAAACCTCTTTTGATAAGTTATATTTGAAGTATTTAGAACCCTAATAGGATATCATTATGGTAAAGATGAATAAAATGGAGAAATATATTAACAGTCTACTTGTATTTCTCAAGGAAATGATTATTTTGATAAGAATAGGAGGATGCTTTTGGAGTTATAAGATAAAGTTGATAAGATGGAAATTTAACATATAAAAATATAATCAAACATTATGGATCTTAAATAAGATACTAACGAGCTAAAAAATGATATGAATAACTTGGAGTTAAGATGGAAAGGTAATGGGAAGAGTTAAAATAGATTAATATTAAGTAAAATAATACTACCAATAAAAATATCAATAATATCACAAGCATCCCTAAGGTCTATGTGGACTCAAGGAAGAGGAAAGTGCCCTATATGGGCTAAATAGAAACATGGGTGACTAGAGGAAAAATAAGGTAGATAATGAGAAGGTAACTTTAGGAGATTCTATTTCTAATAAGATTAATGTCATTTAAGAATAAATAGAAGTTGTTAAGTGCCTAGAGGGCCTATTAGATCTATGAAGTGAAGTTATGTTTTCTTGTGCTAATTGTAGTTTAATGTTTTTTTTATGGTATCCTAAAGAATTCAAGTTTTGATTGTATCCTATGTTAGTTTTAGGATTTTTTAATTTTTTTATTTGTTTGGATTTTGATGTTTTATCCTTATGATTTTTATTATGTTCTTGGTCTTGTCAAAACACATCTTTTACCCTAATAAAAAAAGTTAAGTTAAAACCTATTAATACGTATACAAAATAAAAATAAATTTTAAATAAGCACATAAATTATAAAAATATAAGGTTGAATCAATGTCATTCAAAAATAATGTTTATTTTATTTGTAAATGACAATATGTTTCATCACTGAATATAAAAGAGTTTAGGTACAAAGTTGAAACAATATAAAAAACCAATAATCTATCACACATAATGTGAGGTATTCTTTAGTATCAAATGAAGTAAAAGAACAATATGTGAATATGGTTGTATCATTATGTAAACATGAAACCAATTATAATCTTATAAATTTTAAAATAATTAGAATGAACAATCAAAACACGATATTTTGGACTCTATCAAATGATTCACTTTACCTTTATAAAATGTGCTACTTGGTTCTCCTACAATCAATACTCAATCTATGAGAATTTTAGATAGAAAAAAAGAAAAATATGGAAATATAATGAGAGATCTTATTATTATGTGACTTATTACTTAAAATTATTTCCCTCAACTCATTTAAAGACTTATTTTAAAAATTATTTGTACTATCAAGTTACAACTAGCTTTTAAATAACTTAAAATAAATCTAATTATATTTTATTATAAGTTGATTATTTATAATAACAAGCTCAAAAAGTAAAATTATAAAATACTAAATATTTTTATTTTAAAGGCCAATAACACAAAATTATCATGAATGGGTCCCACTAGAACTACTTTGCTTTACTAACTACTAAATACTTTTCATGCAATCAAAAGCAATCACAGATATTTACATTTAAATAATTAAATATTAATTTCACATTTCACATTTATTTCCAAATCAAACCTAAATTTTATTATCATTATCTCAATTAATCATTAACATAATGATTAATTAACTACAAATTATTATAAATCAATCTCAAAATCATAGTATTATTTTAAATTATTTAGACTAAAATGTAAACAATCACATATAATTATCATTCCATGCTATGAAACACAATTAGGCATTCACTATTTCATCTCTAAATTAAACTATCATTTCAATCCATGAATGTTTGTTTGTGTAAAGGATTGTTTTTATTTTAAAGCATCTAAGAATATGAAAACTAAATCGTGACAATTTACATCCTAATTATTACAGGATGAATAAATAATTTATATAAATTTAAAATCTAAAACCATATTTATAACATCTTCACTATTACCAAAATCACAAATAAACCTATATAGAGGCATAACTTTAATATTTATGTTTTCCACTAAATCGTATAAAAATATACTTCACGAGCCAAAAAAACCTTAAACCTATAATGAATGGATCACTTTTTCTTGATCAAGGTTTTATAATCATATGAAATTCAATTAACAAAATCACTACTATCCTAGTCAAATAATAAAAAAACCCTATACATGTTGAAATGAAGCTTTATGATGCCTAATTAAAATATTCGTGTTTATTCCAAACCAAAAAATTGAAAACCATTTGAGTATGGATTCAACATCAAAAAAATATCTAAAAATATTACAATACTCAATTTATTGAATACTTTATTTCCTTTTTTTTTAAATAATAATAAAGTTTTTGAGTAAATTAATAATTTCATATTCTAGACAAACACCACTCAAAATACACTCAATGCCATAAGTAACTCTATAAAAGGCCATTATACTTTCTCAAAACAACTTGAAACATTTATAAAAATATTTTCAAACCAAGACTATCAAAAACTCTAATTTTTTTAGTGTCAAACTTAGTAAATCAATATTTTTATGAAATTTCAATGACCAAAACTTTGTGTGCAAAATGAAATGATTAATATTTATTACTAAGAACTTAGGTTTTTAATAATTTCATGAATATAATTAAATATTATTGTAAATTATTATATAAATAAACAAAATTGTTAATATAAATTTCATACAAATATATAGACGCTTGAAAAATATTAATAATTTCTTTTGTTAAGAGTTTATTTTACAAATATCAAGTTAAAATTATACTAAATTCAAATTAAAAAATGAAAACCTTAGAAATCAATAAATACACAAAAAAAATAAGGGTTTAGAGATGAAATTTTATGAACCCTATAGTTCTTATTCTACCATCGATAAAATTTATTTTCTTGAAAGATTCAAAATCAAATCATGTCTTACAAAATGATCACATACAATCTCTATAAAATATTACAAACTTGCACACAAAACCATATACCAAACAACCACATAAATCAATGGTGAATTTAAAAAAATAAAAGAGTGATTAAAATTTGATAAAGTTGAAACATTATCACCCAAATACATGCAAAAACATAGTTCAAAATCTATAAACTATTTATTTTGAAACCACATGAAACATCTTTCTTTTTAAAAATATTTCAATATGGTTGTATATTTCATGAAAATAAAAATATATATGTAACCAAGACGTTTATTTAAACTTTTCAACATCCATAGATAACCATAGTTCCATCCATATTAGGAATGAAAACTCTAACTATATTATTATGCACTATAACCTCATAAAACCACACACCCTTTCAAATAAAGTCTTCAAAAATTAAAATAAAAAATTATAACTAGAGTAACCACTATTAGAGATATAATTATTGGGGGTGAATCAATGATGCTAGATAATCCAATTTAATTCCCAACTCTTACACATTTAACACATAAAATCATGATGCATATAAACTAACCATTACAATGAATAAGGAAGATATAACAAGATCAAGCACATTACACATGATATATGTGGAAAACCATCTTGGGGGATAAAAACCATTAAACCCTAAAAAATGGAGTATAGTCTTATAAAGACAAGATTCAAAATTTAGACTAGTACCAACTAATCAAGGAACACCCATCCTTTAATTTAGTGAGACACCCATTCCACAAGGAGGAACCAACCCCCTAGGCAATAAATCACCAACCCATATACCTTGATATCATCTCCACCTCTGATCTTATGTCTTATACACTTGATTACAGACTTCTCTTACTTGCTCTCTTTCCCCTTTACATTTTCATCAACTTGCACACACAAGCAATGCATCCAAAACACCCTTTTAGATCACTCTTCACTTATTAACACATACACAATCATAAAAACTACAAAAAATCTATAAAAAAATAAAAAAACATGACTATAGGTCATGAAAAAAGTTTTCAACTTGATCTCATCTTCAAACCATCCACTAAACACACTCAATTAATCAACATCTACGAGTTACTTGCTCAATCTTCCTCTTCTAGGCTTATTATCTCTAATAACCAATGTGTTCATCTTCATCATCTTGATTAGATAAGAATTACTAATCCTATTCACTCTCTATTGGTCCTCAATGACTTTTTCATTCTATTTCAAAGGTTATCTCCTTTGTTTGTCTCTACATAGTTTTGGCTCTACTCTAAATAGGTCAATCATGCCTATTATTTATACCATACACTCATCTAACCCATCATAGTTAGCCAAAAATCTTACCATACTTGTTATAAATTTTAAATAGGTCTTCATACACATTAGATTAAAGAGAAACACACTCCTTAGATCGGCCATTACCTCATTAAACCCAAACCACCATTAGGCTTGGTGAGACCTAAAATAATTAGGCCTTCATACTCACATATTACATGTGAGACTTTTTGGAACACCATAATACTTTAACAATTCTTTAAAAAAATCAAACTTATCTACAATATCCCCTTTCTCACTCTCATATGGGTCCATGCCAATTTGAACACCAACTCAACACTTTAACCTACTAATTAGGTTTCCTTGCTCTTTAGGCCTTCATACATAGAAAATGCAATCTTAAAATTCTAAATAAAATACTTAAATATTTCACATATACATATTATTATATCACATGGGTGAAATATTAAAGTCCTCTAAAACACCTAAATGTTCCTTAGACATTCCAACATAGGCTCTATGTACTCAAATCAACTCTCTCAAAATGACCTCTTAGACTAGTCATATACATTCAAAATATAGTCAATATATTTTAACACTCCATATCTCATCAAGGGAATATCATGATATAAAATTAATTATTATATCCATTTGAGACTTATAAAAAATATCTATACTCATTTCATTCCTCAACTCTACTCAAAACATCTTCAACTCACTCCTATAACATTGTCACTGAATTTGCCAATGATTCAAAAAACATAGTCAGATTCTAAGAAATTATTCATAATGAATCTGGATTGGTAAAACATCCATAAACCACATATATGTTTTTCATGGAGTCTAAAAATCTCTCCAATAGATAGTTCATATTGAAACATCAAAATACTATAGATAACAACTCAAATATCCTTCTCTGGTCACTTACAGAACATGGTCAAACACATAGTCAACTTTGGAGATTAATAAATTTGACTATACATATATTTCAACCTTATGAGAAATTTATATGGATTAATATTTTATTCCTTTACAATTTTTCCTTTTACACCATCAAGAAATTTGTTTTAAATAAAAATATATTAGTAGAATATTGTAAACTAAATTTTCCCTTTGTTAATTTCAAATACCAACAGTCATTGGTAAATGTAAATATTTCAAACACATGTATTCATCTTGTGCTCCCTAATATGTATATCAATTTTTCTTTCTTTATCTCCTTACTATCATCCTAACTTTAACCTACATTTCTCACCATCGATCATTGATCTATGCTTTTGTGATTAAGACACTTGGTACCCTCATGTGTGTTCTATGCACATTGTTATCATTCCCTAGTCTTGTACCACTTGGTCATCCCACATGCCTCTTAATAATTGAATATATGAATTAAACCACACCATTGATATCTATATACACAAACACTCATGTTTCATTGATCTTATGTCAAATCATCATGATTGAGACACATGGTACTAGCACATGTAATCCTAGGAACCTTTGACATATTGACTTCATACGTGCTATTAGATCACCATATAGATGATTAGTGATCACCATTATATCTATCTTTACTATTAACCCCAAATTTTAATGTAGTTAAACTTGATAGTCTCTAGCACATCACAATTTACAAGAGCAACTTTGAAGGTTTATAACTTGAGCTGAAAAGTACTTCAAGAGTCCAAATTTTTGTGGTGCCTTCTTAGAACTATAGAAATCTCCATGAAAACCATTTACCACTATTTAATTTATGAGTACCTAAACTAAATACACAAACTTGATAGATCACTCATATCTGCATGATGTGTAGTGATGGTTTGGCTTATCTTAAGCTAGAATATGCATGTTTCTCTTTCCAAATGATCAAATGACACACCAAAACTTCACCAAGACATATATGGATGCCTAAAAAATTCTTATTTTTCCTTATAAACCTATACATGTGCCATATCTCTTTAATATATCAAATACAACTTCTTTGTCATTAATACACTAGTACCACATTATTTCTTTGACATCAATGACAATGTAAGACATCAATAACCACTTTAATAAGTTCATTTAACTTTAAAAATCACTCCAACCACTCAAAACACCCCATAGGGTCTCTACAACATGACCATACCATTAATAACATCAACCATCTACCTATCCAAGGAAAAAATTGATGAACTATGCAATAACACTAAGGCACACTCTGTCATTATCATTCTAACACATAGGATACCTCATCAACATATTTGGTCACATTGGAGACATCATTGACAAAACTCCAACAATGTCCCTCTTTGTTATTGATGTCAAACGCCAATATCAATCTTCTTCTCAGACTTTTTATCTCTCTTCAAGAACTTTTCCACCCTTTGACATAATGACAAAGTGGTCTCATCTTTTGATCCTAAAGACCTAAAAAGACTTTAAGGACCAATAATAGGAATGGACCACCTCTGAGATATTATACAAACTCTCCCTAACATTTTGTATACCTCTTCTTACGTTAAAATTCTCAAACATTATCCATGGCTACACTCTTCTTTGATCATACATAGCTTTTATGAAGACAAAACATACATGAACATTAGAAACTACATGAACTTACCTTGAAAACATTAAGAGGAACTCCCCCTAAGTCACCTAAGCTTAGGCACCCTTTTGAGCATCTTTAGACCATTTCCAACAATGATGGATAAACATAATTGCCTTCATACCTTCTCTCTCAAATTCTACTACATAGTCCACTGATCCTAGGACCTGACCATTTAGAAACATCCCCCTTTATTTATGCATGAGGATTAAATATATTTTCAAAAACACAAGACTTGGTTTGATTAATTCATCATATAAATATGCTTGAAATCATAATTATAATAGATATCTTCATATCTCCACCATGACTGAGGCATCTCACATATGCTCCCCCTCACATCATGCACATCTCTCCAAGGCTTTTAAATTATTTGAGTTATCCCCCCTAACTCCACACTCTACCTGGATCAAGATATCTTAAAAAATACTTCTCAATGAACTAGATTATCAAAAAATTCTTCAACATTATCCACACTCAGTCAATATCCTTATGAAACCACCAATATATCTCATATCTTCATTAGATCAAATTTAAATAATTGAAGGAGACTTGAATACCTCTCATATGGATCTCAAAATAATTTCCCTTTATCCTCTATAATCCATCCTGGTTTAGAACCTTTTCAAAGCACTCTCATGGCACTATCTCATCTTCAAAACACTATGAATTCCATGACAGACAAAACTTGTCATATATATAACTTTAAGACCTTCTTTATGATACTAACAATATGATAACACATTCTCCTCGTACTCCATATCAGCCTAGTCTTAAGTCTTTATATGCAATCTAATATCTAGACAACTCATCATCCTTTATTTCAAACCTTTAGCTGAGCTAATCCACTTGTGATGAAACCAAGATCCCAAGTACTTTTAAGGTAGTACACCAGATCAAGCTACCTCAAGAGACAAATTATGTACAAAATCTAATTGCATCCATACCTTTCTTCTATTGAAACTCATCTTCAAAATATTCTCCCTCAAATACCTCTCTCTTTTACACCAAGGAATTCATGGATTTATTTTTTTGAAACAATATTTAAGACCCAACAAGCATGTACCATGCTTCCTCTCTTTATAAAATGTCTCCTTAAAGCCTAGAGAGAGACACCCCTTTGAAATAGTGAGACTAAAAGTCCCCAAACTATAATGGCTCCCATATATCGATACTCTCATTTGAATTTTAGTCTTGCCTCATCATCAAATTGACTTTGAATAGATCCTTGACTTCATTCTTTGCTTCAAACTTGTCAAAAAATGTAGACAACAGAAACTTTTGACTTTCTTTCATGTTTATCATGGAAAATAAACCATCTTTGGTCTCAAACTAATCTCTTCTAATATACATAGGTCTTCATAACCATGTGTGACCACTTCATTACACACTAAGAGCTCCATACACCTTATTTTTCTTTGAAAACTCATTCAAATTATTGTTACAATAGCTAGTAATGTGACCAACTCTATGACATCTAAAATAAACAAGATCATTCATACATTTTGATTGATGATGATTGTGATCTTCCTTTGACTTATTTATTCTCCTCTTATATATTCATTTACTCTATGACCAATAAGATGACAAACAAAACAATGGGTGATAAAATATTTGGCATAGCTTGAAGTATTTAGCTATTTGATTGGCTTCTTCATTTTTCTCTTGACCTAATCTATCTTATTGACTTTCATGATAACAACCTCTTTGTCTTGTCCTGATTTCTTCTAATATTATTCAAGATTTATAGTCTTGACTATGACCTTTTCATGCTCATCCTTTAGGGAAACAAGATTAGTCTTCAATTGAACACATTCATCTTATTTAGCTCTCATACTTAAACTTGTGGCCTTTAATTGAATTCTAGGATCATTGATGGTATCCTTATCCTCTTTAGCTTATTTATCCATGTCATCCTTTAATCTACATGCTTGATCTTCTATAAAATTGATCAGTTCATGATTCTCCTTTTCCTCTCTCATAGATTTACCCAAAAAACTCCCCTCAAGATCCTTAACTTGTGTTTCAATACCTTTTATCATATTCCTCATTTTATGATTCCTCTTATTTTAATCCTTCAGTTCACCAAGTCCACTCATGAGCTCAACTTTTAGATCAATTTTTCTTCCTCTCTATCATATAACTCTTCTTCTTCTCTACTATTATGGTAAACTAATTCATCAAACATGAAGATCTTTTGTTTTGAACATCTTTCATTTTTACCCATATTGTACCTTGGATCACTTTCAAGAGGTTAAACTAGCATAGAAGGTCCTACTCTGATACCAATTGTTATAGGTAAAATCACTGAGAGGGGGAGGGTATGGGTGAATCAATGATGCCAAATAATCTAATTCAATTCCCAACTCTTAAACATTCATCACATACAATCATGATCCATACAACTTAACCATTATAATGAACAAAGAAGATATGTTAAGATCAAGCACATAACACATAATATATGTGGGAAACCATCTTGGGGGAAAAAACTCACTAAACCTTTCAAGATAGGCTATAGTCCTATAAATGCGAACTTAAACATTTAGACCAACCCCAACTGATCAAGGAAAACCCATCCCTTAATATAGTGAGACACCCATCTAACAAGGAAGAATAAATAACCTAAGCAACCAAGCACCAACCTAGCTACATTGATATTATCTCCAAATTTGATATGATGTATTCTACACTTGATGATGGAGTTCTCTTACTTTTTCTCTTTCCCCTTTATACTCTCACAAACTTGTACACATAAGCAATGCATCCAAAACACCCTTTTGGATCACTCTTCACTTCTTAACACATACACAATCATAAAAAAATCAAAGAATATATTACAACATCAATAACATGACCTATAGGTCATGCACACAATCTTCAACTTACTTTGTTCTTCAATCCATCCACTAAACACACTCACTCAATTAGCCTCTAGGGCTTACTTGTACAATCTACCTCTTTTAGGCTCATTAGGTTCAATGACCTATGTGTTCACCTTCATCACATTGATAAGACAAGCCTGAATGATTCTTTTAATTATCTAATGGTCCTTAATGACCTACACCTTCTATTTCAAAGGTTTTCTTCTTTGCTTGGCTCCATGCACTTTTAACTCTACTCTAAATAGGCTAATTATTCCTATTATTTATACCATACACTCATCTAACCCATCTTTGTCATCCAATATTCTTACAATACTTGTTATTCCTTTGAAAAATATCTTCATACACATTACATGTAATAACCCCACATTCCTAAGGTTTTCCATTACCTCATTAATCTCAAACCACCATTAGGTCTTGGTGAGACATAAAATAATTAGGCTTTCATACTCACACATTACATGTGAGACTACTTAGACCACCCTAATACTTTACTAATTATTATAAAAAATAAAAACTATCTCCAATATCCATTTTCTCACACTCATATGGTTCCATGCCACCTGAAACACTAACTCAATATTTGAACCTACCAATTAGGTCTCCTCTCTCTTTAGGCCTTCATAGCAAAAAACATAGTTTCAAACTTTTGAAGCAACTAATAAAATATTTCACATATACATATGATTATATAAAATGGGTTAAATATTTAGTACCTATTCAACACCTCCATTTTCCTTATATATTCCAACATGGGCTCTAAGAACTAAAATCAACTCTCTCAAAATGACCACTTAGACTAGTCATATACATTTTAAATACATTCAATCTATTTTGACTCTGCATATCTAATCAGGGGCATATCATGAAAAAAATTCCTTCTTATAAGTATTTTAGACTTATAAAACATCTCCATACTTGTTTTCTTCCTCAAATATACTCAGAACATATTCAACTCACTCTTATAACATGGTCACTCAATTTGCCAGTATATTCAATAAACATAGTCAGCTTAGAAGAAAGTATTCATAATTAATATGGATTGTTAAAACCTCCATAATCAACACATATGTTCCCCATGTAGTATAAAACACTCTCCAATATATATTTCATCTTGAAACATCAAATACTATAAATAAAAACTCAAATATCCTTCTATGGTCACCTACAAAACATGATAAGACACATAGTCAACTTTAGAGATAAATAGATTTGAATATATATAAATTTAAACCTTGTAACCAATGTTTATGGATGAATATTCTATTTATTTATAGTTTTTCATTTTACACCATCAATAAATTCATTCTACATCAAAAGATATTAGCAAAATACTACAGACTAGTTTTTTCCTTTGTTAATTTCAAATACCAATGGTCACTGGTAAATGCAAATATTATAGACATGTTTCTTCATCTCATGATCAATAAAGGATAGATAAATTTTACTCCATTGATTTCTTTATCATCCTCCTAAATTTTACTTGCATCACTCACTATTGACTATTGATTTGTGCTTTCATGATTAAGACACTTGGTACCCTTGCATGCCTTCTAAACACATTGTTAGTCCCCACTCTTGCACCACTTGGTAGTCCTATGTACCTTATGAGCATTGAATATTTGACTTGAACTATGTCATCTATCTCCATCTACATGAACACCCACATGTCATTGATATTCTATCAAATCATCATAATTGAGACATATGTCACTAGTGCATGCAATCTCAAGAACCTTTGACATATTGACTTCAAACATGCCATTGGATCACAATCTGGATGAATTATTATCACCATTAGATCTATCCTGACTAATTGACCCCATATTTCATTGTAGTTAAACTTGATGGTCTTTTTCACATCATAATTTGCAAGAGTAACCTTGAAGGTTTATAACTTGAGATAAAAAAACATTTCAAGAGTCTAAATTTTTAGGGTACTTTCTTGGCACTATAGAGAAAATCTCCATGAAAATCATTGAAATTTTTTAACTCTTTGATTACCTACACTAAATTAACAAAATTTTTGGATCACTCATATCTACATGATGTGCAGTAATGGTCTAGCTTCTCTTAAGCTAAGATAAGCATATTTCTCTTTCCAAATGATCAAATGACACACTAGAAATTCACCAAGACATTTATGGATTCCTCATAACTTATTCATTTTCCTTACATACCTACACATGTGACATATCTCCTCAAGATATCAAACATGACTTATTTGTCATTCATGTATAGTACCACATGCTCTCTTTGACATCAATGACAACCAAAGAAATTAATGACCACTATGATGAATTCCTTTCACTTCCATAAGCACTCCAATCACTCAAAACACCCCATAGGGTCTCTAGAACATGACCGTATCATCATTAATATCCACCATCTACCTATCCAAGTTAAACACTAAAGAACTATGCAAGAACATAGAATCACACTTTATCATTGTCATTCTAGGACATATGACAACTCATCAACATCCTTGGTCACCTTGAATACATCATTAAAAACCTCCAATAACCACATTATATAAATATTAAATATGCATGAAAGGGTCAATTATAGTTTGTTTATTATGGCCCAAATACTTACTATGTCATGATATTAAAGTCAAATAAGAGTAACTATGTTCATTTTAGATAAACATTATTGAGGATCTTTCTCAACCCATCCTTACCAAACTTAAACCTAACTATACTATCAAAAAAATCTCTAAATATATATCTTAAGTTCTTCCATATGCTTTTAAACAACCTTATACTAGTTTGAATAAGTCTACATACTTTCATACAATCAACTATAAAATATTGATTTCCATAGAATGTTTTGAAGATTTAGTGAAAATGGGAAGAAGAAAGTGAAAAAAGGAATAAACTACATCAAATTTAATCTATTTAATTCCCATTAAATGTAGGCACATCCATGAAAAAGCTATTAATTTTAAAAGGTGTAAAATTTCTAATTCTTGCTTAAAATTTTCCACCTTTTACTAGGTCAACCATAGCTTTGAGAAAATTCTATATCACATTAAATTTCTAATGTCATGAATTTTTAACAACATTAGTAATGAAATTGGCTAGTGTTTCCAAAATCATAAGCTTAAAATCAAAATGGTATTATGTATTTTAAAAATCATAAGACTTATCAAATGGTTTTAAAGGGATACCATAACCCATACAATAGTGACCAAAATAAATAAAATATAACCAGTTAGGACAAAAAATAATAGGCAACCCACATAGGAGCCAATAGGAACCCAGAAGGGACTAACCCAAAATTAACAAGAAACCTATCACTATAAAACAAAAAATAGATAGACCATCCACCTAGCCTCCCAGTCTTCTAGATCCATAGTTAGTATTCTTGGACTTTTCATTCTTCTTATTACCATTCATAGCTGATTTATTTCTATCATCCTTTTTCATATTTCCTCTTTTACTTTTACTAGGACCTAAATACGATTTAATTTTAGTAAATTAAAATATTTTTTCTCATTTAGAATCCATTTCAATTTTTCTTCAAGAGAGTGAAATAGAGAGATAATATTCTAACTTGAATCAAATTTTTATTACAACTTTCCTTACATTCTTAAAATAAGGTAATAATTATAAGGCTTCTAATTAATATTACCATTGTTAAAAGGCTTCAAAATAGCCCAAGTTAACTATTATATCTATGTTATGAGCTCTTTCAAACCTAAAAATATATCTACAAGGCCAAGCTATAGTGGGGATCACTTCCCATCCTATTGTCATCATCAACTAGTTTCCCTAGACACCCACTAGCCAAGGACTCCTAACTCTATTCATGTAGATTACTATTCAAGTTTTCTAAGTTACAAAAGAAGGATTTGGTTAATTTTTTAAGAAAGGCTATACTAGACATTATCTCTAGTTTTGTTTTTTATCCTACAAACTAGGAAACACTTCCTACATTTTCACAAACACATACATATTGACAAATAATAAACACTCCAAATGAGACATACTCAAACAAATTTCAATACACATATAACCCTTCTTGCAAAAAATCACAAACAAATTTTAATGAACGAAATGAATAAAATGAATATGGCTTGGGTAAAATTACTCAAAATTTCCCATCCTACTATAGCAAATCAATCCCATGACAAATTTATAGATTCACATTTTTTAAAATAAAAAATGAAATGAAAAAAAAAAAAAAGATGAAAAAACTTCCCAAGAAACCCCTATAGGTTCAATAAAATATATGGCTTAGGCCTGAAAAATAAAAAAAGGTAAGTGAAGGATTTCAAATGAAAATGCCTTACTAATCCGTGATAAGTTTTCAACATTTTGAGGTAACAAGGCATTATTTTATAATAAAATACATATAATACAAAGTTGTAAAAATACATCTTTCCTCAATTTATCCATTTTCTATCAAATACCAATCATCTAAGACTTAGCTCCAAATTATGCTCTATTTATGAATGTTGCCTCCTAGGTTATTCATGCTTAAGCTCCAAATCCATTTTCAAAATGGAAAAATGTTCTCCATAATTTTTTTTGTGTAGGATATTATTTTTATTTATTTATTTATTTACTATTTTTGGGATTATTTCTACACACATGTAAAGTTTACTTAGGTGTATTTGTCACAGGGAGTTACATTTTATAGCCCTATTTTAGTTATTGGGAGTTACTTCTTTGAATATATATCATAAGGGGGTTTATTTTAAAATTCCAATACATTTACCATTATTCTATGGGTAGTTACACATTCACTCTCTTATTTGTACATCTTGATTATTGATATATTTATCTATTGTGGATTGATTCTATTTGGTGAAACTTTTCTCTTTCATTTCTTGTCCTCACTAATACTCATGTTTGTACTTGTCTCTTAATTATGAATCATGCATCCAATTAATCTAGATATCTTAGTAAATAATCCATTATGGTATCATATCACCATTATAGTATATTAACTTCATTTTATTTTTTGTTAGATGTTTATAAAACATTTTTTATTGTATTAAGTTTTCTAGAATCTATAGAAGCGTTGGATATTTTCTTACATATATTCTGTTGGGGTTTCAAAAAATTATTATTAAGGTTTGATATCATTTTTTTCTGCCTATTTTATCACTCTTGTGTTTCCAATAAGAGGGTTTAAGATTTCTTGATGGTTTTTTTATATCAATTGAGCTCTCATGGTCTAATCTCCCATTTTTTGGCTATCTCAACTCCATTAAAGTCATTTTTATGTTAAGGAATATCCACTAATGGTGTTCTTAGATACCAAAATGTGCAAAGGGATAAAATAATATTCATACAACATGCTTAATATCCCATAGCATTCAAATGGAAATTCCAATCCTCACCATCCTGTGATATTTATTTGATGGTGTTTTGATTTTATTATAGCCTGTAACACATGTTCTCTAGAAAGGATCTTATATGGCCTAAAATGTCTTCTCTAGTCCTCTTATAGATTTTAACCCTTTAAAAAACTATTTTTATCTCATATGCCTATTCATATAATATCAAACCTACCACACATTGCTTTTGGTGAAAAAAATAAGTCAAATATGTTTTTCTTCCTTGTAAATGCATAAAAGGATTGGTTAGGACTTTCAATTTCCTTTGAGAGTTATCTAGTTAAATTTCATCCCATTTATGTAATTACATATCTACCTTTTAATAGTTTAGATCATTTAATTTTTTTGTTTTCTAACTAAAATAGGCCATTAAAGATAGGAAAATGATATATTATGTAATTTTTGATCAGTAATCAGAATTAAGTACCATTTATTCAAAAGTGCATTTTTTCTACCCATGCATTGGTCTCATATGTTTTATAAAATCAATTAAAATTATTACTTACCAAAATGGGAGGTCTTAATCATATTTAATATTGGGGTTGGGGGGGGGGGTGTTGTGTTGTGGTACCTTTCTTTTTTGTAATTCTTAAATTTTTCTCTCTTTTACATCACAATTTCTATAACAAAAATACAAATTTATTTTTACAAAATAGATGTTAATTTAATTCCACCTCTCACACCATTTAACCACTATGAATGGAAATATAAAATAAAAATTATTTTTATAATCAAGGTTTTACATCATATACTAATGGGCACTAAAACTAAACCTAATGCAAATGCAAAAAAGTTAAGTAGTACAACCATTATGGGTTACTATCTCTATCATTTTATCTTGATATTATATTTAATATAAAATATTATATAACACCTAATGAATTATGGATAAACATGGAAAATATTTTTGGGAATATAGATATAATGATATGGCATGAACTATAGAATGAAATCATTAGTTTGAGCCTTATAAGTTTTGACACTCTTTAAGATTTTTTAATCTATGTTTAAGTCCTTGAGATTTCAATTGAAATAATGTGTTTATTATTTCTATACTCTCAAAAATAGGTCTAGATTATTATCTCTTTGTCTCAACCTTACATTCCACCAAAATTTCTCTTGGAACCACATGGAAGATGTTTTCTTTAGATTACTTTATCACTAAATTAACTTAGGATTAAGATAAGTTGATCCAGATGGACACACTAAATTATTGAAAACCATAATCCTTAATTTAATAGAATTTGAAATATAAGTATTAAAAAGAATAATTAGAATAAACATAAGAAAAAGGATCATGAGAAGAAGAATCAAGAAAAGAAGGGGAAAAAACAACACTGAAACCTCCACTATAAATTCTAATTGTAATAATGAGAAAGTTAAATGTGCCTATTAAAATATAATTGGGAATGATGAACACAAGTGTATCAATAAATAAATCGACCATCTAACTCATATTATATAGAAATAATAAAATATGTGTTTCTGAATCTATCAAAAATAATTCATCACCCTGGGATTCTTTTAAGGAAAGAGAAATAAAAGGAAAATGTTCTGGTAGCAATTATAGCTTTGAATTCTTCATGGGTTATTTACTTGGGTAATTCACAACACATGTTTTCTTCACAAATTGATTTCTCTTCCTTATATCCTTGTAGCATGTCTTCTATCACATTGGTTAAGGACACTCCAAAAATAGCTATAGGGAGTGGGTCTATTGAAGTGAATGGAATAACATTCAATAATGGTCTATGTTACATCACTTTTTAATAATCTTGTATGAGTGTACCTTATCTCTCACATTTATCAAGGGATGAGAATTGAATTTTCTCTATATTTCATAGTTTATAATGAGTTGCACAATGATTCTATAGTGTTAATGGGAAGGGTAGACCACTAGGCTTGGTTATATACCTTCTCACACTTTACACCTAAAATTTCTCCTACTACATTACTAACTCACTTAGATGGAGTTATAAAATTATGGCATGAATGCTTTGGCCATCTTAACTATTTCTACCTAAAAACAATAAGTCAATAATACATGACCACATGTTTTCTTAGAGTTCATTTCTCTAAGGGTCTTTATGAAGGTTTCACCCTTGGAAAGCATCTTAATGAAAAAATTGAAAATGGAAAATAATGGAGGGATACACAAGAATTGTAGTTGATATATAGTGATGTATCAGGGAACCTACCTAGTCCATATTTCATGAGGATTAAGCATATTATCACCTTCATTTATGATTTTTATAGATACACATGGTCTAATTACTTTGACAAAAGTCTAAATTTTTTGATGATTTTTGAGACTTCAAGGTACTTGTTCAAAAATAATCAAATAAATATATCAAGGTTATTTAAATAGATAATGTGGTTGAGTATGTCAAAAATGGGTTTGAGTAGTTTTTCATAGCATAGGGGATTGATTTACATTACATAGTTCCATATAATTCTCATAAGAATGGTGTTTTAGAATGTAGGAATCAGTTCTCAAAAGAGATGGAAAGCTACATGATTCACTCTAAATCATTGACACCTTAGTACTAGGTAGAAAAAATAAATTATGATTTGTATATTCAAAACCAAGTTCCCCAAAAATCATTGAAAGGAATAACTCCTTTCCAATATTGTCACAATCAAAAAATCAAAGTTGTGTATTTTAGGGTCTTTGAATATCCAACCTTGGCACACATACCTAAGAATAAAAATAAAGATATGTAACCTATGAGTAACCTTTGCATATTTTTAGGATACCTAGGTGGTGTTAATGGATATTATCTTCTTCATTTGACTACACATGAGTTTTTTAGTGAGAGAAGCATTCACTTTTAGGAGAGTCCTTTTATTTAACCCTAAAATAAAATGTCATAGGTGTGTTTTCAATTTAAGCTTAGGGTTAAGAATATAGAAATGAAATGGCATAAGGGTGATAATTATACCTATATAAGGATAATTAAGTGCTAAACATAGATATAAGAATACACTAAATTTATTGTGTTGAGATAGTTTGAATATGGAAAGTATAATTAGGATAGATATAGAAATGAAAAAGAAGAGTACATAACTTATTTTAATGCTAATTAAGTTATAAATCTAAAAAAAGTTGGAAGTAAGTGGAAGAGAGTTATATAGTAGTTTTTAGATTATGGATCTAGTGCCTATATATATATATATATATAATTTCATCATCCATCGATGGTTGTATTGACATTAATTTTTGAGTTTGATGATAGTGTCCTATACAAAATATCTAGTGAAATAGGATGTGACCACCTAGATGCCTTTGGGTTTTGATTCACCTTTGATTTGGTGAATTTAGATATTGGTTATGGATTATCACTCCTTATCAAATATCAAAATCCTATCTTTCCATATTTAATGTGACCTTGGGGGAAAATGGGTTAGTGGTCACATGGTGTCGAGTTGACCCTACTGACCCCACTATCAAAGGACACTACCTATATAGTTAATAATCTAAAGAAGGCCTTAAAATGATGTAGTTATCCACTATGTTGGATTTTGTGAATCATGTAATGTGTGTAAATCAAGTACAATAGTGAACTATCTTGTAACTTATAAAATTAGGCTCTTATGATGATACTCTAGTACTTCAAACCTACACACACACACACACACACACACACACACACACACACCTATGACTGGTATGCAAATAGAGAAGCTTTGATCAATTGAATGCTTGATAGGTTATTTTTTATAAGTGCATTAGTATTTTTGGTATTTTATAGGTGATTAATGAATGAGGGTTGATATTTTAATTATATCAATCCATTTAGAGTATTAACTTGTATTAAATAATGTAGGCCAACCATTAGGATATATTTTATTTAAAAATTAGATGAATTTAGGGCATTGTACACTTGCATCAAGATAGGAGAGTAATTTCAGTGTTACTATCTCTCTTGGATGTTAGTGTTTAAGGAATTAAAAACTAGTTACATGCTTAAAAATTATAGAGGTGTAAGATAAGTACATTTTAATCATTTTTGGCAAGATATAATGTTTGTGTCATCAATATAAGACTAGTCATACTAAGAGATAGATGGAGGGACACAAGATAGAGTAGATGTGAGGATTGTAGAAGCAAGGAGAGTTTAGAAATAAGAGGAATATACAAGGTCTAACTTTTAAAAGTGTAAAATTTTTAATTTTTACATAATCATAAAATATCATCTACATTTACCCCCATTTAATCTAGTTATGAAATTGATATTTTAAAGGAAAGGAATAACTACCTAGGATTGTATGCACTCCTTATCTCTAATTTATTTGAATTTGAGTGATTTTTTAGTGATTGAATTGAAACCAATATCATGTTATATAGTAAAATTAGCGCATATAATATGAGTTAATATTACTTTAAATAGATTTAAATTGAATGAGTAAGGTTGAAGAGTATACTTGTCTCGATGTAACTACCTTGTCTATTAAAAGGTTATTTTTAAAAATATGTATCATTGTAAGGCTATAAAAATAATATTAGGATAAATTTATATAAATATTTAAATTAAATATATCCTAAGAGATATAGATATATTGAAAGGCACATACCCCCAAATTTGGAGCAAAATTGAGTTGCCACCTAATAGTTGAGATTAACCAACCATGCAACCCAATGATACATAATGATCAAGTCCAACCTAAAACCTTGGAAATATTGAGTTATTTTATCACCTTAAACATACCAAAATTTGAACCAACTACTATAGTATATTGGCTCAATATGTTCTATAAAATTACATAAGGTATTAGTACGTGTCACAATTTTGGAATCTAAAACTGATTTGAATTTTGTAATATTAGGCACATTTTACATAACATATGCACCTTAAATATGTCTCATGATAAAATTATGTATAAAAATGGTGGTAATAAAGTATATAATTATACCATAGATATGAATCTAAACCATATAATTATGTGATTTGGATAATTTGTATAATTATGTAAGTGTGGATAACATGCTTCCAAATCATGCCCCACTATATATGAATAACTCTAAAAAATGATATAAGTACGAATGTGAAAAAAATGTTCTCAAAAAATGCCCCAACTATAAATTGAATATGTTGAATATATAATAGTTGTGGATAAAACACTTCTAAAGCATGTCCCCACTAAATCTGAGAACTATGAATGTGTGTATGTCATTCCCATATGACATGACCATATTGAATTTTAAAAATCAAATAAGTACCACATACTAACTAAATGTGGAGAGCATGATTCCATGTATTAGCCCACTAAATCTAAGAAATTTGAATGTGTAGAAGTCATTCCCATATGAAATGTCCCCACTAAATCTAAAAATTGTGAATGTGTGGAATCCATGTCCATATGACATGCCCCAATTATATCTAATAAATTTTCCAAGTGTGGATAACAATATTTCAAAGCATTCACCCAAAAATATTCCCCCCTTTTTAGGTGAGGGAAAAATAAGAAGTGGGAGTTATGACACCTCATAAGGTTAAGACAATTGTAAAATATGTGAATGTAATCATGTAGAATATAGGAGGAACATGTCTAGGTAGATGTATCATTGAAGCATATAGAACCAATGTGATCACATCTAGGCCTAAGATACATGATAATTATCATGGAAAAATATAGATAGTAATATTACAATAAAAACAAGTACACACTTAGGAAAACTTAGAAGTAAGTCAAAAAATAATGGTTCAAAGCGACTATAGACAAGGGGTATATTCAAATGTTACATAATCAAAAGGACATGAATTTTTAAAAATTCCATGAAATCAAGAATGACATATTCAAATTTCTATACCAGAAATAATGGCATGATGCAAATTTTAAATAAATCATATATAAACATGAAGGCCACAAGCAAGGGAGCATATTCAAATTAATTAACAAGCAAGATAAGATACTCAAGAAAGTGAAAAATTTAAAACATAAGAAACCAACAAAAACATGTCATAGTGGCCATGGATTCAATGTGTTAGAAAATATGTCAAGTGTATAGCATAAGAAGTACCCTATGTAAGATATAATCATAGATAATAGGCATGTATACATATGTAAGATCAAAAATGATATTACAGAATGATCATTAAATCATGTAGCCTCTGTGTTTCAAGTTCAAGGAAGTGGATTACCCTAATGTCCATATAACATGAGTAGAGGGAAATCCCAACATTTAAAATAGGAGTGTATCATGTATTTCCATATGCCTGTATCACACCTAAAGTAGAAATGTGACACATATGTGTATGTAAGATTAACTAAGTATGTGGTACATTATTATGGAAGTAACACATGGATGATAATGATAGAATATAACATTTAAATGCCAAAATTATTTTTTATTCTTTTGGGTATGTTTGGAAGATAGGAAAGATCATCTTATAATACCCTATAATTGATGGTCATAGATATATCCCCACTTCAAATTTGATGTAATACCTCATGTTCATGGACAAGGATCATATATAGCTATAATATTTATCATTATGGTATCAATGGTGATTTGTGTATGTAAACTATGACTATTTGGTCACAAAGCACTACTAGGAGTAACCAGAGTAGGGTTTATAAAACCCATTATTGAGTGCTTATTTGTTTCATTAGAGTAGTAGTAAGAGTAATATGTGTAAGTGATCGAGATATTTTAACATGGTGTGTGGTATAATATTGGGATTATCTAGAATCCATTGTATACCTTTGATGTAAAGGTTTCCTGAGTATTGACCACATAGTAAATAGGATTGCCTATTACCTACCCTTTTATAGTGGATTAGAGTTAGTAGGATTGATATCTAGTTGTCTAGGTATACTTTTATTATATTCAAGTTTATGCTCATATGGAATTATAAAAAACTATAATTAATTGATTGTCATGAATGTATTTGACACAATTATGCACTATAGAAGGTATTTCTTGAAGAGTGTGTATCCAAGGTCTTCCCAATAACATATCAATGATATCTATGGAAGGAATAATTCAAAAGTTAGTAACCACATGTACATGACCAACCTATAAAGGTAATTCAATCTCTCTATATCCTTTTTGGACGTCCCATAAAATTCTCTAACTAAACTAGTAAAGGGGTGTAAATCATGATGAGTATAACCCAAGTGTATAAATAGTGTCATGGTGTAAACATTTTTGATTTCATCATTATCAATCATAACACTATATATGGGGTGTTTATTAAGGTATGATTGAATTAATAGGGAATGGATATTGAAGTAATCATACTTAATTTCAATATCATCAAAGGAAATAGGTCTCTAAGAGGTATATGTCATGTGTAAGTACTAATAATCCCATCTAGTGGGTGTATGTAATGTGATGGAAAATTTTGTGCATTATACGCCACTTAAAATTATGTTTCCATTTTATATTGGTATTTCATAGGATTTTTAAATAATTTCTATTTATGGTGATCACTAGGTTGTGAACCTGGTTCCTTTGAAATATCCTTGAATCAAAGATTTTAGTCATCGATTAGATCTTGGTTCTTGTGATTCAAGGTAAATCATTTACTCATATAATGTCTTGGGCCTTGATGATAATTACAATAAGCATTCACATCACATCCTATAGGTATAGGTCCACTCATATCAATTTCAATATGATGAGGCAGATATATAAGCTAGCACTATAGTAACCATGGGAGTAATTAATATTGGGACTTAGGTAAATGTGTAAATTCCTCCTTGGAACATTAGATAAGACAATGTAATTAGGTTATTATGTAACTATGTTAACCATGGTGGTTTTTTAGTTTTTAGGCTCAACAATATTTACCTTATAACTTGGTTTTATTGTAAATTTTATACTAGATGTATATGCAACTAGTTTTTTCCTACATATTTTAGTTAATTTAAAGATATAAGCTTCATTTCATGGTCCCATACAACATGGCATAAGTCATCAACAAATTTGAAAATTCTTCAAGATAATAGACTCATGTAAAGGATCAAGAAAACTTTTCTTAATTTTATCTTGTAACTCTTTTTCTACCATAGGATTGATTATTTTGGCTAGCATTATCTTATATTTAAAGATAGGTTCATTCATAGGTTCACTGGTTCCTTATTTTATTTTGGGAATTTGGGCATATGAAACATTTTCATTAATGTTAATGGAGAAGTGTACTAAGAACTAGCCTACAAGAGGTTTGAATGATTTTACAAATTAGATATAAAAATCATAAAACCACCTCAAAGCATAGTCCTCGAGACTTGTTGGGAATAATTTGGTCTAAATTTTATCATTAGAAGCATAGTCAAGGCATGCCTCATAAAAGGTTAAATTTTTTTTAGTATCACTATTTCCATCATAAAATGTGAACTTAGGTGCAAAAAATCTATTTGGAAAAGGGTGAAAATATATTTAAAGTGAAAGATGGTTATGTAACACATCTTGTGAATATATAACATGAGCATATTTCAAAGTTTTTTATTAAATATTTGTAATATTATCTTCTAAGTTTTTTATAACTTGAAGGAATGATTAAATTATAGGCCCAATGGGAGTTATATTAGCAAGTTTAGTATTCATTAAAGGGTATGAAAACATGTTTTGTGTAGTAATAGACATTAAAACTAGTATTTGTGTTGAAACAATGGGTAATTCTATAAGAGGTGTATCAATAGTAGTTTTAGGGAACAAAGGTTTAAACACATAATCTATGCTCCCATTAGATATATTTAAATTTAGTGTGTTTAAGGGGATATATGTGTCCACTAAAGTTTTATAATTTTTGGCTTCATGTATATATTTTAATACCTTATTAGTATCTTCAAGATTTTCTTGAATGCGATCATGAAACTAGGCAGTTGCATGCACTTGATCATGGTTTACTTGTTCATTTTCATTTGTTTCCTATTTTTCATTGTCAAAATATTCTTTTATGATAACCCTATTATCATTTTGCTTATTTTACACATGGGTATCGTCATGATCCAAGGTATTATATCCCTCATTGGTTTGATAAATCTTGGTTGGGTAGAGGTGAAACTCAATATGTTCAATAGACACACCACCCAATCTAGGGATACACCTAGGTCAGATGTGAATAATACATATGGGAAATTAAAAAGTATAACACTCTAAAACCCTAGCTGGTTTAAAAGCTTATAAATTATAAAAATTGCATTCACACATTAGTGTCACCAAATTTTTAACCCTAAAATGAAATTTTGTAGTTATGTTTTCACTTTAAGTTTAAGGTTAATAATATAGAGATGAAATGGCAAAGGGGCAATTATCAAATCGATAATAGGATAATTAAGTGTTAAACTCATATATAAACATACACTAAGTTTATTATGATGAGATATTTTATATATGGAAGATACAACTAGGATAGATATAAAAAAGATAAGATAAGTACTTAGCTTGTTCTAATGCTAATGAAGTTATGTATCTAGAATAAATTAGAAGCAAGAAGGAAGACAACTATAGAATAGTCTAAATATGGTGCCTCTAGATATCAAGATACTTATGTCAACCCTAGATATTTACATCAATTCTACTATATGAATATAAATATAGTGTCTTATATATAATATGTAGTCAACTATGATGCAAAAACCTAGATGATTCTAGCTTTTGCTTCACCTTTGCTCTGGTGCATTTAGATCTGGGTCATAGATTATCACTCATTATGAAATAATAAAACCCTATATTTTCATCTTCAATTAGACCCTAGGGGAAAATGGGTTAGTGGGCACATGGTGTTAATCTTACCTCATTGACCCCACTCTCAAAGGACACTTATTACATAGCCAATACTATGAAGAGGGCCTAAGATTGATGTAATTTTACCCTATGTGTTGGATTATGTGTGAATCATGTAATGTGTGTAAAGTAATTAAAATAGCGACTTAGCTTGTAACATGGAAAAGCAAGATCTTAGTCTACTCATTTAATAGTTTATACTGATAGATGTGTTTCACCTATGAATAGTATCTAAATAAAAAGGCTTTGATCAATTGAATGCTTGATAGAATCTATTTTGATAAGTGCCTTGGTATCTTTGGACATTTCTAGGTGAGGAATGATTAGGGGCTGATATTGTATTTATATCAATCCATTTGGAGTGATAAATCACATTAAATAACTTAAGATAACTAATAGGATATGTTTAATTTAAATATTATATGACTTTAGGGTATTAGACACTTGCATTGGGAATCGATAGTAACATCGATTCTACTATCTCAAATGTTAGTGTATATGGATTAAAAATAGGTAAATGTTTAAAACTTGTAGAGGTGTAATGTAAGTACATTTTAAGTATTATAGGCAAGATAAAATGTTTGTCATCAATATAAGACTATTTGAACTAAGATATAGGACAAGGTACATAAGATAGAGATGTGAGGCTTATAAAAGTAAGGACAATGTATAACTAAGAGGAATAACCAAGGTATGAGTTTTCCAAGTGTACAAGACTGAGGTGATACATAATCACAAAATATCATCTACACCTATAGACTCTACAATTGACACTTATCCCACTTCATTAGACTCACTTTGATTTATTGATCATTCTAATCATTTGGATCAGCATGAACACATTCAATAAGTTAAAGGAACTTATTCTAGTTATGATAGTAAGAGTAGTGATGGGGAATCATCTCTATCCATATCTAGCCACACTTTAGAGGATTATGATTCTCTACCTAACTCACCTAATTCTAGTCCTCTTTGGGTGGGATAGACACTATAGAGTATAGGTACATGGGTTGGGGATATTTTAGATGATAGGGAGACATGTTCAAATTTTTAGAGTGAGACACATGATTTATATACCTCTACCTTATATCTAAATAATTTTCATGAGGCATTAGGTACTCCTAAGTGGGATTCCACCATGCATGAGGAGTATAACTCCTTAATCAAGAATAACACCTAAGACTTGAATCTTCTTCGTAAGGGAATAAATAAAGTTTGATGTATAGGAATTTATCATACTAAGTATGTATTAGATGGGTTTATTAAGATTTTAAAGGCATGATTGGTCACAAAATATTTTTGATAGATGTTTGACATTGACTACACTAAATCCTTTGACCAGTCACCAAAATGAATAATGTGAAACTCACATTTACTATTACCATATCCAATCATTTTGATGTTCATAAAATGGATGTGAAGAGTACATCTATTGATAGTGACATTGAGGAGGATGTTTATATTACGTATCCACCAAGATTTGTCAAAGATATTTCCTTTGTGTTTAGACATCATAAATCCATCTATGGTCTCAAACATGCCCCTCAACCTTAGTATGTCAATATAGATTCCTTACTTTTGTAGGGTTCACTTAGTGTCATTTAGATCTAAAAATATATATTATGGTAGGATGATTCAATCTTGGTTTTGATCATTTATGTTGATGATATTTTGATCATTGGGATCTCTTCCTCATCCATTACAAAAGTTAAAGAATCTCTTCATGACATATTTTCCTTGACAAATTTGGGTCTATTAAATTAACTCCTTAGGATTTAGATTTCATAATCTGACTTGGGGATTACTTTTATAAAACCCAATTATTATTTTAACTGATTTACTTAGTTTTACATGGATTATTATAAGATATCTTAGATTCGCTTTCTATCTAGAGTCAATATTGAGGAAAATTATACTTAATCATTGGCCGATGTTACCTTGTATCAATAATTTTTTTAGCCTTATCTATTTGACACACATCATACATAATATATCTTATGTAATGTGAATAGTCTATAAATTCATGTAGTAACCACATGAAATACTTTATAAAGTATTTGAAAGGATATTTCACTACATTTAGGGCACACATATATTTTGCATTAATTATAGAGTTGGTGTTGACATCAACTTGATTGGCTACACTAATTGAGACTAGGATAGTGATATTCAGAATTATAAATCCACTTCAGGTTATAATTTATCCATTGATTTAAGTCTAATTAGTTGGTCAAAAAATAATAAAATTTCTATTTATTTACCACATACTAAAGTAGAATACAAAAGAGATATTAATACTACCACTAAGGTTCTTTTGTTTTAAGGGATTCTTACAAAGTTTAGTATTAGGTTTAGATGACTTAGAATCATATACTATGACAACTAGATTACTATTAAGATTTGTAGGAATCTAGTCCAACATCAATAGTCTAAACACATAGATATGCACATGCACTTCAATAGATATTTCATCCATGGGATGATCATTGATCTAATATATTTATATACAATATATCATACAACTAACATCTTCACCAATTATTTTACATAGAGTAAGTATCTTCACTTTTGATCTCTTATTAGGGTTGAATATACTATAACATCATCTTCAAGGAGGGGCTTCTATCCCTCTTCTTATTTTATCTCTTAAGGGGGATATTTTTTCCTATAGGTTATCTCCTTTTCTCTAATATATGATAGATTTATTTATACATGGGTACCTCATCACACTTAGTTGTTAAGACCCATTTCTCTTACCCACCTAAATTATGCTCAAGGGGGATATTGGTGTAGGATATTATTTTGATTTTACTATTATATTTGGGATTATTAATACATGCATGTAAATTTTCCTTGAGAGTACTTTTCATAAGGAGTTACATTTTTTATCCCTATTTTAGCTAGTGGGAATTACTCCTTTAACCAAATGTTTTAGGGTGGGGAGTTAATTTTCCTATTCCAAGACTTTAAATACTACTCTATGGTAGTTACACATTCACTCTCTTATTTGTACATATTTCTTATTGATCTATTTAGCTAGTATGGATTGATTTTATTTGGTTCAAAATTCTTCTTTCATTTCTTGTTCTTAGCAATGTTAATGCTTATGTTTATCTCTTTCTTGTGAACCATTCATATAACTAATACATATATCTTAGTAAATAATACATTAAGAATGGTTTTCAATTTATTTGTAGATAAATTCCTCAATCCTTGCCCAATGGTAAGGTAACACTTGTCCCTTCCCATGTCTTTTCCTCTTCCAAATTTTTGTTATGACTATTTATTCTTCTTAAAAGAACCATCCTCCTTCTTACATGACATGAGGGCAAGTATGGCTCCCACATACTAAATAAATGTTATCCCTCTTCCAATACCATTAATTATCACATGTGTTTTCCTAAAATAATTTTTGGATCCTATAAATACTCTCATATAGCCATGTTGTTCAAAGTCTCTAGTTATAACATAAAAATTTAAATAATTGCTTTATGTTGTTGGTGTAGGACTTTTTCCTACTAGGTTTTTACTACATTGTTATATTAGCTTTCTTAGGGATATATAGGTCATTCGGGTTACTTGGGAAGATTGGTCCCATATTCACTAGAATTTATGGGATCTTTCCCTCTCTAACCTATATATGCACATATCTCCCTTCATATTTTTAATGTAATATAAGGTAGTCTAATGTAGTATACTATGGATTGATTGAGTTACTTAGGTATGAGATGTGACAACTTTGAGAGCTATGAAATTCAAGCCTTTGTATAAGCAATTCATTTATATTTTTAATTGAGGATGATATAGAGTATTTTATTATTTGCTCTCATTTCTTTGTAATATTCTATGCATGATTTCATTTACTAGCAGCTTCATGGTGATATGCACTTACTTGAATCATGAGATCACTCCATCATATGCATTCATTGATGTGGTGATCCTGGCTACAATTATTTTATGGTATCAAAGCACCAATCTATGTTCATGATTGTCTGGTTGGTTGGTTAATGCTACATTTTATAAAATCCTAAGTTTTGATATTGTCTTATCATAGGAATTGTTGAGAGAAATATTTAGATCTCTCAAAGTTCTTATCCTTGGTGGAGTCATTTTGTTTGTAGATATATTTTATTGGCAATCATTATCACTTTTTTGTGGCTTCTTTGTGACTATGTGGAGTGTTAGTTTAGCATGCTCATGGCATTAAAAATCTTTTAGCATAAAAACAAATTCATATATATATATTTTGGCTGATTCAAGGCATTTTTTAACTGATTTAAGGCAATTTTTAGTTAATCTCAAAGGTTTTTTTACTAATCCAAGGAATTTTTGGCTAATTTAAGGGTTTTAGAACATCAAAAATACATTTTTTGAGTTGAAGCACCATTTTTAATACCCTAAAACATCATTATTTAAGATCTAGGAATAATTCTTGCTTTCTTCAATCAAAACACAAACATGGAAACCAAATTTTTCTATTTAATCATTTATATTGGGATGTCATTCCAAAAAATACAGCCCAATAGTCATTTTGGTGTCTTACTTGCAAGTTTAGAACTTTATTTGGGGCATGAACTTCCAATATTGGCTTATTTCTAGCTGGAGTTTTTCCCATAGAAATGCTTCATGTTTACCTTCTCTTTGAAAAAGTCTAAAAACATTAAATTTTTGCCCTAAGATAAAAATCAACATGTTTTAATGTATTTAAAATAGCTGTTTTTTAATTATTTTATCTTCAAGTGGAATTCCTTCCATTAAGATACGCACATAAGTGGTAGAAGGATTGGTTAAAAATTTTAATTTATTTAAAGAGTTTTAGCATTCCATTCTAGTTCTAACAAGTGGTTAGAAGGCATATTTTATCTTTCCCAAGGGTACATTTTTTAAGTTTCAACTACAAGTTTTTAGTCATAGACCTATTTATGAGAAATTATATTGTTAATATCTTATAAATAGTAACTCAAAATTGAGTTCCATATTTTACAAAAGTGTTTCATATTTTACTTCCTATGCATTGGGAAAAATTTTCTTATAAAATTTACTACTTTATAAAGTGCCAAAATTTGGGGGGGGGGGGGGGGGGGGGGGGACACTTGTATTATTTCAAAACTAGTGGTTGTCATTGTGTTGGTTCTTGTCGACACATATTATATTTTTCACACATGCTTTTTGAATCATGGTTAACACATTTAATGGGGTTAATTTTAATCATGAATAGAGATAAAGTTCTATTTTTGGGGTTTATCATTGATATTAGTAATGAATTTGTTAAATCTATTGTAAGTCTATCTTCAAAAAACTAATTATCTTAGAAGAAAGGGATAAGTAATCATTGCCTATATCAAGATATAATACCTTATCTCCTAGGACTTGTTCCTAAACCAACTACCTATGAACACAAAAATGCATGGTTTAACAATAATGACATGGTCTATGGCCTAATATGTCTAACTACATTTGAGGATATCCTGCATCGTCTATGGCCTAATATGTCTATTTAAATTTGAGGATATTATGCAACATATTAACCATACTAAGTGCCCTTTCACTAATGAAGCATCATCCAATAGTTGTATGGAGACATTGGATCTTCATCTAAAAGTGATGCTTCCTTGGATGACCATACACCTACTAAGATTATTGATGCCTCTTATTGTGTGGACACATCCTTTTTAGATGATCAATTTATATGGTTGACATACATTAACACCCCATCTATTGTTGAGGACGCTTTTCATCCTCTATCATATATTTATACTTTAGAGGTTAGAGTTGCTTCATCGAGGGATTTTAGTGATTATTTATAGTAGGACATATAAAGTCTTTTAGTTTCAGTATTAAGTGATGATCTCTTGATAGGTGTTTCAAACTTGTTTATGGAAAATCATATTACAGAGATATAGTAAAAATTTGAGGGCTTATCTCTCTTATTTGAAGAAAACCTCATCACAACTATATCTCATCATCATCATCATCTTTGGATTTTGATCATCAACCATTTCTACATGGTCCTAGTTTATCACCTAATTATTTTATTAGGCTTGTACCTATTTGGATTGTGGCATCTTCACCTATGGACATGGTGACATTTGATAAGTTTTTAGAGGCACATTTGATGTTCTTTCTTCCCTCATATACCTTTTTAGAGTGGGAGATTATTTTCACTCTTTTGTGGTTTTATTTCTTCATAAGGGGAGGAATGTTGTTTGAGAAAATTAGATCATTTTCAACATTTAGTGTTGGGTATCTACTATCACTGTAGGAGAATCTCATATTTTGAGTGGGATTATTAGCTCCTTATTTAATTCTCTCTCTATTCTATGGGGCATACTCTCTCTCTTTTTTTTATGGGGGTGGAGGGGGGGAATACTTCACTTTTTGGGGGAATTGCATTATACATGGGTACCTCATCAAGCCTTCTTGTTAGGATATTTTTTTATATCATCACCTACCTAAGCTAAAATTATGTGGGGTGTTAGTGTAGGCCTTTTATCCATTGAGTTTTTAATACATAGTTGTATTATCTTGCTTATGGCTCTAGAGTTCATTTAGGTTATTTGGGAAGATTAGTCCCACATTCACTAGAATGTATAATATCTTTCCATCTCCAACCTATATATGCACCTCTCTCCCATAATATTTATAATGTAGTATAAGGAAATATATTTTGGATTGTTTGAGATACCTGTTTGTTAATTATGATAGTTTTTAGGGTTGTTAGAGAGGTGAACTTCAAGCTTTTATAGAAGCAATTCATCTCTATTTGTAATTCAAGACGATATAGAGTATTTCGTTGTTTGCTCTCATTACCAGGCAATATTCTATGCATGATTTCATTTTACAGAAGATTCATTATTATTTTCACTTTTTCAACTCATAATATCACTCCATTATATGCATTTGTTGATCTGGTGATCCTGGCTATAACTCTTTTATATGTGACTCTCCAAAATTGTCTTTTCAAAACCATTCAATTTTTACAATAGGTGAAATATTTTTTCCCTATTTTTATATTCAGTGTTCATCACAATATTTTAAACTTGTATGATTTATTCATATTTAAATCAATCATAAATGTGAATACAACTGATTTAGATATATTTTATAATGTGATTTTCTATTAATGGAAAATACTAAGGAGATGTTGATATATAGCTTTAATATCTAGCTGATTATAACAATGATTATGTTTTGAAAGTGGAAATAGATTATAAGTAAGATATTTATTTATATATATATATAATCATGTATTTATGTGTGTATGGTTAGTACCATCAATTCTTGGTATGAATGTCAACACTAGTGACTAGGGTTGATGTTATTGTCCTAGATAAATTGGTCTCTCTACAACCATATAATGCAATGAACCTTTTTGATAAGTTTATTTTTATGAGATATATGATATTTAACTACATACATAAATACATTATTAAAATTCCTTCTCTTTGAACTTTTGAGAGATAAAAACTTATAAAAAATGAGTAAGTGTAATTATGCTAACGTGACCTAAATTAACTTCATTGATGATTGACCATTCCCTACATATTCAATAATCTATAGATAGAAGTCAAGCCACATTTATTACTTACCCTTCGATTAAATGCATGATTTTTATAATTTTATATCAAATTCACCTAAAATTTATATTTTATCTTGAAAATTTTGGTTCTTGACCTAGCTTGGTACATTTCACACTTGGTTGATGATTATTCCTAGTGCTTTGTATTTAGTTTGGGAATAACACGATAGATTTTTTCAATGTGTAATAGTGTATAAATTCTTGATAGATAAGTGAAAAGTATGTAATAAGTTTATATTTATATTAAAATGACACTATTTAGGTAATTTATCATGCCCTCGATGTGTTAGGGGAATGAGCTGACCTATAGGAAGAGTTTAATTTTGAAAAATAGTCAATGGTAAAAAAATGGTTAGTAATGTCATCCTTAATGCAAAATCATTGATGTTACTATTTAAGTGTGGTGTTATTTTATAGGATATATATATTCCCATGTGGTATATTATGGGAAAGTATAATTATAATGTTTTATTGATTTACATAGAACATAATATTCATATATGTGACTAATACAAACATAGAATGGATTGTTCTCATAACTAACATGTAGGCATGTTTTAATAGTTTGTGAGAAATGTTTGTATATTCATAAGTCATGTATGATAATTTTAATTCAAGATTGATATTTCTAATTGTTATATATCAAATTTTAGTGTCTATAAATACCCATTTTTTATTCTAGTATTAAAATACATTGAACATACTAGAGTAAAAGGACAAATATATACCCAAGTGTGTACAACACTCTTTTCTTTTTGGATAAGGCTCTAAATGTGAAATTTTATCTAGGAAAAAAATACAATGGAAATGTAGTATTCAATTTAAAACTTGAATCATACTTGAAATTTGAAACTTAAAATATAAATGGAGTACACGTGAGTAAACCATGTTGTTGTATAATTTGTTGGAGATTATTCCTTGTTCAATCATTGGAGAATTATATTTATTTGTTGAAACACATGGTGAACATGATGAAATTGAGGGTAATCAAATCACCAATTTAAAATGTAACTAAGGCAAGTGTTTTTAGTTGGAAGATAAATGACCTAACCCATATGCAACTAATATATCATTAATATTATGATCCCAAGATGATAAGGTGAGAACCACATAATTGGTTTTCTATGGTTAATTCCATATCCATTGAGAATTTTAGAGCCTAAAATTACCTTGCCTCAAAATCATGACTCAACCATTTTATATGGAATTATAGATTCAAGTTTTATCTACATTTCAAAACACTTTATAAATAACTATAAAACATAAAAATATGTAAACGTGCATGAACCAACATCATGCCTCACTGAATCAAAGTCAATTTCAAATTGTCATAATATGAATTAACCTATATCATGCCTATCTAAAATATAAAAAGTGTATGTGTACATGAAACAATAGTATGCCCAACTTAAATATTAAATGGTGTATGTACATAAAATAGTATCATTTCTAACTGTATTTTCCATATTAAATGAATTAAATGCACCTTAAACTTGTTATAAAATATATCTAATTCTATATCAATTTTAAATATTTTAATCATGGATTGTGAAATGGATTACATATGGCCTACATATTCCCAGAAATTCTATGTAAAAAATACAAATAAATGTCATAATATGATATTTGAATCATATCTAAATATTTAAATCTATATATTATACTCAAATATATTCATGGAGGAGTTAGTGTATATGACAAAGCCCACTAATATAGCCTTATTTTTATTTGAGAGAGTCACTCATCTCAAAATAAAATTGAATTGTATCATGTAATGTATAAATATAATATCATGTATAATCATATCAACATGTGGATAATATGTCATCATTATAATATATATAACGTTTTGTAATGTTATAACATATAAAATTCAAGGGCATATATGTGGTGCACATGCACACACACACACACACACACACACACACACACACACACACACACACACACACACACACACACACACACACACACACACACACACACACACACACACACACACACACATCATGAAATTCCTTATTGCTCAATCTTATTGAATTATAGTTAATATTATGTTATTCATATATATATATATATGAATAACATAATATTAAATATAATTGAATAAGATTGAGCAATAAGGAATTTCATGATATTAATCATGGCACAACACACAAAGTGATGTTGTGTGACATAAATCACAAAAATTTCAAATATATAAATAACATGAGATAAATAATGACAACATGCAATGCCATGTAATACATTATAATGTCACACATAAGGATAAATGGATATATATACATAGTTTTTTGGCTAACATTAAAAGCTAAGGATCCATAAAAAAAGGTGTGAATGTCACAAGAAGAAAGGATAAAGATCAATAAACAAGGTGCAATTTTTTTGAAATATGAAAGGCTAAGGAGACACAAAAAAGGAACCTAATGATATAGCAAACAAGGATAAGGAACCACAAACAAAATAAAGGGGGAATGCATAATATAAAATAATAACTAGTGTATCATGTAAAGGAACAATATCAATGAATCATATAACATGTGAAAACTAGTATAAAGTATCAATGTGTCAACATCACAACATAGTAACTATCATATCCATGTATCACTTTGTAATAAATGATTAACAATCAAATCATGTGTAAATAATGTATGCCGCTAAACATGGTAAAAGGTCATAGAAAGATGTAACATTTATTTATCTAACATGTGGATATATATTTCACCAATTTTGACATGTCCCCTAAGTGAAGGAAATTTATAACATATACATGTCCATATATGATATGTATGTCCTAAATCACACTTATGTAACTCATTAAATTAATGTGTGTATGAAAATAATGTTCCATCTACCAAACATGTGATAAGTAACATATGCAAATTATTTAGTATATAAACTTAAGTCATGATCAGGTCCTAATTTTTTCTGTTTTAAATATTTTTTAATATATACTTGATTTTTTTTTGTAATTTTGAATTTATTTTAATATGTTAAAATTTATTAACCAATTATCCCATCAATGGAATAGTCATGTGAGGTTTTTGTATCATATGGTGTAAGGTTTATCTTTTTGTAATGAAAGGTAATAGGTGTGGGTGTTACAAACTATGAAAATGAATTAAGTGTTATGATGTAACCATCATCAACACTACTCATATAATCTTATGAATGATTAATATATCTAGAATATAAAGGACTCTACAGTGTCTACTGCATAGTAGGATAATGCATAAATACTTGTTTTCACTATATAAAATGATGAAATGTCCATGGGAATAACTTGGTACATGATATAGTATGTAAATGCCTCTTATATTCTTAAATAACACTCTAATGGGATAAATAATGTAAAATGAAATTCCTAGGAGAATTAATTGTTCTCCTTTTTACTGACTATATACATAGATCCTAGATCAGTGTAATAATTACTTTTGAATATTGATTTATAGTGAAAGTAATAATTACCTCTGTATATAGATATTAAATATGATTAATAAATAATGATTGAAGTAGTGGGGATAGAGGAGGAGATGACACCAATTGAATAGGGTAATTATATCAAATTATTATAACTATAACAACCCTATTCTAGTGTATATAATTGATGTGTTGATGTATTTTATATGGTAATACACATATTTTTTGAATCCAAGGGCATCATGACAACATGTCAAATATATCATTACTCAATATAATTATGAATTAAGTACTTACCATGGTGGTACCTATCTAAATAGATAGCAAAATATAATTTTGGGTGTCTTATGTATGTCCATTAGTCCCTTTTATCACTATTGAATAATATTTTATATCCTTTTGTTTGTATTCAATAAAATTGAGAAGCATCATGGTATAAACATTTTCTATAGAACCATTATCAACCATAACACCAAATATAGGGTGCTCAATGATGTGACATGAAATGAATAATTCATATAGATCCAACTTAGCATAAACAATATCTCTATCATCAAGTCTAATAATAGGTAATTATGGTAATATTCTTGTATGTAAATAATCCCATTGATTTGATGACGATATGTCTTAGGATAAATATATGCATGGTATATATGATGTTCTTTATAATTATCATTAATTTTTTTTTCTTTGTGAATTGGAAAGGGTTCATTAGATATTTTAAATTTATATCTCCCCTTTTTTGGTGGTACAAATCCTCTATGGGTGTTCACAATTTAATAATTATGTCATTGATAAGATATTATATCATGTGCTTAACTTGAAACATCAGTTTGTAGAGTATCCATCACATCGATGATAATCACGATAAGCATTATGATCATATTCTCTATATAGATTTTTAATTAAGTCAACCACTAATGGTGGAGGGTGACATAAACAATTTCACTCAAGTAAACTTTGTAGTAGTTTATAAGGAGTTTGAGGTAAGTGGTAAAATGCCTCTTCTATGGAAAACGTAAGAAAATCATGTTTTAGGATATGATATTATGTTTACTATAACCTTGGATTTATTCTTATTCTCATTTTATTTTATCTTTTAATTTGGCTTGATTTGAAACTTGGAACTCTAAGTATTAATATTATTAATATCATCCATGATATTATTAAGTGAAAGGAGCTTGATTTATCACTATCTCACTATATGGCATAACTCATCAAATATTTTATTTTTTTGAATAATATTATCTCATGAAGCGGCTAAATCATGTTTTGATTGAATATATCATGAGATTGAATTTATTTCATAGGATTATTCATAATATCTATCATGGGATTGTATTAAAGTACATATTCAATAATTAGATCACTGGACCCTTGATTGAGTTTAGAAATTTACACAGTATATTTTAAAATCAATTCTTATATATAAATATAATAGAAATTAACTTTTTAGATAGAGGAAAACACTAAATGATGAAGGGAAAATGTCATATAACCACCTCAAAGCATAATATATGAGACTTCATGGAAATAAACTAGTCAATAAATGTTTGTTAGTTTTATAATCTAAGAATTCTACTTGGAAAGATCATAGTTATTGTTCAAGATCACCTTTTACATTATATAATAAAATATTGGGAGCTACAAACCCTAAAGGTATGGGATAGGCTAGTATCTTAGGAGCTAAATTATTGTGGTGAAATGAATGAAAAACTAATGAGTGACTAACATGAAATTTACCTTTCCCTAACTATAATATCTTATCTTTTAGAGCATCAATAGTTTCTTCTAGGGAACATGCAATATAAAAGGTAGATAGTGAGATATGCATAGTCATCAAATGATGGGAATATGTCTCCTCCATAGACATAGGCATGGAAATATATGATATTTTTTGTGTTTACCAAACATATTATATGTATATCACATGTGTAACTAGAGGTGTAGATGTAGGACTAGTATTAACAAAAGTAGTTAAATTAATTTTTTTGTACTTGAAGTAAACTTTGTTAGGTTCTCAAACATGCTTCAAGTGACATAATGTAAATAATCCTATTTTTTGGGTGACCTATAGTAGGATTAAATGTATAGATAAGGTAAAATACTTCTCAAACCATAGTATACCTAATATAATATTAAGTTAGATCTCATAAACCTACACTAAGAAAGCCTAATCTAAGCTACAATTATGGTTTGTCATGAAAAGGGAGAAGAAAGAAGCTAAAATATGAAATTAAGATGATGAACCAAGTATTAATATCTCCTCTTCTCACTTTAACAACATAATAATAACCTCTAAAGTATGGATTTAAATTTTACACTTTAACAAACATGTTATAATAGAGGAATAATGAATTAACCAACTTGCATGACAGCTATATTGTTTATAATTTACATAGGAATGAGATAAAAGAGACTAATGAACATCTAAACTTGACCTAAAACTAATTAAAAGATAACCACACAATTTAATGAAAATATGAAGTGCATAGTGAGATATTAGGTAAAGAGAGGAAAATTTAGCAATTTATTAATAGTTCAAATCCTAAGCCAACATTACATGTCTCCTAATGAGTAGAGTCCTATCATACCTAGGAGGAGGGATAAAAAATAAGTCATTTAGAACCCAATATATAGAAAATGAGAGACAAGATAGAGGATAAAATCACTACTAGGCTACATAAATGAAACTATTATTGGATAACTTCAACTTATTCAAGAGAAAAACAACTAGAAAATGAGCATTAGGTCTTATTTAATGCATTATTCCAACTATCAATGATGGTTCTCAAATGAAAATTAAGAATAGAAATAGATAGGAGACCTTACTTGTTGTAAATTTTATACTTTGGAGTGCTTGATCATGCATGATTTGGTGAAATGGTCAATCCACTTTTTAAAAACATCACTTTCCTTATGCTAATGGCCTTAACTCTCCCATTACCACCTCTTGTGCATGTTGAATGTTTGACTTGTAAAGGAATATCCCATATCATTTAGACCCTTGGGATTTGAATTTCCTTCATTAACACTTCATGGATGATCTACATACCTTTAGGATAAGATTTCCAATGCCTTATACATTTTCATACCCTTAATGCCCATTGATTTCCACTCTTAGTAGTGATGTGTAGGACATATAAGCATAATAAAACTAAAAATCATTTAAAACTCATGTATTGGTATTTAATATAGGTATAGGAGTTGATGTATCAATCTAGTTCTCATGAAGACTTCTTGAAAGGCTTGATAAATATGTACTTTATGATTGATAATCCCATACTATCCTATGATTATCTATGCAAACCTATAACAGGATCGTTCATAACCTAAAGATACTCTCAAAGATATATTTCAAATTAAAACATGGTGTTTAAATCATTTATAATATTAATACCTTCCTTTATATCTTGAATTATCACCCTAAGAACTACTGCATTGTATTGAGATCTATAAAGAATACTATATAAACCATGATCAAGTTGTCATAAAATGGTACAACATGTATGCCATGCCTTAGACTCTTTTTAACTCTTTCTTTAAGCTACTATTCATCATCTTAAATACCTGCAACATCATAATTCTTCATGAAGTCCTACTTCATGGCTTTATAAACTTGTAATGATCTCAAACCTATAACAATTCTTTAAATATTCGTGAATCTTCTTTTCTAAAATATTGAGGACCTTGTACAGTTTTGTTTCACTCTTTCAAACATCAAGATTGACATTATAATATCTTTAAGAATCCTTAGGGATTGATATTCAAACTTAATTAACAAGAAAACTTAGTCAACCTAAAACTTTCATAATTTTCTTGTAATTTGGATTGAGATTTTTAAATCATTTTTGAGACTCTACTAATTTAATTTTAGGAGAAATTTGATGTTTATTGTAAATTTTCATGTAATTTGTCTTTTTCTTTATTTTCATACCTCATATAGATCCACTCGATATTGAAGCTCCTAGTTCTTGGAATGTAAACTTATTTGAGACCACATAGAAGGCTTATAACAAGTCTAAAATATCTCAACTAGTCTACATACCTATGTGAATATTCTCCAAGATAACACTTCATTGAAACCCTAATAAATACTTATAATAAGGTATTAAATATGATTAGATAATTACAACTCTATTTGTAAATTTACATGGAACTAGAAAACACTCTTTATTATCATAACATAAAGGACCTTGAAATATATTGTAGGCCTTTAACATGATTTAAAGTCATGAATAAGACTAAACTCTACTTATAGACCTATTTATCTTTAAGATCATTCTAATTTTACTCAATCAATGAATCTTGACATAGCCTATAAGTTTGTATATTTAGCTTGAGTTGGAAGATCTTGTTTATTATACCTACACTTGTCTTCATGTTCCATAACATTCTGACTTCAAGACCTTCAAGCCATTTCAACATAACCATGCATACATGGAATTAGTTTTAGAGGGTTATTTAATCATACCATAACTCAAGAGAGTGTTTATATCCTCTTAAACATATCCTAAAAACATTTTAGGTTTGACATGACCTAGAATGCCAAAATTCATAGCTTATAGGGTTGAAACATTCTTGTAGGATGATTGAAGTCCTAGATTCTCTCCAAATTCCAATTTATAACCTATGACTACCTTATAATAAATTATAACATTTTTCATTATGTTGAAATCATTTGAAAGGTTTTTAGGTTTATTGATATATATTTTTGATTTACAAAGTGATCACGCTCTCTTCCATCCATGAGAACCTCCTTAAAAGCCATGAATCTACCCAAAGCATCCTTGACAAAGCATTGGATTAAATAGAGCATATTAGTATTTCTTTAATAAATTTTATGAGAAAATAAAATATGTCAAAATAAATTAAATATTCTCCTTATATATATAGGCCTATTTGGGTCTTTTTCCAAGTTTAAAACCTCCATTGAAAACCTTAAATTTCATGGTCCTCTTATGCCTGAAACTTTCTTTGATGACACAATATGTAATGGGATGAATTTTTACTTGTTTATGGTTCCTATATCAAGAGGTAAACACTTTGAAGCACAATGAAGGCCTTTTACTTTTTTACAAACCTGCACATATCTTTCTAAGATTGAAACCTCATTAACACTTTGAGAAAGGCTCTCAAGAGTATCCACCCTGATTAAAAGACATTAATAGTAAGAGGAGTGTTATTTTGGCTTGTTTATAACAATTCCCCTTAGTACAAAACCTCTTGATTTTCATTGAAATCCTCTCTTCTTTACTATAGACCTATAACTTTCTCTTCAAGATTGAAACATCTTCAAAACATTACAACTTGGAATTTTATTTGTCTTTATATAAATTTGGTTGATATTTGATTTAATGGGAAGGTTCATATAATACATGATGACCTTTCACAAGGAGAGGAACACCTAAAAATATAGTTCAAACCTTATTCTTGTGCTTGTAACCTTTGTGTGATTTTTCAAGCTTAAAACCCCATTAAGCATGATTAACAATGGTAACCTTAGGCCTAAAAATCTATTTTAATGGAATGGGGTGTAATGAGGCTAATTTTATTTGTTTAAATACCCTTAACTAATATATAATCATCCCAAAATACATTAAAAACCTCATTTTCAACCTACAGACATGTACAAGTCTCTCAAGTTTGAAACACCTTCAAAACCATAACCATGGTCCTCAAAGATTTCAGCATGCTTGGAGGTATACCAAGGTACCATTTTATTTACTCAATACCCCTAATTACTCCATATAATACTCTTAAACATGTTTCAAACAATAAAAATGGATTCATAATTTATGGGCTTTTATAAGGTTGGGGACTGTCTATCTTATTTTTTGAACATTTGATTTGATAGAATATTATCCATATAGTTACTTGGATCAAGATGATACTAAATATACACCCAAACTACTCCAATAGCCATAATTTTCAATGCAATATAATAAAGGAGTTGAAAACTCAAATTGTGATTCTATCAAGTTGCATGCAAGCTTGCTTTTACTTCTTGATGATTATTCATAGATCTTTCCCTTTCTTGTTTCTTCAAAAAAATTGAAAAGGGTTAATAAATACATTATAATTATCCTCTAATGGTTAATATGTCCCCATTCAACTCCTTAGTGAAGATGAAAAAACCCATAAAATAGCCCATAACTTTATGTGAATGACGTATTGAAATAATTTTATCTTATTTTCAGATCTTCAACATGTATAACAAACATTAAAGGAATGTTAGTTTTATTATTATCGTGTTAGGGGGAATCTATTGAAATATTTTTTATTTTAAAACCATCATATAACTCTGTAACTCTTCAAGACTGCCTTGTAACAACCTACAATCTCTTTAAAATCCTCATGTTTGAGGGCTTTTTCTACCATATTTTTAATAGAGAAGACCATCAAAGATACTTAATACACCACTTAGGTGTTTTAATGATGTTTTATATCCTTAGTTTCATGCATGAAACTCATTTACATCCTCTAAAACTATGCTTTCAAGGCTAAACCCTATAATTTTCTTAGACTACAACCTTGTGAAAGCTTGTTTCTTTGTTATCTTTACCTAAATTATATCATTTTTTATCCATGAATGAATATTCCCCTCATTGAGTAACTTAGATCTGTATTTTAAAACCATAAACCCTCCAAAATCATGGCTTTTTCTCCTTGAATATCTGAATAAACCTAAAAAACATGATTGAAGTCTCATGCTTGAATATCTAGGCTTTGAAAATATTGTGAAACCTTGAATATAGTGGTTTGGATTTGAATACTTATTCATGAAACCTAAAAAAATTTATGAAACAATGAAATCTCCATATACATGTGTAAGATTTATAATAATTCTATGATGGTCAAGTGCACTTTTACACATTAGAAGGAATTGAAAGCTAACAAAAGGTAAAGTGAAGGGAATTAAATGACTTTAACACCCTTTTGACTAGTTATATGAATTTTAGAGTATCATGAAGGGGTTTACAAACATTAGATGACCTTTTAAAACTCTTATAATGCTTAACTCTCTTTAAATTACTTTAATGGCCCAACTATGACCTCTTTGACCTTTTATATCCTCAAATGCACTTTTTTGGGAACTTTTAATATGTTCATGAATTATCATGCTTCTCAGGGCTTATTTTGACCTTACTCTTCATTATAAATCACTCTTAGGACTCCTTTAACTCATTCATGTCCTTGATTTTCATTTAGAAATGGTGGTTAGGTCTATAAAAGGTTGTCATGAATACTTTTAGAATGAACCTCAATAAGATGCATATGGATTGAAGATGACATGTTAGGCTTTCAATAAATACTAGGTGTTAGGGAGAAATTTTATTATTTTATAGACATGAACAAAGGTTTGATGAGATTTATGGCCTTATGAAAGTTCTTGAAATACATTTAAGATGATGAAATTATACTCACTAATAGGTCTAATACAAAATATGACTCTAATAATGACTGAAAGACATAATTAAATGAAGTATGAGTATAAAGAACCTAAATTATTGATGCATACCTAATATTGAACTCAATTAATCATCATGAGATTCTTGTAAGGATATAAAAACTCACTATTTTTTTGTAAAAAATACCCCCTTCTAAGTGTGTGAATTTTATAAGGACCAATCGTGGATAGAATAAACAAAACTTTGGTGACCTACCAAGGGTGTTTGTGTGTCTGAAAAGTTAGACTAGTTGTCTTATCAAATCCATTAGGCATGGAGTCAAAAAAATAACTCAATTTTTATATAACACTCTACTAGACTAGCTTTAATAAGACTAAAAATACCTCTAAAATATTAAAAATAAGAAATTATAACAATAAAATGTGCAACAACACTTAGGGGAAGAGGAATAACAACTAGGCTACTAAAAATAATGTCCAATTAACACATGGAAGAAGTAAAAAAGGATAACCTACTATGTACACAAATATAAAAATGATCTCAAGAATAATTCTTCAAATGAATCCCATTAATTAGGATTGGAATCTCCTCTCTATTGAACTTAGAGATATGAAAATCATTGGATGGTTTATAGTTGAATATGAAATAGAGACCACTCCATATGGCATCAAATTTACTGTGTTTTCCAGCATTCACCCTATCCTCATCCCATTTCAAAATTAAGTATCCTTCTTAGAAGACTCTTTTATATAATTTTATATCAAATTTACTCTTTACTTTGGCTTGGTGAAACTCCATAGTGTGCATATCTTGGTCTATAACTTTTCCAACTCCACTAGCTTTATAGCCTCATATTTATAGAACCACTCTCCATCATTTATAACTAATGATTGATTTCTATGTTGGAACACAAATATCTACTAAGAGGGGGGTGAATCAATAGATTGACTAAATTAGTCCTTTATGAAACTTTTTAATGCAGATTAAAAATATATGTAGAGATCACATACACATAAATAAAACCAACACTTGTTATACTATGGAAAACCAAATATGGGAAAACTACTATGAGAATAGCTTATAGAATATAGTATTTTAATCTAGCCTCATAATCAAGAACCTCACTAGTTACAATGTTTAATGGCACTGACCCTACAGAGACACGAATCCCATAATTTAAGTGTACCTACTCTAAGGAAGCACCAATCCCTAATTGAGCACAAACTCAGCTTATCTAATGGTACCCACCAATCAAATCTATATTAATTATATGGAAATATAAATCCTAATTAAAAATTTGATTCATAAATGAATCCAATTTAATTATTTATTATAGTTTAATTCTATAATTTTTCATGCTCTACACACCTCTCTCTTCTCTTCTCTTCTCTTACACACTGCCCCTCTATTTTTGTTTCTCTATATTTCTCTATTTGATACACTTCATAAATCTCTCTCTCTCTCTCTCTCTCTCTCTCTCTCTCTCTCTCTCTCTCTCTCTCTCTCTCTCTCTCTCTCTCTCTCTCTCTCTCTCTCTCTCAATTATACTCTATTTAGCAACAACATCTATCCTATATGACACATATATAAGCATTTTATCTAGGTTTTGCATCTTTTCTATGTTCACACTTATTTTCTAACACATCACACCAATTCTAGACTTGGTTCATATTTATTGAACAAGTTTCCTACATCTTGAATTCATGCTCCATTGCCATGATTCTTTATCTCATCACTATATTTAGCATATGTTTGTCTCTAGTTTTGATGTACATTCCATATTACATAATTTAGATTGATCATAGCAATCACTTTCATTATCTATATTGTATTTTATAGCTTCCCTACATGTTCCTTTGTTTGACTATTAGGATGAACATATCTTTAAATATTGACCATAAATCTTAAGTTTAAATCCATGATCTGATGATCCTCATTCAATTTTCTCAACTTTAAAATTCATCTATTAGATCAATTTTTTATATAATCATGTTCTCTATTGGATCCCTATACACTTCTAATATTTAATGTTCCAACTTTAAAATTCATTTGTTAGATATTTTGATCTCAGATCCTCCATGTCATTATATCTTCAAAGTTTCATGAAATTTACCTTTGTTTAATTCTAAACATGGATCTCTTAATCTCATCTTGCTACTTATTGAGTATTTGAAACATATATGCTCTATTGATCTCTTCAAACTAGCTCAGTCTTTAACTCACCTCTGTGTTGTTAAACATCAAGCACTTTATCCCATTGAGTCCTCTCACTTGATTAAATATTAATTTCACAATAACATGCTTAGTATTTGATCTTATGATAAGATCAAACTTTATATATGATAATCTCCTTGAATGTGACACTTGCCACCCTCACATGCCATCTATACACTTGCCATCAATGCTTACACTTATGATACTCGGCATCCTCACTTTTATTCTCTACATTGATGTTAGTACCTGCTATTTTGACACTTAACATCCTCACATTCATTATTGAATATTTAAATTTAAAATTATTCATATATTTATTATTTAAGATTCATGATTGTGAAATTTATCACTAGTACATTTAATCATAGGTGCCTTTGATAAATTGACTCTGCTACACTTCATTGGATCTTAATTATATGATTAAGTGCTAATTATTGATCAAGTTGGGACAAATCTTAAGTTGAGGACTTAGAAAATATAAAGTCTTAGAACATTGTTTGAGCCAGTAATTACTAGGTTGAAGGGGTTAGTTTCACAATGATGAGGAAGAATTAAGTTATAACTTAAGTGACTAGATCCTATATATAGCTAGTCGACATAAAAATAGAACATGACTATGAACACAATGGCTTAAACCCGTAGGGTTTAACCGAGAAACCCTATAATGTTTGAGAGCTAAAATAAATCAATTATAATCTCATTTATTCTCAACTAAACTTATGGACCATATATTTAAGATGTTTTATAAAAACTCATGATAGATATTCTACTAATTTCTCTTCAAGAGGTCCAAAAATGGTCTCTATAAAAGAATGACAATTTTGCACTGTGTAACTTTAAAACATGATCCTCTCTCCATAAATCCTATTTGATCCTTTGACATCCATAATGCCCATTTTGACATTAATTACAACCATATGGCTAATAATCTCCCTCTTTGGCATTGATGGCTAATTAAATGCTCTAATCTTATTTGATGATGGTGAATTCTAATCCTTCTATGGCTTTGACTATATTAGATTCTAATGAACATGAGCTACAACTATGCATACCAAAAATTTCTCCCCCTTAGGTAATGGAACATTTGCCTAAACTCAAGTTAGACACATGCTCTACTCTTTCAAACTTTTATAGAGAGCATTTGTACTTTTTCTCTTGCTTTGAAATTAATGGCAAAGGGACTCCAACTTTCTCATAGTTTTCCAAAAAAATTCTCCCCTTTTATCAGATAAAGGAGTTTGTCTAAGAATCTACAACCATCAACTCATTAGAAATTTTTGAAAAATATGCATAACTAATTTTCCCTTTCTCTTTTTTTCTAGGGATTAACAAGACTTCTGTGATACTCCACCTTGACTCATGCCTTGTCACTATGATCTAGTGATGTGATGTAGGAGCCACCACTCCCAATTTTTCTTAGATACTCAATTATTCCTTGGGAAGAGTTTTCATGAATATATCTTCAATTTGATGCTATGTTGGCACATATTCCATTTTAACCTCTTGATATGCAACCTTTTCTCTTAAGAAGTGATGATTGATATGTGCTTAGTTATAGAATAAATCAATGGATTCTTTGATATGTTAATAGCACTTGAATTGTCACAAAGAATAGAGATAGATGATTTGTATTCTTCCTTGATGTCTTTGATTTTTTGCTTCATCCACAAGACTTGAGGGAAACATTTTATTGATACAACATACTCTACCTCTAATGTATAAAGTGTAACTAACTCTTGCTTTTTGATCAAATATGAAACAAGTTTATTCCCAAGGAAAAATGTACCACCACTAGTGCTTCCTATATCATCCATACTTCCTACATAATCAACATCTATATATGATCTCAAAGTGAAATATTCACCTTTGGGATACCATAGACCATAGTCAATAATGTTTTTGATATATCTAAAGATTCTTTTCATTGAATTAACATGTGATTCTTTAGGATCAGTTTGAATTCTCACAACCATGCACATTGTTTGCATGATATCAATTATTGATTTAGTTAGGTATAGCAAGTTGCCTATCATTTATCTACACATAGTCTGAGTTGCATCAAGGGACTCATTATCTTTGCTAAAATTGAATTTAGTTATCATGGGAGTAATAACTAGTTTATTATATTTCATTCCAAACTTCTTGATCATTTCATTATCATACTTGGTTTGAGATATAAAGGTCCCTTCATTAGTTTATGCTATCTATAGCCCAAGGAAGAAAGAAATTTCTCTAAGCATAGACATCTCAAACTCATTTTTCATTTGAGTAGTAAAGTCTTTTCAAATTATGTTTTTACTACCATAAAAAATTATATCATCTACATAAACAAAAAAAGCCAACATATTCTCACCTTCTAATTTGAAGAACAAATTGCTATTTGTACATCCTTTATTAAATATTTATTATTATAGGTACTAGTCTAATATTGAATACCATGCTCTAATTGCTTATTTTATACCATACATATCTTTCTTCAGTTTGCACACATAATCTTCTTCCTTTGATAGCTAAAAACCTTCAAGTTGTTTTATGTGTACTTCCTTTTATAGGTTCCCATTAAATAAAGTAGACTTAACATCCATTTGATAGACTTTGAACTTCTTATAAATATATAATGCTAGAAACATTATTATAACTTCCAATCTTTAAACTGGAGCAAATTTTTCCTCAAAATCTATGATTTCAACCTATACATATCCTTTGCACACCAATATGGACTTATTTTTTATTATAGTTCCATCCTCATTGAGCTTGTTTCTAGAGAACCACTTTGTACCTATTGCATTCTTGGTTGTAGGTCTTGGATCTAATTCCCAAATTTTGTTCTTTCAATTTGGCTTAGTTCTTCCTCCATAGATTTTTATCCAATTTTCATCTTTGTTGGCTTCAACATGGTTCTTGGGCTCAATTTTAGACATTAGACTGAAACTTACTTGCTCCTTGTTCATTACAACTCTTCTCCTTATCTGAACCTTGTCATTATTATTACCAATTATCTTATCTATAGGATGATCCTTTTGAACAAATATTGTAGGTGCCTTTTCATTTTCTTCCTCATGATCTTCATTAACTACTTCCTCTTCATAATTTGACTCTTCATTACATATTTCTATATCAAGATTACATGTTTCAATACATCTTCAACCTTGGCATTGATTCTCTCTAAAATATTATATATCTTTTTTTTATAACATATGTAGGCTTTCATTTGGGTGGAATAACCAAGAAATATTCATTCAGCACATCTTGATTCAACACTTCCCAATTTGTCTTATGTTCTCTTGATGTAGAATTTGATTTTAAACACTCTAAACTACTTAACAGAGGTAGGTTTTCCATACCATAGTTTATAAGGAGTTTTATCACTATTTACCCTTAATTAAACTCTATACAAAATATATATTGTTGTTTCCATTGCTTCTCTTTAGTATCCATTAGGTAACTTATCCTATTTTAACATTCTTCTAGTCATCTCCTTGATTATCCTATTCTTTATCTAAATAACTCCATTCTATTGTGGAGTCCTTGTTATAGATTAATGCCTTTTGATTCCATGATTCTCATAGTACTCTATGAACTCATTTGAGTTGAATTCTTCACCTCTATCAGATCGTAAGAATTTAATTTTTTGTCCAATCTCATTTTCTACCATGGCCTTAAAGATATTGAATATTTTAAATGCCTGATCCTTATCCTTAAAAAATGTTACCAATGTCATTATTGAGTAATCATATACAAATAACATGAATTATCTCTCTCCTTTAGATTATATTGTCTTAGTAATACCATAAAGATTAGTATTAAGTAATTCTAAAGTGTTTGTTGTTGCATACTCTTTTGTTTAAAATATGAATGTTCTCTACTTGCCTTATTAACATTCACTTCAAGTAGTGTATGTAGGTTTGGTTATCTTAGACATGTGTCTAGCATACTTATTTGAGCTCACCTTTACTAGGTTGTCAAAATTGACATGGCCTATACTTATATCCCAAAACCAACTCTCATTAATCTTTCCTATCAAGCAGCTATTACCATTCACTTCACTAAGATTTTAAATGTTACTTTAAACTTTTTTCCCTTCTACAAATAGTTTTCTAGATCTCCTTATCTTACAGCCTTATACATTAAATGTGACTTTATATCTTTTGTCACATATTTGACTGACACTTGGAAGATTATGCTTCAATCCTTCAACATAAAGGACATCATGTGTAAGCAATTTTTCATCTATGTTCAAGGTTCCTTTACCTCAGATATATACTACAATGTTGTCTCCCAAGCATACTTCCTTAAATTTTCTTAGTTTGATGAACTTGATATTGTCACTAGTCACGTGTTTTGAGCAACCTCAATTTATTACCCAAAAATTTTGTTCCTCGGCATGAAGTGCAATTTGAGCAATCATAGATTGATTTTTCACTTTCCACACAACCTTAGGTTTCTTATTTATATTATTTTTCCCATTCTCAGATACTTGTGATACTTTTTTTACACTGGGAGGCATGCCTTTCTTTTTACTTTGTGTTTTTTGTCTTAAAAAATTTGTTCTACATTGTTTAGCTATTTGACCAATATGATTACAATTATAGCATATTGCATTTTTATCTAACATGGAAGCAAATGAATTTTTGCTTAAAAATTTTATTCTAATTTTAGTTACAACCATACATTTAATAGGCCTTTGACCAAATTGATTATAGGTATAATAATAACTATAGAAAGATGAGGAATACCTAGTCATAACATCTCTTTATGCAAGATGAGGAGTTATTATAAATTCTAGCTTCTTCAAGTCTCTCACTCTTATGTAACCATCTACATCATCTACCTTTGTGTTCTACATCTTCCTTGAGTTTGTAGAGATTTTCTCATTGTTATTTTTCCTTTCTCGAGCCTTCTTTTCTACTTTAGGTTTCTTCACATCAGCAATGCTTGTGTTTGTCTTTGTATTCTTGCAAGCTTTATCTGTATTTGATCTTGATTCTCATTCTACTTTGAGGTTGTCATATAGGTTAGCATGTGTATTGGTTATGTAACTTTTATATTTTTCATAACCAAGACTAGATCTCTCATTTGAAGGCTTTTAAGAGTTGATCAAATCATCATGAATGTATGATCCTCTTTTTAGATTTATACCTTTGTCTATTTATTCTTTAGCTTTAACAAGTTCTTTTCTCAAATCCACTATTTTTGCTTCTAACTTAATTCAATCATTAGATTTAGATTGTAGTTCAATTTTTACTATATATTCTATTCTTCTAGCCTCTTCAAATTGTGTCTTTAGGCTAACCACCATCTGATCATATTTTTCAATACTTTTAGACATTATTTTCAATTTATTTTTGTCCAAGCTTCTTTTATTTTGAGTTTTATTTTCTTATCTTGTTAATTTCATCTAAAACATAGATGAGTTCACACTCAAGATCCACTTCTCCTTCTTATTCATCAAATTCTTCGATTTCTTATTGATCCATAGAATTTGATTCTAATGTCATGAATAGAACTTCCTTTTCCTCAACCACAAAGACATAGTCATGGTCATCAGTAGAACTATTATTATTATCCAATGAGTCACTATCTTCTCTTGTGTATAGGACCTTATTTTTAGAGAAGTTCTTCTTCTTAGAGTATCAAGGTTTCACCTATTTACTATCCTCTTGCTTCTTAGACTTATCCTTTTTATTATAAAGGCATTTAGAAACAAAATGTCCTAAATTACAATAGTTAAATCATTTATTGGGTAAATTATCTTTATACTTTCCAAACCCTATTCTTAACATTCTAACAAATTTGGCTTCTTCATTAGTCTCCTCATATCTAGATATAAGTTCTTCTACCTTTACTACTTTAGATGCTTTGAATGTATATTCTCTCTTGAAGGTATCTATTTCTCCCATTCTCATCTCATAGGATGTGAATGTTCCATGTAACTCATCAATAGTAAGTTTATCCAGATCTCTTGCTTCTTGTATTTAAGATATTTTTGAGTCATACCTTAATGGTAGATATCTTTGAACCTTTTTGATAGTGATTAGATATTTCATCTCTTCTCCAAGGCCTCTAATTGTATTGACTATTTCATCTACTCTGATGAGGTAGTCTACAATTTTATCTTCATTAATTTTAAATATTTTAAACATACCTTTGAATGTTTGTATCTTGGCTTACTTTACCTTATCATCACCTTCATAGACACTCTTTAATTTTTTCTAGATATCTTATGCATTTTTACAATACCTCACTTTGACAAACTCTAAATTAGACAATCAACATAAAATAGAATTCTTAGCTTTGGAATTTCTCTCATATGCTTTCTTGATAGTTTGATCAGTAGGATTTGTAGCAAGATTTGTATAACCATTTAAAATAGACATCCATACATCAAACCCTAATGAAGATAAATATTCTTCCATTTTAATGCTCTAAAATATATAGTTTTATCCATCAAAGAGAGGTGATTTGCTTAAGGAAGATCATTTTTGACTAACCCTTTATGTTCACCATCCAAGATCTACCTAAGCTAACTAAGATTCTTCTAAGGAAACAAGGATATAATACCAATTGTTGGAACATAACTATCTATTGACCGGAGGTTGAATTAGTAAATTGAATAACTTAGTGCTTTTAAAAAAATATATATAGATTAAAAATATATGTAGAGATCACATACACACAAATAAGAACAACACTAGATATACCATAAAAAACTTGATATGGGAAAAAACACCATGAGAATAGGTACTAGAATCTAATATTATAATCTACCATCATAATCAAGAACCTTACTAGTTAAAATGTTTAACGACATCGACCCTAATGACATACCAATCCCTTAATTTAAGATCACCTAATCTAAGGAATCACTAACTCCCTAAATGAACACTAACTCAACTTATTTGATGATACCCACTAATAATATCTATATTGAAAATATGGAGCTACAACTCCAAATTACAAGTTTGATTCATAAATAAATCCAATTCAATTCTCTATTATAGGTCTAGTTTGTAACTACTCATGATCTACACATCTCTCACTTTTCCTCTCTTAATCTCTTCCCCTCTATCTCTATGTCTTTATATTTCTCTATTTGACACACTTCATCAATCTCTTCCTCTCTACCTCTCTCTCTAAATTCTACTCTATTCAACAAAAACAACCTATATCCTATATCACATATATATAAGCATTTAATCTAACTTTTACATCTTATCTGTGTTCATACTTATTTTCTAACACATCATGCCAATTCTAGACTCAGTTCATATTTATTGAACATCAAGTTTACCACATCTTGAATTCATGCTCCAATGCCATGATTTTTTGTCTCGTTACTATATTTATCATATATTAGGCTCTATTTTTGATACACATGCCATATTACACAATTTACATCAATTTCATTATTTGTGTCATATTTTACAACTTACCTACATGTTCCTTTGATTTAACATTGGGATGAACATATATTTAAATATTGACCATAGATCTTAAGTTTCATGCCATGATTTGATGATCCTCATTCAATTTTCTCAGCTATAAAACACATCCATTAGATCAAGTTCTAAGAAGCTCATGCTCTCCATTGGATCCCTTTACACTTCTGAGTTTTAATGTTCCAACTTTAAAATATATCCATTGGATCTTTTGATTTGAGCTCCTACATTTCATTAGATCTTCAAATTTTCATAAACTTTACCTTTCTCTAAAGTTAAACATCAATATATTAATCTCATCTTGCTACTTCTTGAGTCTTTAAAACATATATAATCTATTAATCTCATCAAAATAGATTAATATTTAACTCACCTTAAGTCCACTCACTTTGTTAGATATTAATTGCATAATCACATGATCACTATTCGATCTTATGAAAAGTTGAAGCTTTATCTCTCACAACCTCCTTAAATGTTAAACTTGGCACCCTCATGTGCCTTATGTATACTTTTTATCAATACCTACACTTGTGACACTTAGCATCCTCACATACCTTTTATACATTACTATCAATGCCCACTATTGAGACACTTAGAATCCTCACATTCATTTTTGACTATTTGACTTGAAATTGCTTCATAGATTTACTATGCAAGCTCCATGATTATGACACTTATCACTAGTGCATTTAATCAAAGGAGCCTTTGACAAATTAACTCTGCTACATTTTTTTAGATCTTTAATATCTGATTAAGCATTAACTATTGATCGAGCTAGGATAAATCTTAAGTTGAGGAGTTAGGAAATATAAAGTGTTATAACATTACTTGAGCCAATAATTACTAGGCCAAAGTGGCTAGTTGCACAATGATGAAGAAGAATTAAGTTATAAATAAAGTAATTGGATCCCATTTATAACTAGTCAACATAAAAATAGAACATACTTATGAATGCCATGGCTTAAATCCTTAGGGTTTAACTGAGAAACCCTATAATGTCTGAGAGATAAAATAAATCAATTATAAGCTCATTTCTTCTCAACTAAACTTGTGAACCATATATTCAAGATGCTCTTTAAAAACCCATAACAGATCTTGTATTAATTGCTCTTCAAGTGGTCTAGAAAATGTCTCTGTAAAAGCATGACAACTTTGCACTATGCAACATTAAAACATGCTGTTATCTCCATTAGTCCTACTTGATCTTATGACATAAATGACATCCATAATTCCCCTTTTGACATCAATGACAATCATATGGACAACATCCTAAAGTTGGTAAATCAAGTGATAATGGAAGACTTGATTCTCTCCCATAAATTAGCATGAAAGGAGAATTGCCAATAGCCCTCTTAAGAGTGATCTTATCAAAATATAAGGCCATTTTTATTTTAGTATGCCAACATATTTGCCTATCCTCCATGCTCCTTTTTATGATACTAATTAAGTTATTATTTGTGGACTCCATTAAGCCATTACCTTGGGGGTAATATTTAGAATGGGTGATCAAATAGATGCCATACTTGATAGCCCATTCAATGATTCTAGTACTCATAAAAGACATGCAATTGTCAAATATTATAGTATCTAGAGTACCAAATCTAGTGATAATATATTTGGCTTCCTTGAGTTGCATTGCCTCTATCCACCTTGTAAAGTTATTTGTATGATTCAACACCCACTCATGATGAGAAATTGAAGGTGGATTGATCATGCTAACGAAGTCCAAACCCCATTTCATAAAGGGCTTTTATACCTAGATAGGATAGAGATGGAGGGCTAGTAACTTTTGTTTGCCTATGAATAAGGCACACTTCTTTCAACTTCAAACCCGTCCACATGCATCTCTAAATAAGTTAGGCTAATAGTAACCAAACCTCATTATCTTGATAATAATATTATTAGGAGTAAAATGGCCTCCTGAAGTGCCATCATGAAACTATTCTAACACCTTATTAGTCTAATTTGACTCAATACATCTCAAAATGACACCCTTAATATCTTTTCTAAATAAGATGCCATCTAAAAGGATATATGGAATAGATTGAAGTTTGAAATATATTCTTTTAGTTTTGTCTAAACCTTGTGGATACTCACTTTTTAAAAGGAATTTTATCATGTCTTTATTCTAGCTTTTAGGAAGTGAAGGTTTAGTTGGTTTTTGATCAACTTGAATCACTAGGACAACCTTTCTATCCTCGTATAGGTATTATTCTAGCTATAAACATGGCTGATTACTTATCAAAATTTTGGTAACTTTCATGTCTTCATATTCCATTACCTTTATTAACCAATAATATCTCTCCTCATTCAAATCTTTGCTTAGAATAAAATATTTTAAATTTAGGTGTGACACCATCAATTGGATCCTACTATTGGATACCATGTGACTAAATTATTAAGACTACTTATAACATCTAGTGCTTATTTTTACACAAAATTATACCTCAAATCATATTATTTTAAGCCTTGATTAAATAAATAAATTAGCTTCTCCAATCCATTAAAATTATCCTCTACCAATATTGTAGAGATAACAATATCACTTACAAAATCATATATGATGAAACCATTTGTAAAATCAAGATTTATGAGATTATGAGCTTAGGATATGGCATTCTTGATTTCTTAAAAACTATTAATCACTTTTATATACCACATGAAATCCTAAATTTTCTTCAACATAATGGTTAGAGGCTTTACCAAATATTAAAAATTTGGAATGAACCTTCTCACAAAGTTAATATTTCCTAGGAATCATTGAAGTCCTTTTTGTGACTTGGAAGTGAGAGAGACAATATTTCTTCCAAACTCCTTATATCAATTCATAAACCATTCTTGTAAATCACATGTCCTATAAAATCACCTTATCAAATAATAAATACACATTTATTTGGGTTCAATGAAATGTTAATCTCTTTGCATCTATCAAATACTTGCCTTAAGTGATTGAAGTGATTAGCTACATTCTTGGAGAAAACAATTATGTCATCTAAGTAGACCAAGTTAATGTAATTATTAAGGCCTATAAATTCCATATACATGGCCCTTTGGAAGGTTTCACTGACATTGGTCAACCCAAAAGGCATATTATTGTAGGCATAACTACCCCATTTTGTTGTAAAAGTGGTCATGTATTGGTCACACTTTTGCATAAAAATCTAGTTATACCTTGAATAACCATCAAGAAGTGAGAACCTATCATCCTGTAATATAATTTTGAGGATTTTTTACATATGAGTAAAAGGGTAATGATACTTAATGGAATCTCTACTCAAGTGCCTAAACTCAACACATATCCTAATCTCCCCATTCTTCTTCTTACCTAGTAGGTTGGCTAGCCATGATGAATGCTTGATAGGGAATATGATTATATATTGAATCATATTAATGATTTATTTTCTCATCAATGGCTCAAGGTTTAGGTTTATAGGCCTTTTTTTGTCTTACATTTTTGGCATTTAGGTCAAGTTCAATGGTATGTTGGGTGAAATTAGGATCAAATCCCCTAAGATCTTGGTAGCTCTAAGAAACTATTTCATCATATTTATTAAAAAGACTAATGAAATTATAAATTTTAGATTGAGGACATATCTTATAATCCTTTAGAAACTTACCATCATCAATGGTTATTATTTTGTATTTATCATCCTTAACCTTCATGTTCATATTCTCACCTTTCAATTGGTCATATGAATTGAATATACTCTCTAATGTAACTAGAACCTTAGGAAAATTATTTCCCTTGAACCAGATGATCTAATATTAATACTAATCTTTGAATTTTTTTGCTTTCTAGATAATAACTTTGCTTCATCTTACATAAAATTAATTAGTTATGCATCATTATCAAATACTTGCCAACTAGTATTATTATTAAGAAATACTAATCTAATAATTAGTTTAACAAGATGATCTAAACCTCTCACAAAATCATTGGTAAGGTCATATTATGATCCTAGTATGTCAATATTATCAACATCAACATTTGTGTTCCTTGGCACAACTTGTATGTTGAAGGCATCAAAGCCTTCCATGATGTCCCATACCCTATGTTTATAGGACTTTAACAAATTTTTATATGCACTTTAGAATCTAATATGATTCATAATCAGTTCATTATTTCCAAGAACATAGATAAACTTTATCACTTTATTTTTATTCACTTAGAGGCCTTGAATGAGAGCCTCATATTATGTTACATTATTAGTACATGTAAATTATAGCATGTATGAGAAAAAGTACTTCTCCCCTTAAAGGTGGATCAAGATAATACATGGACTAACCTCATTTATACTCCTAGGACCATCAAATTACAAATTCCACATGATTTTAATGTCCTCTTATCCCTTGATAATATTTGGAAAAAATGAATTCATTTTTAAAAATGCAATATGTGCCTAATCCAATCTCCTTAATGTGATCATATGGATCAAATTAATTATGTTCATTTTCCCACTCATCAAGTAATCAATCAAGGATTTCTTCAATATTAGCTGTATATTCATGACTAATAAATTATTTACCTTGATTAAACATAGTTTAATTCGTATTCATGGGTTTTGAAAATAAGGCTCAATGTGGTCCTTAGAGATTGGCTTAGATTTGATGATTACTCTACTACAATACCTTGTCTTAAATAAAATGTGATACCAATTAGAAGACAAGTATACACCTATCCTGATTCTAAAGTCACATGATAGAAACATATTAAATATGGAGGCAATTCAATGACTTATATGTCTTGGACAATAGATACACTTGGACAAGCATGCATGGTTAGAATTAGGATTCTTATGATTCCAAAAATCATAATAACTAAACCATCTAATTGGACTACTCCATTTGAGATAGTGGTATACTCTATACCTATTGAACTAGATATAATCTTAGGCATGATAGATATACTTTCCCCTGAATCAATCATACATTTATGGATAAGGTTGTTGTAAATGACAAGGGGGTGTAAAATGGAGGGGTTTTGCTAATTTGACCACTAAATCCTTGATTAGGTTGGCATAAGCTAGTAGGGGTATCTATTATACTTACCTTAATTACTTTACCAAGATGTATTAAGGATTCCTTAAAAAATTATCTTTGAGATGGGATGGATAGAGCCTCCCTGATAGTCACATTAAGGTTCGTTTTCTTCATCTATTCAATAAAATTTAAATGTACTTGATCTCCCTTTGAATATATTTTCAGTACAACTACATCCTCCTTTTGGTATTAACTAATTGGAGGATGAGTCTACTTTTGAAAAACTACTTTTTATTATGATTTAGTTGGCTCAACAACTATCATCTACTTGGATTCATCTTCAAAAGCATGTGGGGCTACAAATTAACCAATAGAGGAAAATGGATCTCCCTCAATTATCATTTTATTGAACCTTGTATTATGTGGTACATGGGTGCCACATTTTATTGAAGAATAATTTTTATTGATACCATATAAATCACATTATTTATACTTATCCAAAGTGGACTCACCTTGTGCTTGAACTAGTTCACATCTTCCTTTATCTTTTAAATTCATTCACTTAGATATCCTTGTAAATATGACACACTTTGCATCACTAGATCTTGGTTGAGTACTTCATTTAAAAAATTAGTGTGATTATGTGGATGGTTATAAGGAAATCACCATGCATAATACAACATGAAGTTATTTTATATAAGTACAATTGCCTTTCAGATGTTAGCAGCATTAGGTTTGTGACTATTGTATGGCCTAACATGTGTGACTTGTCCTTGATCTTACACATTGCGCTGGTCTAGTTATTTATGAGGCTAATATGGATTGTTATAGTGATGATAAGGACTAATGTTATTCACTTGATGCCACTTGTGACAAACCAATTCATTACCAAATCCATGTATTAGTTTTTTTACCTCATGTAGCTCATTGAGAGGGACAACAAGAGTAAATTCTGAGTTGTTTGTTTCTAGGATAGGTGTTAGAGTATGTTGAATATATGGAATTGTTGTGTGTACATATTGTGTAAATATGGTAAACTATATAAAAATTGGAAAAGGAGGCCTTGGGGTAATTTTCTTGGCCTATATGAGGCAATTATCAAACATAATGGTAATATCTTAGGCATTGGAAAGGGTTATACCACCCATGGATTGAATCATCACTACTATATCACTATTAGAGACCTTAAATATTACAAGAAATTATTTTTAGGGGTAGGTTTTACCATAAATGGTATTATATCCCATGTTTTATGGAATCTAAAATTAAAGTTTACCATATACTCATGTGGAGCTCTTTTGATGGTGGCTAGTTGCTCCATGAGGGAAAGATGGTCACTCTTATCCTTGAACTGTTTGCATAATTTTTCTCCCAACTCATACCAATTATGGATTATACCTAGTTGAATAACTATGTAACATTAGAGATATATCCATTTCAAAGATGAATCTAGAATCCTCACATCTACATTGTCTTAGGTGACATGGTGAACTTAACAAATGTTTACATCATCTTGGATGCGTTCAATATGTGATGTAGAGTTCTCACTAGTGAAGTATGGGGTGTTATTTAGGGTTGAAATAGGTATGCCATCATATTTTTTTGTATCTAATGGGTTCCCTCTATCAAATTCAATAAATAGATGATTCCTTTGAGTAGCCATGAGAAAAGTTAGATTAAATCTCCCTCTTCCCCTAGGAAATCTACCAAATGGAGATGTTGATTGGGCTCTTAGAGAAGGTTACCTAGAACCTATCTCTATTATTTCAAGACATTATTATGTTTTGTTTAATCTTATTCTATGATTAAAATATAACACAATAAAATAAAAATTAGTACCGCTAGTAGAAGACCTTGTCTCCTTTGGCATGAATGAAGAATTGATTTGAAACCAATAATTGTTGGATTCAACAAATTCCTTTGAAATGTCTTGAATTTATTGTAACTTGTTAAGGGAAACACCAAATATTAAATTGAATCCTTCAAAATCTATGGGATTTATCCCATTGGGCATGCCATAAACTATTATCTACTTGAAGTACACCATGTCAAGTCCTCAAACCTACTTTAAGTGACACAATGAAAACACTCATAAATTATGGGTGACCTATAGTAGGAGTGAATCTTTGTACAAGGAAAAACCCTTCTCAAATCATGGTACACCTAGTTTAAATTTAATTTATAGACCCTAAACCTACATTAAAAAAGCCTAATCCTAACCTATAATTATGCTTTATCATGAAAAGGGAGAAGAAAGATGCTGACAAGTAAAAATAAGGTGATGAACCAAGTTTTAATATCTACTCTACTCACCCTAGAGCATAAGAACAACCTTTAAATGACTAATTTAAACTACACACTCTAAGAGATAGGTTATAACAATGGTATAATTAAAGAACCAACTTGTATGAGGGTTGTATTATCTACATTTTCCTTATAAATGAGATAAAAGAGACTAATGAATATTTATAATTAAACTCAAATAAAGAAAAAGAGACTAATAAAAACAAAATGTAATGAAATTATGAATTATATAATGAGATAACAAGGAAAGAAAGTCAAATTTAATAATTTATTAATAGTTAAAAGCCTAAGCCAATATTATAGGTCTCTAAATGATCAAATCACTACTATCCTTTATCCAAAATCCATGGTAGAAGGTGGAACATGTACAAGGCATATGATAAATCATCCTTTTGCATAGGAAGAATAGCTACACTCCATCATTTTTATTTTCCATAGAGAAAGTTGGGGTGTCTTTCATGGTGTCTACTCAATGAAAAGACTTTGAATCCAATGAGGATAAAATGACTTAACTACAATGATGTATTGGTAAACAATGGTCAAACTAGCATTATAATACACATAAGATAAATGGTATCAACCTATGATTTTGATTTCTATATTATAACTCATTATTGGTGAATTTTGAAGTAGAATTTTTGAAAACTAAATTGTAGTGATAATGTTCTCCTAACAAGTGATTATAGTAAGATTGAGGTATGTTTAAAAAATGATTCCAAAAACACACACACGAGGATCCTCATTTGTAAAAGAAGATTTAATTTAAAATATTATTATTTTATAGATGAGGGCCATGAATTTTGTTAGGTATTGTGTTATATATATATATATATATATATATATATATATATATATATATATATATGTATGTATGTATGTATGTATGTATGTATGTATGTATGTATGTATATGTATGTATGTATGTATAGTAGGCCAACTCTAAAAAATTACGACAAGCAACAATTAAGGAATGATAAATTGGTCTAATGTGGAATGGACCAAGAAGATTAGGTTATTTTGTTGTTGTGGCATGTACACTTTAAAAAAAAATTATATAATATTGTTTAATGATTTTACATCTATTTGTATGAGGATAGATGTGGATACTTTATATATTTACTATTTTTAATGTTTACTATAGATTAAAATAAAAAATGATAAGTCATATAAAAAAATGTTTTATCTTTCATAACCTATTTTTTAATATGTAATTATTGATGTTATTTATTAATTTTGATAAAAAAACTTAAATATAATTATTTTTTAAGTATTAAATATTTGAAATAAATATCATCCTATATAATTGTATTGTTTATATAATTTAGTATTATTGTCTATTTTATGAATATATAGAAAATGAGAGATAAGAGAGAGGATCAAATCAATACTAGGTTGCATAAATGGAGTTGTTACATGATAAATTTAGCACATTTAAGAGAAAAACAAGTGTATAATGAGCATTAGGCTTTATTCAATTCACTAGTCCTACTATAAATGATGATACACCAATGAAAGTTGGGTATATGATTCGAAATGAGACCTTACTTGTTACTTTTATCCTTTGGAGTGCTTGATCATGCATGATTTAGTCAGCTAGTTATTATACTTGTAGAAAATACAACTATCCTTATGTTAAATGCCTTACCTCACCCATTTCCACCTCTTGTACATGTTGAATGTTTGACTTATGAAGTAATATCCCATGTCATTTAGAGCCTTAAGGGTTGACTTGTATTCATTAACACTTCATGTTGGATTTGCATACCTATAGGATAAAGTTTCCAATGTCCTAGACCCCATCATTCTCTTACTGACCATTGATCTCCACTCTTAGTAGTGATTGATAGGCCATATGAGCATAATCAAATTGAAAATCACCTTACAAGTCAGGTGGTGGTATTTAAGAGAGCTATATGAGTTGATGTATAACTCTAGTTCTCATGAGGATTCCTATAAAGGATTGAGAAACATGTACTTTATGCTTGACAATTCCTTACTATACTATGTAAAATTGTAACATGATTCTTTATAACCTCAAGAGACTCTCAAAGATATATTGCACATTGAAACATAGTATTGACATAATTTCTAAGAATATGACCTTCCTTGATAGATTGAATCATTAGCCTAAGAATTATTTCATTATCTTGAGAACCATGGATAACATTATAGAAACCTTAATCAAGTTATCATAGACCAGTATGAAGTTTAGGCCATGACTTAGACATTACCAACATATTAATTTAAGATGATGTTCATGATATTTCATACTTGCACATTAGAATTATGTATGAAGTCCAGCTTCATGACTTTATAATCCTATAATGATCTCAAACCTACATAATTTCTTTAAATCTTCTTGAATACTCTTTTGTCAGTGCTTAAAAACCTTGTACAGGTCTATTTCACTCTTTAAAACATAAATATTGATATTATAAGTTCATTAATAAACCTTAGGGATTAATATACAACCTTGATTGATAATAAATATTACTCATAGATTATAACTTTCCTGATCAAATATTTTATGCTTTCATAGTCCATACATTAAAAAAAAAATCTTTTACAAAAATTGTGTTATGAAATCTGATGCTCAATGTTTTGGATCCTCTTATATGATCCTTCATCATGAGATAAAATCAAAATGAGGAAAAAAAACACCTAAAACCTTAAAATTAAAAGGAAAATAGTTGTTATATAAAGTTTCAAAAAAAAAAAAAAAGTTATTGTAAAGAAGTTCCTAATTTTTTATTTCAAATGTTGAATAAGAGATTTTATAAATCAAAAAATTGAAAAGTTCATGAATAAAAATCAATATTAAGATTTTTATTTAGTAATTACATATTGAGTTTAGTTTTTATTTATTATGAATTTAAATTCCAATAAATGAAAATGATATATATAATTTTAAAATTTAGTTAGCTTTATTAGATTATAGAAAAAACTTATTAGAGTGGTGCGTTCCTAATTGTTTAGATTAGTCAAGATTACAAAATTAAATGTAAATGATAAAATGAAATATATATAGTACAAATAATATTATATAAGTATATAATTAAAATAATATGATAATAAAATTAATCTTCTTTTAATGGTTTTTTCAGACAATTATAAGTCGATTAATATGTTAATAAAAACAATAGTTAATAAGAATGAAAATAATAAAATTATTCACACTAATACTATTATTATTAATAACAAAGGGGAGGGGGGGATTAAATAAAAAAGAAAAAAGAAAAGCTCGTCCCTATAAACCATGCTTTTCCATGCCTGAATTATGCCTATCCCTTCATCTCTATTTAAATTATTAAGGTTTTTTAAGATTTCAATGGCCTCCTTTATTTTACACTTTTTTAAGTGATCTTATACGATAATGACCTTTGCATTTTATAAGTTTATATCATGTTTAGTATTGAAATATTGTTCTTTAGGAGTGGATTTTTTTCATTCAAGATGATTGTCTTAGCATGTTCCTTAATTATAGTATGAACATATCTACCTATCTCCCCTATGTAATGGATGACACAAGAGAAATAAACAAATTATACTCCACTTCAAAGGTTATGGCCCAAATGGTCTTTTGCTGATCTTAATGTCATACATAACTTATTAATATGGATGAAAGTCGAACTAATGTTCTAACACTTTAGAATTTTAGCTATCTTATTAGAAATACCTTAAACATATGGAAAGAAAGACTTTGGTCCTTCCATAATAGAATAATTGCCTTTATTTCTCTTTAGATTGTCCTTCACTTGTTTGATAACTTTTTATATTTACTTTCTTGAGCCCATTCAACTTAAAAAAATTGCTTAGGTGCTTTATTTCTTGATTGATGTTATCTTTATCACAAATTTTAAACACCTTAGTGATCAAGGTTTTATGTACCCCTATTGTTTAAGGAGGCTAATGATAGGAGGATGCATGTAGGTAAAGGTTTCCATGTGTACATTTTCTATAGAATTTTCTTGTTAATGTGCCATCCTCTTTTATTATCATGATAACATCTAAAAAAGGTAGTTTATACTCTATCTCAATATCCTTGGTGGATTATATGCTTGGTAAAAGATAATTAAGGTGGGAGTGTAATTATTCTAAAATTTTAATCTCATTATGCCAATGTAATTTTCTATCATCAACATAACATTTCTAGCATTTAGGTTTCAAATGAAATGAGTGAAGAAAACTTTCTTTAAAATTCCTCATGAAAAGGTTGGAAACCATAGTGGATAAAGGAGATCCCATTGTTATCCCTTCACATATATCCTATATGACTCCCTTGAATATGAAAAAATTGGAGTTTAAAAATAATTATATAAGCATAGTTATTTCCAAATTAGTAAGATTGAGGACTACATCTTTAATGTGGACCTTTGTATAGAGTGAAACCACATCAAAACTAACTAACAAGTCATCATTTTCTACATTTTATCATTCATAAAATAAACAAAGTCCCCAAAGTCATGAATTAAAGAGGATGATTTACCTACCAAATATTTTAATTTATTCAAAAGGAAGGCTAAAATACTATAGGTAGGGGAGTCAGTTGTGTCTATGATCAGCCTTAACAGAACACCCTTATTATGCTTTTTTGGAGCACCGTAAATCCTAGGGGTCACCTCTCTTAAGAATTAATTTTCTTCTATTTATCTCATTTAAATAATTATTTTTTTAAATCTTATTCACATTTTCAATGATGTGGATAATTGGTTTATCATCAAATTTTTTATAGCTACTAGTATTGGTAAGATGATAAATCATTTTAATGCCATAGTCACTCTAGTTAAGGACCACCGTCACATTCCCTTCATCGACCTTTATGATTAATATATATTTTATATTCCTAAGAGTCTTAATATCCCAAAATTATTCTTTAGAAATTTTTCATTAAGGAGGCTTAGCCCTATATAAAGAAACCACATGATCGTGCCTTACTTCTTTTGCTACATTAAATGACAAGTGTCTAAAAGCACTATCAATACCTACAATGAAGTATTATTTGTGTATAATGTAGGGAATAATAGTAAAATATAAACCCATTTTCAAAATATTAAAATAATGTTTATCTAATGGTAAATATGAAATATTAACCACTAATTTATCCTCTGAATTCAAAACTATAATGTTGTCAATTTGATTTTTAAAATTTCTATAAAAACAAGATTGATTATTATTATTATTGGAATAATAATAATAATAATAATAATAATAATAACAACAACAAAAAACACAACAACAAGAACAACAAAAACTAATCTTGTTTTTATGGCAATTTTGAAAATCAAATCAGTAACATTATAGTTTCTAATTGGGAGGATAAATTAGTGGTTAATATTTTAGATTTTACATTAGATAAAATTTATTTTAATATTTTAAAAAAGTTTTTAGGTTTTTTTATTGTGCACTATAATATACGCAAAGAAGACTTCATTATAGGTATTGATAGTGCTCTTAGACACTTTTGATTTAACATAGTATAATAAGTAAGGCAAGATTTTGCAATTGTTTTACATAGGGACAAGCCTCCTTCATGTAAAATTTATAAATAATAATGGGGTTATATTAAAACCCTTAGGAATAATAAATATATGAATCCTTAAGGATTATAATGGGAATGTGATGGTGGTCCTTAACCAGAGTGACTATGACATCAAAATCATTGATCATCTTACCAATAGTGGTATATATATAAAACTTGACCATAACTCAATTAAACACATTATTAAAAATGTTACAAAGGTCTTGAAAATTAATTATTTGGATGATTTAACTAGAATAAATTAATTCCTAAGAAAGAGGTGACCCTAAGATCTATGGTGCTCTAAAAATCCATAAGAAGGGTGTTCTATTAAGGTTGATTGTAGACACAATTGACTCCATTACCATAGTATCGAGGCATTTATTAAAAATAAATTAAAACATTTGGTAGGTAAAATTTACTCTTTAATTCATTACTATAGGGAATTTTTTGATTTTATCAAAGATATAAAGGTAGAAAATGATGACTTGTTAGTTTTGATGTGGTTTAACTATATACGAAGGTCCCCATTAAAGATGATATATAAGTAGTCCTCAATATTACTAATTTGGAAATATATAAGCTTGTCTTGTAATGTTCAAACTCTACTTTTTTCACCTTTAAGGGATTAATCTGTGAGTAGTGTGAAGGCATGGAAATGGGATATCTATTATCCCTATGGTTGGCAACCTTTTCATGGAAAATTTTGAAGAAACTACTCTTCACTCATTTCCTTTGAAACCTAAATGGTGGAAACACTATGTTTAAAATACCAATTTATTTTGGAATCATGTGATTAAAATTCTATAAGAATTACATTCCCACATTAATATTTTGTTACCAAGCATACATTTTACCAAGGATATTGAGATAGAAGGTAAACTACCTTTTCTTGACATTCTCACAATAATAAAATAAGATGACAAATTATCTATAAATGTATATTGAAAAGGTACACATACAAACCTTTACCTTCATGCCTCCTCCCATCATCATCCTACTTAAAATAGTTAGGGGTACTTAAAACCTTGATCATTAGGGATTTCAAAATGTGTGATAAAGATAAAAATCGATCAAAAAATTGATTACCTAAGAAGATTTTTTAAGTTTAATGTGTACTTAGGAAAGCAAATAACAAAATATATCAAAAACGTGAAGGAAAATCACAATAAAAATAAAGGAAATGTTTATATTATGGAAGTACCAAAGCTTTCCTAAAATATGTTGAAGGTATTTCCAACAAGATATCTAAAGTTATTAAGTGTCAGAACATTAGCTCCACTTTAATCCATATTAATAAGATACATATGACATTATGATCATAAAAAGACCATTTGGACCCTAACCTTTGAAGTTGATTCTATGTTGAAAATTGATCTTGTGGCATCCCTTACATAGGGGAGATAGGTAGGGTTATTTGTATTAGAATTAAGGAATATGCTACGAACATTCATCTTGAAAGAAAAGAAAAATTAACTCTTGTAGAACACTCTTTCAATACTAAACATGATATAAACACATAAAATGTGAAGGTCATTGTCATAAAATATCACTTCCACAAGTGTAAGATAAATGAGGCCATTGAAATATTAAAACACACTAATAATTTAAATAGGGATGAAGGGCTCTGGATAAGTCATGCTTGGAAAACCATGATTTCTAGGGGTTACCTTTTCTTCTTTAGCCTTCCTCTTTGTTGGTTTGTTTGTTCTTGAATTTTTATCTTTTAATTTATTGTTTTCTTTAATCTTCCCCTCTTTTGTTATTAATATTTTTAGTCTGAATAATTTTATTATTTGGATTCTTATTAATTATTGTTTCTTATTTCAATATTAATTAAATTCTAATGGTCTTAAAAAACCATTAAAAGAAGATTATTTTTACCATCTTATTATTTTAATCATATACTTATATAATATTTTTTGTATCATATATATTTTATTTTATTATTTACATTTAGTTAGTAATCTTGACTAATCTAAAAAATCAGTAACATAATAATTTAATAACTTTTTCTCTATAATCAAATAAAGCTAACTAAATTTGAAATTTTTATCTATAATTTTCATTTCATGGAGTTTAAATTCTTAATAATTAACAAATAAACTCAATATGTATTTACTAAATAAAAATATTATTTTTAATTTTTATTTATGTACTTTTTTACTTTTTTATTTAGAAACTCTCTTTTTCAATAGCTGAAATTTTAAATTAGAATCTTATTTACAACAACAAATTAAATTATTTTGGAAACTTTTTAGAACAAAAAAATTATTTAGAATTTTTAAGGGGTTAGGTTTTATTTTTTATCATTTGAATTGTATCTCCTGACGAAGGATCATAAAAGATGATAAAAAATGTTGAGCATCAAAATTCATAGCACAAATTTTCCAAAAAAATTATCTGTTAATTTTCCTCATTTTCTTACAATTTACCTCGAGGTTCTTTGATCATGTTTGAGAGTCTACTAATAGAATTTAAAGATAATTTTGAGGTGTACTCTAAGTCTTTATAGAATTGGTCCTTTTATTCATTTCTAGACCTCATATATATCAACTAAATATTGAAGCTCCTAGTTCTTATCCTATAGGATTCTAACAAGGCTACAATATCTCAACTAGTCTACAAACCTATGTGTGTCTTCCTCAAGCTCAAAACATAATTGAAACCCTACTAAGGACTTGTAATAATGTCTTAAATACTTTTAGGATACTTGAAACTCTATTTGTATAATTTCATGGACCCATAAAACACTCCTTATTAGCATAACATCAAGGACATTGAAACATATTTTAGGCCTTTAGCATGCTTAAATTTCATGAAGAAGACTAAAATATACTTGTATACCTATTGATCTTTTATACCATTCTCATTTTTCTCAATCAACGAATATTGAATCAACTTGCATGTCTATTCTACATGAACTTACCTTCATGTTCCATAATATTTTGACTTCAAGACCTTCAAACCATTTCAATATAACGATGAAAAAATTATAGTAGTTTTATAGGGTCATTAAATCCTATCATGACTGCAAAAAGAGTGCATGTCCTCTCTTCAACTTAGCATAACAACCTTTTAGGTTTGACATGATTTGTAAGGGCATAATTTGTAGCTTAAAGAATTTAAATTTTATTATTTGATAATATAATTCTATAACCTCTCCACCCTCTTTTTTATAACATATAACTACCTTATAAGATGTTTTAACATCTTGCATTATGTTAAAATCATATGATAGGTCAATATGTTTATTGATAGTTATTTTTGAGATTAAAATAGCTCAATCTCTATTGAGTCCATGAGAACATCCTTGAAAGACATGAATCTGGTACAACATCTTTGATAATGTATTGGATTCAAAAGAGTGTCTTAGACTTTATTAAAGATACCTTATGAGAAGATAAAACATCTCAAAATACATTAAAGCCTTTCCTCCTATATATAAACCTGTGTAGGTCTTTTCCCAAGTTTAAAACCTCTATTGAAAACCTTGAATTTACAATCATGGTATTTTTATTCCTAAAACTTGATTGGAGAGAATTATATATAAGGGGAGTAAGTTTTAATTCTTTATGGTTGGTCCATTAAGAGGTAAACACATCGAAGCACATTGAAACCTTTTAATTTTCTACAAACCTAAACATATCTTTGCAAGATTGAAACTTCTTTAACACTTTTAAAAAGGATCTCAAGAGTATACATCCTACTTGGAAGACATGAAGAGTAAGAGGAGTGTTTTTTTTAGTTTTTTGGTATTTCTTCACTTGAGGATAGAACCTATTTAAATTCATTGAAAACCTCTCTTATTTGTTATAGACCTAAAACTTGGAATTTTATGGGTATGTATCAACACTTGCTTGATATTAAATGTGAGGGGAAGTTTCATGGCCTACCTAAGGACCTTTTACCAAGAGAGGAACACCTGAAAATGTATTGGAAACCTTATTCTTATTCTTATAAGGCTGTGTGTCTTCTTTCAAGATTAAAACACCATTGAGTATGATTGTCAAAGGCTATCTTGGGCATGTAACTCTACTTTGATGGCATGGGGTGTATGGAGGATAGTTGGACTTGTTTGAGTAAATTTCACTAGGAGATAATCATCCTAAAACACATTTCAAACCTCTTTTTAAATTTATATACTTGTACATATCTTTCAAGATTGAAACACCTTCAAAATTCTATCCATGGTCCTCAGGGTTTGTAACTTGATTAGAGGCCTCCCAAGGGACCATGAAATTAACTCAAAACCCTTCATGACTCCATATAATTAACTTAATCATGTTTCAAATAGTAAAAATGGCTTCATAATTCATGGGGTTTTATAAGGTTTATGACTACCTATCTTCATTTTTGAACATTTGACATGATTAAAAGCTTCTCCATCTAATTATTTAACTTGGGATGATGCTAAATAGATACCAAACCTCTTCCAATATCCATACATTTAAATGTAGTAAAAGAGATGTGTTCAAACCTAAAATCATGCTCTTCTCAGGCTACTTATAGGCTTGTTCTGACTTTTTAACAATGATTTATAGCCTATGGATCAAAATCCATGTTTTAAAGGATTTTTAGGTAGTTAGCTTTTTGACATGGATGTGCTTAGCAAGTTTATTGGTTTATATATCAGCCTCCTCTTTCTCAGGTTTCCCTTATTTATTTTTGGCAAGTATCAGCTCCTTCCATTAGTGCCACATGGCATCCTAGTGCTCATTCTTCATGAAAAGGTTCTCAACTCACCCTAGAGTAGCACCAATTCAATATGTGGTGTCATGATGCTTATCCAATGTAGGCTTTTTTTTATCAGATATTTAAGCGGTGCCATTGGATAATAAAATAATGGGAAGGACCCACATAGCACTCTTATGCTCATTATTTGTAAAGGATTTCTCAACTTCCCAAGGAGTAGTGCCAGATCACCATGCGGTAGCTTCACATACTATTGGTGAAAAATAGGTAGAAAGGTTTTGAAGAGGAATGCTTATCCCTTAGTATTCCATGTGTCATTTTAGTGATCCTCAAGAGTAAAGGTTTATTTTATAAGGGCTTTAAGCCACAATATTGGTTGAGGGAAGTGGACCTTATTTCTAACAATCATTCTATTGGTAGTTTGAAAGGAGATACACGTAACCATAGTGCTTCTTCTAAAAATTGTGGGGATCATGAGGCATCACATTTGTGCCATATATAATATTTTGAAGACCTCATCATGACTATGAGTGCTATATTTTAGGTGTTGTTTCCTCATAGGCCACTGTGCCTATATATTTTGGACTTCATTATTTTATAGGGGATGGTAATTGTTTAACAGTTTTGTTTTTATGACTATTATCAAGGAGTAGCCATTACAATAGTTAGTTTATGAATATAAATAACAATAGTTGTTTTTTTCCATTTAAATACCTTAGTAGGTACCCTTCATGGAAGGGATTAAATATTTTTACACTATGCCTTTAGGCCTTTTGTATCTATTTATCCATCCAACAATGAAGAGGATGTGGTGCTCTATGTCAATTTGTGTGAAATCAATTGTTATCTATGATTTATATCTCTACTTCTATAGTGTTGTCTTTTTATTCATATTATAGGCATTAAACTATGCACATGTTCTTTTAAATTATTTTTAATGTTTTAAGGGTTTGAGCTATTTTATGAAATACTAAAAATGAGTACACAAATTTTTTTAACACATCACCCTAGTTTATTTTAATTTTATTTGAATTTTTCTTCTTACACTTTTCATCTCCAATTAATTTGAAGAGTATAATTCTAAAATCTTAAAGGTCGCTTCATAGATCAAAAATTTGGTCCCATTCTATAAAGCTTCACACATGGCATTGTTTACTAAGAGTGAAGTTTTAGGCATCAACAATTCCCTTTTTATTGCACACCTAGTGGGAACCATCTACTAGAGTTTATGAGACAAAAGCCTATTCCAAGGTCATAAAAATGTAAAATACAAGCTTGTTACTACCATCTCTAGTAGTTACAAGTTGCCAAAGGACATAGGATTTGGCATGACACAAAAACCATAATAAATAGTAATCTTAAGACCACCAACAAACTTTATAGCATGGAATACTGGTATCCAACTCATTCTTATATTAGTCTCAACTACCTGGGATCCTATTCCTTCTAATGCCTTAAAGGTACTCCCTAAATTCATAGGGGAGGATTTCAAAATCATGGTGGAACATATTCAATATGTCTCCAATGTTTGTATTATGCATTATGTCACCTAGTATAACATAGCCTTGAGGCTACTAGCTATCTCTTTCAAAGGGCAAGTTATTAACTAGTATATATCCTTACCACCTAACTCCATCACTACCTAAGATTACATGGGAAATAAATTATTTGAATGATTTAATTATAAATTAGACTGGTCATCCATTCTACAACATTTAATCACTATTAAGAGGGCCCTGCAAGAGGCTATCATTGATTTTAATACCAGGTTTGATAAGACTTGGTAAGGAATCCCAATAGTAGCTCAATCACCAATGGGTATGGCCATTATATTTTACCTTAAGGCCTTTAATTTAGACATAATAATTATTATTTAGTCCTTTAGATTATAAAAACTTTTAGATTTATAAAAATTAATTTTTAGAATGGAGAATAATTTGATATATACAAAGAAACTTTCCCCTTGACCACTAATGCCCATGTTCCTAGAAATATCCATGCCAATATAAGAGGAAGTCCCAAGCACCTTGGGATAACCTCCTTCCATGTATGTATATCTACTTACTCAAATGAACATGTCTTCTTCATCCATGCTAGCTGTAGAGATGAATGACATGAAGACCATCTTCAGGAACTTTTCAAATGAGATCATAAATCTCAAAAGATAGCAAGATAGGCCCTCAAATCCACCTTACTATAATTACCAAAATAGAAGATCATTGTATCAACATAATTAGTATTAGGGAGGACAAAGGTTGAATCACTAGGTGTGACCTAGAAATCAAATTGTCATAGTTATTGATCCTTTGAAAATGGTACCACAAAACTCAAATAGAGAATTGCTCACTGGATAAAATAACTTAGCGAATGACTTGAACTCATGGTGATTTATTTGTAATGATGCATATAAATGCAAAAATTTCCTAATTGGTAGTCTACATCTAAAATTCATGGAGAAATAAAGACAATGGAACATACTTGATTTAGCTCCCTATGGATACAAGTCACTAGGTATTGAAAATGTCATCCTAATGGCTCAAATACAAAGAATGTCCTTAGATCAAGAAGAGGAGATAGCCTCAAATAATACACTTTTGTCTTAAATGGAAGGTGAAAATGTAGTTTATGCAAGTGATATACCCATGATGAAAGCCTTTTGATTGCAATCAAACTATTATACTTGATTTAAGAAGAAACCATCTGAGGTTCAAGAGGCTTTCTCAAGATCTCAGGTGAATTCTAAAAGAATCCTGAGACCTCAAACATCACTACCAACATATCAAAAGTAGATTTAAATAATGTATAAAAATATAAAAGACCTAAAATTCTAATCTCAAGGGTCATTTAATGTAGTGGAACAACTGAAGAATACCCTAGCCAATGTTTCTCTTTCATAAATTTTGTCTATCCCTAAGTAAAAGTATCTACTACAAGAGGCATTAGAATTCAAATAAAATCTTACATGATTCACCCTAACTATAGATCAAGTAAAAAATAAAGTAAATAAAGATAAGTATAATACACAACCTCATGTTACATTTGCATTCATCAATTTCAAAGTAGGGGTAAATAAAATAAAACCCTTACCATTTTATTTAACTTTCATTATGGGGAAGAAGTTGTTGCACAATTCTATGATCAATTTTGGTGCCAACACCACAATAATTCTGAAAAATATTGTGGATGCACTAAAAATAAATATAAACCTTTGAATAAAGGGTAAATGAAGTTGGATGGGAATAAGGTTTAGACCATAGGTATTATCAAGGCTCTTCCCCTAAATTTGTATTCATGTCCTAATATCATAGTACCATAAGAAGTTATGGTAAATGGCATACCATTAGTATTTAGGTTTTTTTGTAAAGATATTTCACTACCAAGATAAGTGGATACTTATCTTTGGATTGGTTCCACTTGATTCTGAGAACCAAATATGGCTGAAAATTGAAAGTGTTGTCTAAGTTGTTGCATCTAAAGCACATAGTTGATGATGCTATGATGAAATTTGAATAAATGCACACTTATTTCTAAAATAAATAGATGTATTACATAGAAATTATTAAGGAAGAAAGATTGACAAACATTAGGATCCCAAAGGAGGAAGTCCTCATTAATGAATTCATAAAGAATGATCCATTCATGAAATTTGATACCAATAGCCTTAGAACTTATTTAATCCATGATGAAGATAAAACCACCCTAAATTCATGAATAATAAGGAGGATAAAATCAAGGAACCATAAAATGAGGCTAAATTTTGGGCTCTACATTTTGATGGTGTTATATGTAAGACCAGATCTAGAGCTAGTATTTGATTAATTTCTCCATATAGAAAAGAGACCCTTAGGGAATTCCACTTATAATTTACCTAAATGAATAATGAATATAAGTATTAAGCACTAGTCTATGGACTCAACCTCACTGATCACATGTGCATGAAATAATTAATTTTTTTGAAGATTCTAAACTAGTAGTGAGGCAAGAGGAGTCATAGCTACAAATAATGTCCACATGAGGTCCTACTAAAATTGGATATGGATTTGGTCAAAGTGTTTGAAGCATTCTATATTCAAATTGTCCCTTGGTCTATGAATAAAGAGGTAGACATAATGGTAGTAATAGGTTCCCATTTTGATTTGGTAATTGATTTGTTGACCAATGAATAAGTGGTACAATTAATTATCAAGATTTTATCCCAAATAATGATCAGAATTGGAAAATATTTGATATCAATGCCCCAATTTTCATATTTATTTAATATTCATGTGAGTTTATAAAACATTTATAGTTAAATATCAAATAATCATATGTAGACCAAATCATGCAACTAAATCCAGCCCAATAAACTTCCAAAGGGGTTGATTACCTGAGAGAATTTATTTGATTCTGATGATGTCTAGAATGACAAAAGAAAATTTGTCACAAAAAAAATTTGAGTACTTTGAGATCAAAGTAGTAGATGTAAAGAAAATTGCAACTAGAGAAAGATTTTTCCCAAAAGGATAATGAAATATTGATATCCTTTTGAAAAAAATATGAATGGGTTATGTCCTAGACCTATGATGACCTAAAGGGGTATGGTTATGAGGTAATCTAGCATACCATATATCTAATCTAAGGATATAAGTTAGTATACCTAAATTAAAGGTTTGTAAACCTAAAAATTGAGTCTCTCATGGCTCAATAATTGAGGAAATTTATAGACTCAAGGATCATATACCCAATAAATAATTAAACATGGGTATCCAACTTGGTTTTGGTGAGGAAAAAGAATGAAGAAATCAGGCTATGTAAAAATTTTAGGGACTTGAACAAACAATCTATGAAATATCATTACCCCCTTCCTTCTATGGAATAGATCCTCCAAACATTAATAAGCATATAAATGTTCTCTCTATTGGATGGGTTCTTAGGTTATAACCAGGTATGGGTCAATGAGGAGGATCAATATAAGATCACTTTCACTATAAAGTGGGGAACCTTCACATATGCAAAGATGCCTTTCAGCCTCTCTAATGTAATAGATACTTTCCTATAGGCCATGGATGTAATATCCCCATTTCTCTTCAATTCTGAAACGTGATATTTTTCTGACTACTTCACTATATTTTACTTTTCCATGAAATAAGATATGATTTTGCAAGATAAATTCAAATAATAAATAAACCACAGTAAATCACTTAACTGGCAAATCAGTGCTCTTATTATTCTTCAGAATGATTACAATAATGAATCTCTGGCACGCATATAAAAGAATACAAATATCATCTCAAACCCTGATCTTGTGTAAATCTGAAATGGCTCTAATACAGAAGATCTTTATCTGTGCAATATCTGAATCAATACCCTGAATCAAAAACTTAATAAAATAAATCCCTATAATACCTGTGATAACTTTTGTGTGAAGTTATCTCTCAAACCTGTAAACCTTTGTGATAACTTTTGTATGAAGCTATCTCTCAAATTGGCAATAGATCGGCTGATCTCTCACAACCTCTGAATCGCACACAATGAAGAGTTGACATTCTTCAATGCAAATGGAATCTTGAAACCCTTGGCTCAGTCTTCATAGAAGAATTCTTATCAAAACTCAATATCAATAATCAATCACGGATCCAAACTCTCTCCCATGGGAAACCCTTATACCCTCCAAAGGTGTGCTTGCTAAAATTAGATCTCCTCAAATTAGAACTTGGGTTCCTTAAATTAGAATTCCTCAAATTAGAACTTGGGCTTCTTAAATTAGAATTAGGCTCTTAAAATTAGACCAATTAATTAATATTTAATTAAATTAATCAAATATTAATAGGGTTCTAAAATTAGACTAAATAATTAATATTTGATTAAATCAATCAAATATTAATATCTCCCTCAATACATGTCAGATCTTCAAACCATCTGAAGCTGGTGAATTAGGGAGTGATTCTGCACATGACCATATCAAAACAAGGGTGCTCTACTACATGTCAAGTATCCTTGAATAATAGGAGCTCAGGCAAATATGTCTGAAAGAACCTAAATGAAAGCCAACTATAGAGATTTTGCTAATCGAAGCCATGCCAAGCTCCATCAAGACCCTCTATCCATCCTCTCAGCCTACGAGGGTCGCATAATAGGCTGATCATCAAGTCTATCAATGTCCACTAAAAAAAAGGGGACATGACAATCTGCCCCTCTTGAAATTGCTTGTCCCCAAGCAATCGTGGAACAATGAACCACTCGATCCACCTGGATCCCAAATGTAGTCATGATTTATACTGATGACAATCAACACAAGCTCCTGTAATATCCTCATAAATATAACCAAGAGGAATCTAAAATCAAATTCGAGAATACAACTCAACCAATCTCCAAAATCACAACTGCTGAATGGAACTATGTCAAGTGCGGAGAATCCACATCTTTGCAAATCACTAGCCACGGTCTCATCACCCAAACTCCTATGCATCACTGATAATGACGAGACATCATATGCTAGATAGAAATAACACAACCCAAATCTGCTTGCCATCAACTCTTGCTCTAATTCATGTACCAATAAACTGTCAACTCCACCTGCAAAAGATGATGCCAATCCATCCCATAATGGATGGTAAGAAACTGGAGCTGATCTACACCTGTGTGAAATCAAATCTTCTCTCTCTAGGTCAAAAGATGAATAATGAGCATACCCCACCTCAAAATCCTTGTGAGGTAGCATAGTAGATAGGATCCCTATAATCTCCCCACCCAATCTGCTAATAACACCAGTACCTCGAATGAGAACACCTTCTGACACCTTATGTGAGTCTAGACGAACACCTGCACTATCTAGCAAATACTCCATGAATGATTCAGTGCAGTAAAAATTGTATGCAAAAGCATCAACATACTCCCCCACACACCACAACTGATCCCTCTGTAAAGGTGGCACAACCAACCATACCACACTGTCATCTGTGTGATAATAATCAATTTGGAGACTCGACTCCACTGGTATCTCAAACTCATTAGAATCAAGTACTCCCAATTCCTAAACATGTGTGTCAGCCTCAACAACATGTTCCTCAGCAATAACTATAGGAATGTACTCACCACCAACCACCTCAATATATGAATGATCTGGGTCTAGAGCTGGTGAAGACCGCAAATGCTCTAGCTCCATGGTCACCTTAGCCAAATGAAACTGTGACTCCTCATAAGCTAACTGTGTACTCTCAAGAATCTCAGAAGTCACCTCTAGCTGCTGAGTAAGCTCACTCACCTTATCTTCCTCGACCAACAATGCATCATATGATGTGCTACCCCACTCCATGAGATAATCTTTATCGGCTACCAACTGCATATAATCCTATCTCAGAATCTGGATAGCCTCCCATAATGAGTAGATCTCTATCAAGGACAAATAACTACCTCCCTACTCAATGCTAGTAGGAGAACCCCATCCATAAACTACTAACAACTGATGAGTAGCATCAAAATGCTCACAAGTGGTAGTGATATCTCTCTCGCCTACTCTCAACTGGCTGGTCACATGATGGCACTGGCTAGATTGTCTCCTATAATCCTCCTCTGATGCACGGTCCAAAATAGTAGACTCAAAATCACTGATCTCTGGAGTACTACCATCCATACTCTGTGAATCAACTCCAAAGCTCATATCAACATACAGAGCATCAAAAACTATAGCATCACGGTCTAACTCCTCCGTATCGAAAGAAACTGTCGATGAAACTAAGTCCTCAAAACTATCCACTGCATTCTCCTGGGTGTCATCTGCAATAATCAGATCCTGGGACTCTACTACAATCTATGCCATATCTGAGAGATCATCAACACTCAGTGTGTTAACATCTGAGTACACCTCTACACTCTTAGTGCAAACATCAGACTCATCCTCATCTAACTCTAAAGAGGTTATTACTAAAACTATCTCATCATCACAATCTCCCGTTCCCTCATCCTCTGCAACTAACTAAGAGTCCAAATACTCATGACTAAGCTCAACCACGTGTCTGTCAGAATCTTGGTGAGCCACCTTCATTGCCTCTATCTTAGGCTCTGAAGCCTCTACCTCTAACTCCTCAAAACTATCCCACTGTTTGAAATCTTCTGATTTCGAATCCTCACAGTATGCCCATATTATACGATGTCCCTTGCCCTTAGGCCTCAAATGACAATTGTGATTGGCATCATATGGACATTTGCAGTATAAGCAAAGCTTTTTCTTGGACCCTTTAACAATGGATGCCATACGCTGAACTAATTTGGCTTCAAATGTAGGATCTGAGAGAATTTCATTCATCCTCCTCTGGGTTTTAACCAACTGGTTCAAACTTTGTTTCAGCGTCTTCATATCATTGTCCCACTATTTTTGAGTACTTAAAGTACACATGATTTACTAGCCGATTCCCTTATGTGTACTTAGGTCAAAAATAACTCACAGAAAAATAAAACAGCGACTAAAAAAAATAATAACTAAAAATTAGCTAATTTTAAAAGCTTTTGGGAAATAAATATCGTACCTTATAGACTGGGACTACAAATAACCACCATTAAATATAGCGAGTGGAAATCAAGAACAACTTTGAAGTTAAATAAGAGTATACACCCTTCAATGGTAGAGACGGTGAGGCAGGCGAGGTTTAATAATGGCCTCCAAGGAACTGCCTCTATGGATTTGTGGGGAATCAGAATAGCTCCTGTCGGATTATAACCTAAGCATTTCTTTTACAATTACCCGCAAATATTTCAGATTGATCCGATCTGATTCTTCTACTAAGCGGTCCAGCCCAATATGTGTGTCTAGCTCTTGCTGTGATTTTTTCCAAAATTTGGGGGTTCTATGTAATTTCTATCAAAAATACATTATTATTTCAATTCTGATCTTGTTTAAGTGGTGTGAAAACATGCTGTTGGAAGTCAGAAAAGATAAGGGATGAATTAAGCCCTTTCACCATGGATGGGACGAGCGAGCTGGATATCTTTGGGCATGATAGTGACCCGCTTGGCGTGGATGACACATAGATTAGTGTCCTCAAATAAATTATATCAAGAAAAAATATCCCCTACTGTTGTTGACAAAAATGTCCTAGCCACTGCCCATACACCATCAGCAAACTATCTGTATATTTCTGTGGTTAAAGGCCGTATGGCACATTTTTGATGTGAATTTTTTGTTTTTAGGTGTTGACACTGGGTGCCTAAGCTGAGCCACCCTGCGTAGTTATGCTGGGACTGTTGGTATTCCACGATCTACCCCATTTTTGGCGTGACACCCTCTGCCTGCTGCCATTCGTACGCCACTGGCTGGTAATTTAGTGTGGTAGATATCAGATTTAATATGTATGGCACCCTTAGCAAAGTCCACACCTTGTACGCAGGTGCCGGCCGTACCTATACGGCATATAAATATCCCTAGAAATCCTTCAATCTGGTCAATGATTCAATTGGCTTCTCGGGGGACGCAAAAATTATTCAATCTTCAAACTGAACTTGATTCAATGTCCAATCTACCCAACAAGATGGTAGAATAAAAGCTCTGATACCACTGTAATATCCTTGTTTCTCTTCAATTCTGAACCCTGATATTTTTCTGACTATTTCACTATATTTTACTTTTGCATGAAATAAGATACGATTTTGCAAGATAAATTCAAATAATAAATAAACCACAGTGAATCACTTAACTGGAAAATTAGTGCTCTTATTATTCTTCAGAATGATTACAATAATGAATCTCTGGCACGCATATAAAAGAATACAAATATCATCTCAAACCCTGATCTTTTGTAAATCTGAAACGGCTCTAATATAGAAGATCTTTATTTGTGCAATATCTGAATCAATACCCTGAATCAAAAACTTAATAAAATAAATCCCTATAATACCTGTGATAACTTCTGTGTGAAGTTATCTCTCAAACCTATAAACCTCTGTGATAACTTTTGTATTAAGCTATCTCTCAAATTGGCAATAGATCGACTGATCTCTCACAACCTCTGAATCGCACACAATGAAGAGTTGACGTTCTTCAATGCAAATAGAATCCTGAAACCCTTGGCTCAGTCTTCACAGAAGAATTCTTAGCAAAACTCAATATCAATAATCAATCATGGATCCAAACTCTCTCCCATGAGAAACCCTTATACCCTCCAAAGGTGTGCTTACTAAAATTAGATCTCCTCAAATTAGAACTTGGGTTCCTTAAATTAGAATTCCTCAAATTAGAACTTGGGCTTCTTAAATTAGAATTAGGCTCTTAAAATTAGACCAATCAATTAATATTTAATTAAATTAATCAAATATTAATAGGGTTCTAAAATTAGACTAAATAATTAATATTTGATTAAATCAATCAAATATTAATATCTCCCTCAATACATGTCAGATCTTCGAACCGTCTGAAGCTGGTGAATCAGGGAGTGATTTTGCACATGACCATATCAAAACAAGGGTGCTCTGCTACATGTCAAGTATCCCTAAATAATAGGAGCTCAGGCAAATATGTCTAAAAAAACTTGAATGAAAGCCAACTGTAGAGATTTTGCTAATCGAAGCCATACCAAGCTCCATCAAGACCCTCTATCCATCCTCTCAGCCTAAGAGGGTCGCATAATAGGCTGATCATCAAGTCTGTCGATGTCCACTAAAAAAGGGGACATGACAATGGACATATTTTTTAAGGGCATAATTAACAAAATTATATTCATATATCTAGATGATTTGATAGTGTTATCCAAGAAAAAGGAAGATCATTTTGATTATTTGGAGAATATTTTTCAAAAATGTCAAGAATTTGGGTTATCACTTAACCCCAAAAAATGCATCTTTAGCATCTCACAAGGTAAGATAATGGGATATGTGGTATCTAAGGAAGACATATCTATTAATACATATAGAGTGAAGGTCATCAGGGACTTAACCTTACTAGTTAATAAGAAAAGAGTCTAGTCCTTCTTGGGGAAGATCAACTTCATCAGTTGATTCATATCTGACTTCACAGAGCTGGTAAGGCTAATCATATTAATGTTAAAGAAAGACCAATAATTTAAATGGACCACTAAAGGGATAAAATCTTTTGATAATATCAATTAAGTGATATCTAACACTCTTATGCTAGTCAATCTTGACTTCTCTAAAGATTTCATCATATAGTTTATGATCGTGAACATAACTTAGTGGTTGTGTTAACTTAGAAGGAAGATGAAAGGAAGGGTGTGCATATTATTGTGTTCTATTAGATAAACTTACATGGACATGAGACAAATTATAACTTTATTGAGGATTATGATTTCACCATCATCAAATATCTCAAGAAATTCATACACCTAGTGGTGGGGAGCAAGGTGATGATATATGTGGCACATTCTAGCATTAGAGAGTAAATCATGTAAGGATAAATAACAAAGAATATATCCAATTAGATCACTAAGATATTAGAATATGACATCAAATTTAGACCAACCAAGGTGATCCAAGAGAGGGGAATTTGTGATTATTTAGCTCAATTTGTGAATGTCCTAACAGGTGAGCAAGATGCACCATAAATGGTTTTAATGAGTTAATATGAAAATGGTAGATCTTGGGTTGATGATAGAACCCACTTTATACAAATTGGCCAATATCTAAGAGACCTACATATACATAAAATAATATTATATATGCTACAAGGGGCTAGTTACACACTAGTCTAGGGGTCCTTTTCAAAAGGAACTTCAATAGAGAACTACTATGATGTATTGGTAATCACCAAGATAGGAAAATTATACAAGACATGCAGTTTACCCCTCTAGGTGGTCATTTATCAACAAAAGAAGTGATAACCAAGATCATGCATGAGAGATACTACTTGTTGACCATGTTTTTAGATTGTCAATATATAGTGAAGAAATGCTAGCAATACCATTTCTTTGTAGGTAACAAAATAATTTAGCCATGCCACTTGATTCTATTTTTATTAATGTGCCTTTCACATAATATATCTTAGATTTCATTAGGATGATCAATCCTACACCTAGCATGGGCCATACATGGATACTCATGGCCATATAATACTTCACAAGGTGGACTAAAGTAGCCCCTTTGAAAGAGGTGATTGAAAATGTGATCCTTAACTTCCTAGAAGAAATGGTTGCAAGGTTCAACATTCTTAAAATGATTATATCTAAAAATTCAAAGGCCTTTCCTCACTTCAAATATTTTATAATTTGTGCTCCAAAATATCATTTTACTTAAACTTCATCCAAATACTACTCGCAAGGGAATGGGTTGGTGAAATCAACCAATGAAAACCTCATAAGGTTAATTAGGAGGGTGAGCACTAACTGACAAAAAGAGTGGCATAATCATATAAAAATATCTCTATGGGCCAATCAAATCACTCCTAAGCATATTTTAAAGACATCCCCATATGAACTAGTATACAGGAAAGAGGTGATCATGCCCATTTTGATGGAGATTCCCACTCTATAATTATTGAATGTTGTTGAGATAGAAAAAAATAGAGGAATGAAGGTTAAGATAGTATAATTGCTCAGTCTTAAAAAGTGATAAAATGAGCCAATGATGCTAAGGTCACCTGATAGTAGGTAGTTAAGAGATGGTTTGATAAGAAGGCATCCAACCCAGGCATCAATCAGGGAGACTTGGTTTTAGAATACAATGAAAGGGCCACAAAGCCAGGGCAACATGTTAAGTTTGATTCCATATAGAGAGGATCCTTTTGCATCATCAACAATACACATGGAAATTAATTCAAGCTGGTATATGAAAAATCCAATGCCTTAGAAATTCTAGTTAATGGAATCTACTTGAAGCACTTAAATTGATTTATCAGCTTAACCATTTTATATAGTTAGTTAGTTTGTCTCTTTTGTTGTTTTTTCCTTTCAAAAATAAGTGTCATTGGCATAATTTATTACTTTTTGATTGCCAAGTGTCTACACCCTAGTTCCCCTAATTTGGAATCATCTATGAAAGATGTTTATATACCCCATTCCCCCTATAATTAATGATAGGCACCCCCAATTGCATGATCTCCCATGAGGATCATTATAAAATCTCTTATGAGACGTTACTCAAGTGTGTGTGCCACCCTTGCCATTAATGGGAACTCAAATTCAAAAATATACATAATGATCATGCTAGAAATGTTGGCCTATAAATACTTATCTCTTCATTAAGGTAAACATTTAAACATCTTAATAATTTCAAGAGTATTGAGAATTAAGTGAAGTAAAATCCAACACCAAGTGTTCCCAATTTTTCTCTTAAGGTAAATAAAATAATTTTCAAAAGAGATATAAGATGGAGACTTTTGTATCCTCATTTAGTGGTGGGCACTCTAGGAAGTAAATAACTCATGGATTAGGTGGTCACATGGACTTTCCACCATATTTTATAGGAAATAAATCATATGCTTCTACCTTTGCATAACCAAAACCCATAGTGTGAAATGTAAAGAGTGTCACCAAGGGCCATTGAAAGAACCCAACATTGGTCCTATACTTTTAACACGGGATATTTGATCCCAAATTGACCAAGAATACGAAGAACCTAATGGACTGATCATACCTACATGATCTTAAAGGTTTGTAATAATGACTTCAAGTTATATAGTTTTATGATTTAGAGCTCCAAACTAGATCAATACATGGTACCTATCATGCACCCATGCCCATAGATCATTGTCTTATGTGTGGAGAGATATAACTCCACCACTAGTGTTATTGTAGGCAACTACCTAAATGTGGATGTTAGTACTGATGTGGTAAGGGAGATGTTCTATCTCCCTAATGACCCCAACATAGAATTATATGATTTAGAGAGATTATAAAATGTATGGGACACTCGTGTCTAAAATTTGAAGTTATTAAACTCATATCTTCATAGAGATTATATATAAATATCACCTCTACCCATCTCTCTCATGAGATTTGTGACCTAAGATATGAGGGATAACCTCTCTATGTTGGTGTTCATCTTTAAAATGGATTCAAATGCCAATGCCCATAATTTCTTATTGGGTGTAGTCTTCCACATAAAGATAGTGAGTATGGAAAGGAACTACAAAATGGAATTTATATATTCCATTAGTCACTCTATTCACAATTAGTTGGAAAAAAATTTGGCCTAAAAAACCTTTAGGTATCCTTCCTTCCTCTTCCACTTGATCCTATACCAAAGCTCCCATTTATTTTCACTATACTTCACCATCAATGTAAAAAAAATGGGCATGTATCCCCATTAGGTGATCCCCATATTTGCATGGACCCATGTCATGTCAACCATATAGGATTATCATGAATTTATAGAGTGCTTCTTATCTCCAAACTTGATTGACCTTAGTCAAGAAGCTATGACCTTTAGAATGATAGACCATCAGATAACATGGCTAAGTGGTTGTAAAATTATATTCATTTAGTTATTTAGATCTCATTTTACATTCATTAGGGTCAATGTATTCAAGGAAGAGACATTTTTACTCTCGTGCCTACTTAAAGATAGGACCATAGCCTTGGAGTTGGCCTATCAGCTCAATGTGGTGGACTCAACATATGGCATGGGGTGGAAGAAAAGGGACCTCTATGATTCCCCCTTTTGAAGAGGGGGAATTATAGTTATAAGGAGGTCTCAATATCATTTTATTATGTTGAAGCTAATTCATCTTCACCTTCCACCAGGTCCACCGTACTTGTGTCACTTACCACCATGCATCCAATCAGCGTATTTGTACCACTTTTCACTCATATACCTTCATATATCATAAGTACATCCATCATGGCATAATTTCCTACCACCCCTCTCTGTAGCCTTCCACCTTTCTTGCCTTCCACATTGACCTTTCCCCCACTCACACTTGGGGGAATAGCATATATCATTTCATGGTATAAAGCGACCATTCTTTTGAGGTTTTCATAAGGATACCCCTTTATGGGGCAAATGATTTAATTGTAGGAGAAATTTCACCATTAGTTGGAGACTACAAGAAAACCCCAAGAGGCTTTGGTGGAAAAGAGAAGAGGATAAATAGCTAAGGTCCTAGTGGTACCTCTTATATAGTTATTATTTGAACCTATGTAACAATATATAATGATTTCACACATGGTAACATAAGTAGTCAAGCCCCAAAAATAGATACAACTAGGAAATTACACGATATAGGTTGTCAACCTTAACATCAACCATGGAAGACCAACTGATAGGGTCAAATTAATGGAAAAAATCCATAAGTTCATCACCACACACTATCTCAAGTCAGGCCATCAATTGGAAAAGAAAGAGTAGGAACTTGCAAGAGTTAAAGATATTTGTGACTGCCTAAATACTAAGTCTAAGTCCAAAGATGTGGAGCTCATAAATATTAGATCTGACATATTGAGGTGTATCACAACTAAGAGATTCTAATCAGAAGCTACTCAAAGGGCCCAATTGTGGATCCAAATTACAAATATGAAGGATGAAATTCATGGTCTAAAAAAGAAAAAATATCAACCAAATAATAATCTATAGGAAAAATAATTGGATCTCACATAGACCCATAAGAGTCTCTTGGACTTTAAAACCATGTAATAAAAGATGTAGTAGTAGATATAATAAGAGTCCTTGAGTAAGGACCAAGAAATATAGAAGTTAAAGAATGACCTCACCACCTAATTCTAGACTATAGGTATCCTCCCATTGATCTAACAACTATACATTTCATATTCTGAGATAATAAATAATGCATCTATAAACTTGAAGCCAATTCTTGGGTTCATGACAAACTCATAGTGGTTGAGTGCATAAGTGATCCCATATGTGGGTGGTAGTGCAAGTTTGGTGGTTATGTATCGAGATCCTCTTTCCTAGGTTCACCTTATTTATTTTTGACAAGTCTTGACTCCTTCCATTGGTGACATGTGGCATCTTAGTTCTCATTCTTCATGAAAAGGTTCTTGGATCACCAAGGAGTAGTTTCATCTTGACATGTAGTATCATGGTGCTTATCCAAGGCAGGTTTATTTTTATCAAATCTTTAAATAGTACTATTGGCTAATGAAATAATGAGTAGGACCCACTATGTAGTAATAATTAAGAGGAAGTGAACCTTCCACATGATACCCCCACACTCATTATTTATAAAGGAGTTCTCAAATTCCATAGGAGTAGTGCCATCTCACCACATGGTGGCTCTACATACTGCCAATGTAGAAGAGGTAAAAAGGTTTTGAAAAGGAATGCTTTCCCCTTAGAGTGCCATGTGTCATCCCAATGCTCCTTTAAGAGTGAAGGTTTCTTTTTTCAGGGCTTTGAGTAGTGTCATTGGTCGAGGGAAGTGAGTACCATTTACCAAAAACATTATAGAGGTAATTTGAAGGGAGACATGCATTACCATAGTGCTTCTTCTAAGTGTTGTGCGAATCATGAGGCATCATATTTATGTCATATATAGGATTTTAAAGGTTTTCTACACTCATGAGTTGAAGCTCCCCCTTTCATTTGTAATGGCCTTAGCATGACCACAAGTGCTAGATTCTAGGTGTCATTTCCTCATAGGGCCATTGTACCTATATATTATGGGCTTCATTTTTTTGTATGGGTTGCTAGTTGTTTAATATTTTTATTTTTATGATTGTTACCAGGTAGTATCCATTGTAATAGTTTTAGTTTATGAATAAAAATAGTAGAAATTTTTGTTTTCCATTTCAAGACCTTAGTAGGTTCCCATAATAGAAGGGATTGAATATTTTTATAGTATTCCTTTGGGCCTTTTATATATTTTTCTCCATCAAACAATGAAGATGGCATGGTGTTTTATGTCAATTTATGTGAAATCAATTACTATATATGATTTATGTTCTTTGTTTCTATAGTTTTGGCTTTTTATTCATATTATAGGCTCTAAATAATGCATATACTCTTTTAATCTATCTATAATGTTTTAAAGGTTCAAGCTATTTTATCCAATACTAAGAATACGTACATAAAGAATTTCAGTGCATCACCATAGTTTGTTTTAGTTTTATTTGAATTTTTCTTCTTACACTTTTCATCCCTAATTAATTTGAAGAGTCAAACTCTAAAATCATAGAGGTTTCTTCATACATCACAAATTTAGTCCCATGTCTATAAAGCTTCCCATAGGGCATTGTTTACTAAGAGCAAAAGTTTTAGGCATCAACATAGCCCTTTCCATTTCTTGTTGATTCAAAGTACTTGGAAAGTGTTCTTTAAGAATGCATATTTCTCCTCTAATGGCTAATTTGACCCATGTAATTCCTTAGTCAATATGACACATCCTATAAAATAGCCTGCAATTTCATACAAGTGAGGTATTGAATCAATTTTTCCTTATTTTTATATCTACAACTTGTTTAGCAATCTATGAATTCATGTTAAGGATTGAAAATGATGAGGGGGGAATCTATTAACTTATTTTGTATTTGAAAATCACCATAATACTTTGAAACTCTTCAATAATGTCTTGTAACAATCTAAAATCTCTTAAAATTCCTCATTTGTAAGGGTTTTTCCTACTTTATTTTTGCATATATACCATCAAATATAATTAACACACCCCTTATATGTTTTAAGGAGGTGTTGGATCCTCATTTTCTAGCAAGAAAATCATTTAAAACTTATGAACTTGTGCCTTCAAGGATAAATCCTATAATTTTCTTAGATTACAACCTCATGAATGTTTTTTTGTGATCTTTGCTTGAAATCTATCATTTATATCCATGAATTATTCTTCCCCTCATTAGGGAACGTAACTATGGTTCTTGAAATAATAAACCATCCAAAATCATGGTGTTTTCTCCTTTAATCTCTAAATAAATTTGTAAAACATGATTTAAATCTCTTCCTTGAAGCTGTAAGATTTGAAAATATGGTGAAACATTGAATCTAGTGGTTTGGATTTGAATAATTCTTCATCAAATCTATAAAACATTCAAGAAATAATGAAATCTCCATGAACATGTTTAAGATGTATAACATTTATGTGATGGTCACGTGCACTTATCCATGCTAGGGGGAATTGAAATCCACCAAAAATTAAAGTGGGGGGAAATAACTGACTTTAACACCCTTTTGACTAGTTGTATAGACTATAAATGGTCATGGAGGGGGTTTCAAACATTATACAATATTTTAAAACTTGTAGAATGCCTAACTCTCTTAAAATGACTTTAATGACCCAACTATTACATCTTTGACCTTTTATATCCTCAAATGCACCTTTTGGGGATTTTTGATGTGTTCCTAACATATCACTCTTCTCAAGGATTATTTTGACCTTACTATTCATTAGAAAACACTCTTAGGACTCATTTATCTCACTCATAACATTTATTTGCATTGATAAGTGATGATTAGGTCTATAAAAGGCTACCATGAAGACTTTTGGAATGAACTTCAACAAGATGGATATGGCTTCAAGATGACATGTTAGGATTTACTATAAGACTAGGCATTAGGGATAAGTTTGACTATTTTTCAGACATGATCAAAGGTTTGATGATATTAAAGACCTTATAAAATAACTTGTAATACACTAAAGAGCATGAAAATAGACTCTCTAATAGGCCTATTACAAACTTTGGCTCCAACAATGACTACAAGACATCATTTAATGAAGTAAGAGTATAAAGAACCTCAATGACTCATGCATACCTGATCTTGAACTCAAATTATCATCATGAGATGATTACAAAGAGATAAAACCTCACTAATTTTTTCAAGAAAATACTCCCTTATAAGTGTGAAATTTTTATAGGGACCAATGGTGGATAGAACAACCAAGATTAATATCATATAAAGGGTCATATTGTTCACTAGATGTAATAGATTGAGCTAATTTTTAATGTTTTTTGGGCCACATATAATATTAAGTCATGCAGTTGTGTATTTTTTTTCAAGAAATTGGGTCTATATTCTTTCATGTTCATCATTAAATGTATCTGTATGAGGATGGATTTGGATAACATCCACTTTCATATTGTGGTCTCAATTGTCATGATATTTCCATCAATGGGATGTGTATTAAGGAATTCTAAGGATATTTTGTTATTAAATTTAGCCTTAGTGTATAGATATTTAATCCAAATTATGCATATAAAAGTAGAACAATATGATACAAGTGTTATCATGACTTGACTATAAAAATATAAACAATGTTCATTCATTAAAACCATATGTATTATATTATGTAATGGAAAATTAGAAATCGAGTATAAAAATGAAACCTTAAGCCAAATATTTAAAACCATATAAAGTAGTATTAAAACCTAATGAAAACCTAGGGTTTGGCACCATTTAATAATTATTTAGGTTCACCAATATGTTTACCATATTTTTGAATTTAATATTAATAAAAATATGATAAACATATATAATATATTCAGATGGAAATCAATCATAAATATTTAATTAATTTATTGAGATAGATATAATAATTAATGTTTTATTTATGAAAATTAATAAGGAAATCAAAGTTACTTAGCTTTAGTGTCTAATTGATTGACCTTAACTATGTTCCACCATTAGAAATAGACCAAAATAATGCTTGTGGTTCAAAGATCTATAACTCCTTTTTTGTGTATGTAGGGTCTACATTGTCATGCGTAGGTAAGAATTATTGTTTGGTCCAAGATATCATTATAACAATTAAATTTATTGAGTTAGATGCACTAACCAATCTTGAGGAATAATTAAGATATTTTTTCATCTTATTTTATGATTATTTTTTATATAATCTAGGACATGAGTTATATGTATTGGGTTCCATTAAATATCTCACTTGAATAAATCTCTAAGAGATTTATTTTTATCACCAAATATTTTATTCATGTTTTCTCACTAACACATAACTTTTTTACCATTAAATAAACCAATTCTAGTAGATTTTACTAGACAAGCATTACTTCACCTCTATTTTTATAAATAAAGTGGAAGGTATCAAATTGACACAAATAAACATCAAATGGAAATGAGGGTAAGGTATAAAAGGAAGATATTTTATTCAATAAATGACATCAATTCTTGATAACTAAGAATGTTACCAACTATAGTTTTACAATTATATGTCGATTTTCATGAAGGCTCATACTTTAGCCACATAGGGAAGGGAGTCAAAGGAAAAATTGATTGCCTATTTATTGAATACTTTTATAAATTAACCCCTATTTGACTTGATAATAATCAAACATAGATATATATAAATAAATAAAAGTGAAATAATTCAAAGAATTAGTTGTAATAGATTTAGATTCATTTTAACTAATGCAAACACCTACAAAAAACATGATTTAGATCTTTAACATTCATATGTTTAGTGAAACAAATAAGTTAGAAGACATTCATGAAAAATGAACACTCAATGAGTTGAAAGATAAAAACTTATATTAATCTTGAGTGTTGAATTAGAAATGCTTTCACCCCATAAAATATTTTTATAGTAGTATATATAGAAGAGATATGGGACCCACTTCCTATTATCATAAGATCCCACACCTATCAATCGTTGGCCAAATAGTTATAGAAAACCAATGATTGAAAATATAATCCTATAGAAGAAAATAAAGAATGAAGGGGAGCCCAGAGTATGGCATCACACTATAAATTCTAAACAGTAATAACTTCAGCTCAAGGTTTATGGTAGATCACCTCCCAATTGCCTCTGATCACTCTACTAAGATACCAATTACCAGTCCATCAAGCTAACCTCATAGTCAAGTTTTTGTAGTTTAAAATATGGCTCCTAAAAGAGAACTTATTCTTAAGTAAGAATCCTATTGTGAACCTTGAGGGGAGATTACAATGACGCCTTCACCTCATTAACCTAGTTGATGCTCAATGTAGACTACATTTTGAGTTTCAAGTTACCCTAAAATCTAACATTGAAGAATTTTTCCACCTTTTCCCTCATATCCTCATTGAAATATTCTAAGTTGATCCTAAATTCATCTAGCCTAGGTAAAGTATCATCTGATTAAAAACTAACATAGATTATAACCTCCTTGAATTAATAAATGATCTTATCCTTTCTCTTCTCTAATGGTCCAATGGTGGTTCTGGCATCCCTCATCCAATCCTCAATGGAGGTCATCATCCCCCTTGTAAAATGTTTTATATAAGTTCAAGACCATAAGGGTCATCAAATTTATCTCCAAGAACATCCCATTGTGAATGACATTGACTATATTCTTACACTTTTTACCATGAGTATGATCCCATCTATGTAAGTTTTAGATCTTTGGATAATTTAATTACTTATAAATATCTCTAGTCACTTTATTTAAGGTTTTGAATAACTACATGAATGATAATTTCACCTTACCAATCATACTTGTGGGGAAGTTGATCCTAGCCTAGGAATCAAGAGCCCTAACTTGATCCTTATGATATTCTATCATATTTTTGGATTTATCATTATTGGTTTAGATAATTAAAAGTGGGTCCTATGCTATCCTCTCTTCTCCATTTAGAATCCTAAATTTTATGAGGGAGAATAGATTTTGCATGGTCCTCCATACCATAGGGTTCCCTTCTTGAGTAAAGATCTATTTAAGCACCATTTTTATCATCCCTAAGTCTCATTCACACTATAATTATAAAATTGAGTCTCCTTCATAGACCATATCTAGTCTCTATAAGCTTGAATATCTAATGGGCCCAATCCATGCTTGTCCAATTGAAGATCCTAGGATGGTGGAAGATGACACAATAAGGGTGGTGGTAGTCAAAGTGAAAAGTGGATAAAATGATGGAGGAAAGAGTGGAGAGTTCATATATAATGGGATGTAAGATGAATAGGGAAGCACATGAATAAAGGGAGTAATTATGAAATAAAATGCCCAAGGAAACATATGAACCACCACTAATATAGCACCATGGATACTTGAGGACTAATAGCTCTTGGGAGTTATGTGTTCAAGATATACGAGGAAATTAGTTGGTTAAATACAAGTCCTTAAGATCCTAGGGTGAGGGAAAGAGGATCCTAGGAGGTATTTTCATGCACTAATAAAGGATGCATAGCTGTACACACCCTAATTTGGTGAAGAAAACACAAGTACTATGTATTTTATGGCTCTTTCAATAGAAGTTAATAATGATTAATGAGAGTCTTGTTTTCATGGTCACATTGGTCTTTCAATCCTTATGACTTATTTTCCTACTTTTAACCCTAAATCATTTCATATAATCCCTTTTCCAGTCATAAGGACCCCTAGCCTATTTTCCCTAGTCACATCCCAATTTTGTGCACATAAGATAATAGTATGATCCTAGGCAAGACTGTACCATGTTATTATCCACCTTGTTGTTATTTTCCAATGGTCATGTTTTTAACTTGTGTTAGTTCCTTACCCTCATTTGGGTCTTCTCTTATTATTTTATGTGTGTTCTTAAATTGTTAGCCCACAAACTAACATCTCACATTCAAAACAAATATCCTTATGCATAAAGAGATTCACAAGGCATCTTACATATAGAACTTAATAATTTGTCACATAATTTCATAAAATTAGTCAATAGTATATCTCAACACTTCACATATTTACTTAGCATCACACATAGATATGCATGCTTGATTACAGAAGGGCCTAAGCAAAAGTCATTATTACATATTGTGTGTGTTGATTATGCATATTCCCTAATGAATTAATAAATTTAATGCAAGACCCATACCATTAGGGGTTAATGTAGGTAATATTCATAACAATAGGCATTCTAGGTCATTCGATTGTCACAATGCACAACACATATTTTACCCTTGTTTTTGCATTTTATTTCATATGTATAGGTATTCATTAGTGTTTTGAATAAATAAAAACCAAAATGTGGCACACAAAGATGATTTAAAGTTCTTAGGGACACATAAAAGTCCTAGGAAGCATCCCACAACATTCCTATAAGTTTTAAGTCCCTTGTCCATAAAATTACAATAGCATAATTCCTTTACCAATATCACACCATGTTACTATCTAAATGACTACACTATTGACCTAAAACAAATGAGACTCTAATTTTTAAATTAAATGAATCTATACTGTTCCTTTAACCTATTTAATCACTATCATCAGTAGTGACACACATTTCACTCTAGATTAGTGGACTTTCTCATTTACATTCTTACTTAGGGTAAAGTGATTAAATCAGTCATTTACAATATTTATCTATATTTACCCCTTTACTCAATCCATTTAAAAATATAAGATTTGTATCTATTAATTCCTAAAAAATTAAATCATTTGGTGAACCTGACTTACTTTGAGTATTGCTTAATAACCCTATTTCTCTCCTAGGGTTTGCCTTCTCTAGTCTTGAGTAATAAATTGGAGTTTATAAAATTTTTACTTTTCCTAATTTTTTCACATCCTAAATGATCCATATCATTCCTCTATTATGTTTTATATTCATTTAATATTTTATAATTTTGTTTAAAACCAATTTAAACCCTAGATATGCATACTAGGTCCTTACACATCTAAATATTAGACCTTAGGGTTTCAATTGAATTTCTAATTTTTCATACTTTGGGATGAATATTAAACATATTTATAAATGTGTGTGTGTGTGTGTGTGTGTGTGTGTGTGTGTGTGTGTGTGTGTGTGTGTGTGTGTGTGTGTGTGTGTGTGTGTGTGTGTGTGTGTGTGTGTGTGTGTGTGTGTGTGTGTTGTGTGTGTGTGTGTGTGTGTGTGTGTGTGTGTGTGTGTGTGTGTGTGTGTGTGTGTGTGTGTGTGTGTGTGTGTGTGTGTGTGTGTGTGTGTGTGTGTGTGTGTGTGTTGGATTATATTATATCCATTATTTTCTTATTATTCATTTTTTACATTCTCTTTTGTGGTAAGTTTAAAATGACATGTAGGGGACCTCTTCCCCCTCACCTAGCTGATAAATTTTGAAATTTTTACATAATTATACAAATTAATGGACTAATTTTCAAAATTATACACTAGCACATGATAATTAACATTATTTAATTTATAATTATGATGATGATGATGATGATGATGATTATTGTTGTTGTAATGATGGATATGGTGATTACTATGAGCATGGTAATGAAAGTGATAATTAGGACATAGTAGATGTATCTTATCCTCCTTCACCTCTATCTTCACCCACTTCTCAAAATCAACATACAAACATAATTACAAAATAACCCCTTACAGATAGTGATTTGTTTGAATAAGATCTTAGATTTTTAACCACTTTTACTGCATCCTTATTCCAATTAAACCAATATAAGAATAGTGTAATAAAATTACTTTTGTATTATTTAAGAAATATTATTCCTTCACATTATGTTCCTAACATAGAAAAGTAAAATTCTCTTTCTTCACCTTTATAAATAAAATTCAAAAAAACATGTACAATGGATATTACACCTTTTATAGGTTTACAAACTAAAGTAGATGATATTGTGATGTCACCTTATTTTATCTTTAAATCTCAACATATGGATTCCATGAAAAATATAGATAATTAAAATATCTCAAACCCTCCTCCTACATGTCATAATGTTCAAAATGAAAAAATGATTACTAATTACTCTACACTTGACTCCATTATTGAAAATAACAATAACATGTGCATCCCACACATAACTAGTGAAGATACACATTTCATTCCACCTACACATCATGATATTATTCATATATTAAAAAGTTAAAATCTTCTTCCACTCTTTCTATTACTGATAATGAAAATGATAGTTCTTATTCCCTTAACTCTATAAGTGAAATTAACGTTTATTTTGATGAAACCTATAATAGAAATTATTACTATGCCTTTAGTGAAGAATAAATTGAGTCTAGTCCTCTCCCAACTTCACCCATCTCTCGTGGCAAAATTAATTTCTTATTAAATGATATTTCAATTAATAATAGGTTTTTAGATGAAATGTGAAAACTAATACTCATGTTCATATTTTATATAGTTTACATTCACATGATAATAATATGCCTTTTATTCCATTAATATGTGATATTTATTTAAAAATTAATAGAATAAGAGATACCAATGAATAAACTCCACCACTCATTACTATAGTAACACATGTTCCTCATTATAACCTCCATCAGGGTGATATAAAATTTACCATTCAACAGGTCCAAGCTATCACCTCTCCAAAGGTTATAGTAATCCAACTCAATATTTCTAATAATGCTCCATCAAATAGTGTACTAATGGCTATAATTATAAATAAGATTGTGTGTTTAAATGAACCTAATAATGATTTTAAAATACATTTTCAAGAGTTAATATCCTTTATTCATGTCATGGGTAATTTACAACAACAAGTACATTAGATGAGTTTGGAAATTAAAACATATCACTCTTGGGTTGATTCTAATGTTATCCATGACAATCTAATTACACACACAACTATCAATTCAGCATTACCAACAAAGTTTTTGATACCAGAATTAGCTATGTTAAATGGAAATGTAGATAAATACTTATATATCAAATCATATATAAAATCTATGGTACATACCACTATTAGTTTGATTCTCCTATAGTTATTTCCAATAAGTCTAGAGGATGATGCATTAAATTAGTTCTATCATTCACTCCCTAATAGTTCACTAAATACATATGATGACTTGGAAGAAGTATTTATCATAAATTATATTCATAATAAGGGAATATATTAATGGTTGGGATCACTAAATTTTAAAAAAAATTAAGATTTTTGTGTTCTCTTTATCCAATCAGCCTTTGGAGGTATGTGTATAAACATCAATGGTGACTCTAAGTATTCATCAACTAGTTTCAGTAGCCTAAGTGCCCAATCATAATAATTTGGTATGTAGCATCACTCATTTGATAAAAAAGAATTTTAATTGATCCCTTATCCTTCATATCATATTTTTTATGTTTATGGATTCCCCCAAGTGGATCTCAAGATTCAGTGTATCAACCTTCTCATAGTTTGTCTCTCTAGTCAACCAGAAAAGAGTCCTAGGGAGATAATGATTGATATTAAAAAATAATTGAGAGATATTGATAGGGTAGAATAGTTTTATATTACACAATAATATATTTAATACCAATATTTTGTTTAAGAGAAAGAGTTGAGGTTTTTGGAAGAGTGCTTATTTAGGTAGACCATGTTCTTAAAAAAGATTGAAACCAACACTAGACCCAAAACAACCTCTCCTAATCCTATTTATACTCAAACCCATCCCCTTAGTCCATATTTTCAAATATAATCTTTATCAAGAATCAAGAAAATCATTAAAGACCATTCAACTGAAGAACATGAAGCCATACCATCATGAATCTTCTCTTATGCCTATGACCCTAATTGTTTCATACCCTCTCTTGTGAAACCAACCTATCATATAACCATTTAAGAAGAATAAAATTTGGATTCATCTTACACATTTCCATCATGGAAATCAATTTAGAAAGACATGAAAAATAAGGAAGAAGTGTTAGTTATGGTGTCCGAAGAACTAGTTCAAGGGAAGGAGGGGTTACTAACTAAAGAGAATAAGGAAGAGGTGTTATCACATATAAATGAGACTTACCTAAAAGAGTTACATCAATATTTCTCTTTCCATAAATAATCACCAAAGATACCATTCAAGGTCCCTATTTAGAAGGAAACTCTCATAAGCTAAAATCAAGATGAACTTTTTCACCATCCCACCATCTCCCTCTTGGAGAAGGAGCCTATTTTATAAAGGATAAAGGAGGATATAGCAGTCATACGTGAGCCTAAAGAGGACAATACAAGTGTCTATGATAAATATATCCTGATAATTATCCCAGTTAATTCAAGGGGGGAAATTAGGTTTAAACCAACCTTCTTAGCATGGCTTTGACATTAATAAACTTGAGCCACCAAAGGACAATCCTCAAGATAAACATGGGGGAGACCTAAAATGGAATATCAACTATATATTCTACATAAATGGAAAAGAGAATTAGAAAGAGGAATCATAGGTTGGCCCACTTTAGGATGAGGTGTCAAATGAAGGTAACCTTAATAGATTAGAGCTAGATGAAGGTAAATCAAAACTTGAGCAAGAAAAATGTGTCTTTTTCGACCTTGATTGGTCAAATCAACCCTTATTTATAGTTAAAAAACAAGATGAAACCTTGAGTGAGGTTTATGAAGGCAACATCTCAAGTTCTCAAGTGATACATTTTAAGAAGCATACTAATGAAGATAATCAAGACCATGACGAGTAAGACATGGCGTACAATGATGAGCCTCCTTTATATACAAAGGAGGAAGACTAATATAACAACCATAGATCAGATCTTGGTGAGGATGAGGAGCTTAATATAGTAGACTTGCAATCACATGTCCTTAATGATGCTTCAAATGTGCATGAAGGGGTTGAATAAGACAACTACGAAGACTTATTTGAAGTGTTGGAATCAAGATATAGGTTTTTTATAAGAATTCATGAATGAAATAAATTAATTAAAAGTAGTCTTAGTAATTCAACCAATGATCTGCAAGTGGTGGATGAACAAGCGAAAAATCCTCAAGAGGATACTAAGAGCCAAATATGACTCTTCGATCAAACATGGGTGAATAATATTACAAGTTATCCTATAGTCCAACATGAAGTAAAATTTGAATATTAAGACTAGTATGTCTAAATTAGAGACATGTTTTCCCAACTTCATTCATTAGAGAGCATGCCTAAAGGATTGGCAATTAAGCAACCTAGTTCACCAATTTTGGTACCTCCAAAATAAAATATTTTTCATCTTATTCCATCACAAGTGAATGATACAAAATGATTCCCATTTGATCTAGGATGAAATTACTTATAAGTGGAAGCCTTTTAAATATTATAGTATACTTTATCTTTTCCTTTAATTTCCTTGTGCACATTCTTTTCATTTGTGTGTTTCCCTTCCATAATTGTCTTAGGCACTATATCTTTTTTATTCTTGTTGTCTTTATTACTTTAATAGGAGTTTTTAGAAAGGGGAATACCTATATCATTTTCATCAACTTGGAAGGAAATAGTTGTTAGTTTGTATTCCTAATGGATCTGATAAGGCAAGTAATTTGGGTTCTCAAGCATAAGAGGCATGCTTCCCTCTCAAGTCTCCAAAAAATTTTGCCAAATTTGGCCCACATATAAAAATTTACCTAGAAAAGGGGTAAGAATCTGAGTAGAGTTATTTTTAAGTGAATAATCTAATGGTGGAAGGAGTAGACCAACTACAATATCTTATTGCATGTCACTTGAAATCTTTTAAAACACTTTAATCAATCCTAAAGTGTGAATTTTGTGATTTTAAAGAACCAAACCATCATGGCATGTCATATAGAAATAAATAGATTAGTTTTGCTGTAAATTTAATAAGTGTACTTGGTAAGAAAACCAAAGTTGAAGGATTACATGAAAATTATGTATTTTGTCCCAAGTTCATCCCCTGCAAATTTGGTGTCTTGATGAGTTTTCTATCTCAAGATACAAGACTTAAAAAATGATCTAGTAGTGTGAGAGGTACCAAAGGACATCAAGTTAAAGATATAGGCAATAGTAATTTAGATTTAAAAATAATTATTGAGCTTTAAATTGAATTCAATTTCAATAAATGGCATGATCTCAGAGGCCAACATCAAATATCAATGGAATGCAAGTGATCAACTAAGTCAATAATTTGATGGATATCAATAGTGAAAGTTTAATCGTATGGTTAAAGATCAACAAGAAGATTGAGGTTAAAAGGTTAGAGGATCCTAAATATAAATATGAAGGTGCCAAGTGTATCAATTATGATTATCTCTTAATTACATCATTGGTACACATGTGATCTGGTAGATCAAGGATTGACAAAGCACATTCAATCATGCAAATGGAAATCAACAGTACACATGAGGTCACAGAGTCAATCAACCTTGATTATATGTGAGGCCACCACATGGCATAATAATGTATACTTGATTTATATTTCTAGTTAGGTCCATAAAAATCATTCAAGACTACCAAGTTTCACATTCTAAAAATGTGATATAACGATCAATATGGGGCTACCAAGTGGCACAATATAAAAAGTAGATCATAGATTGATGTTAATGATGAAGGTCAAATCTAGGAGACTCCTAAAGAGATCAATAGAGAAAAATTTATTAGGTTCTAGCAGCATAAGATGAGGACATGTGTTTAAGGTGACAATGGTCATATTTTCAAAATATGGTAAGCATCCCAAGGGAGGTGCCACATAGGTAAACATGTCAGATCCAAGGATTTTGTAAACTTGATTAGGCAAATATATAAATTTGAGTTCTAATATAGTCTGGGTTACTAGAGTAGATACTATAGATTCATAAGATATAATTAAAGCTTAGCTAGAACTCTAAAAATATTTCAGATGTAAGTTTTACATCTTATTCATGATCAGGAAACACTGGCATGTAGATCTTCATTGTAATTATGGATATATCAAAATGAATAAGGGAATTGGTTTTCATTTATATTAGACCTATATTTAGTATTTAGAGTAATGGTATAATGGGTACTATGAAAGGATTGTTAGAGTGGACACTAGATGAATGAGTTTAAGTGACTACCTAATAATGTAAAGGATATATCAAGATGAATCACGGTGATACAATCTCATTACGTAAAGAGAGAGATCTAGTGGTTGGAGAGTGCAGGTGGAAAATTTAATGAAGTTTTAAGGTTTTTTTGGACTTTTCCCTTTCAAGTGGATCATGAATAAGAACCTTCAACAATTTCCTATCTTTTAGTGTGTATCTAAGCCAATAAGAGGGCTTAGAAAGACTATTTGGAGTTAATGAATGGCTAATTAAGAGGTAGAATTAGTGTTAAACAATAAAAAGGTGGTTGGTACTCCATCAAATTGATTTGACTTCATTTATTAATTCTATATTTTCTCTCCTTCTCTCTCTCTTACCTTTTTATTATATATCTCCCATTTCTTCCTAACAAAAAGAGACTCTTATGCTTTTGGCATGCCTAGGCTATGTCATTTTTTATGCTAAAACACCTATTTGATGTAATAAAAGACTAAATTCATCCATTTTAAAATTGAATTAAAGTGTGTTCTATGAATTCATTAATGTGATTAAGTGAATGTCTAATTTGCTTTACCTTTGTCTAAGTTTTCTCACCTTCATGAAGTAATTTGTAGATTTCATAGGTCAATCTAAGTGAAATAGATATTTTGTTGATTAGTTTGGAAGTGGATAACTGCTCTTCCATACTAGATTGATAGCTAGTTTGTGCCTTTTTATGAAATACCTATGTGAATGTTAATCAAAGGGTGAATGAAGTGATATTTGTATCCTTTAAAGTATTATATAGTGTGTCTTGTGAAATTTCAAGTGTCTAAAAAATTGATTCATCACCTTTGTTGTCTCTCTTAGTAAGCCTATGCCCCCTCTCCATCCATTTTCCAAGCATAATTATTAGTTAGGTGATCTACTAAGAGGAATCTTGCCTTATCAAAATGTTTAACCCCACTACAAGATACCCATAGCCTGAAGTTATTCCCATTTTATGTCTTAGTTAGAGGGAGCCTAAATAACTCACCCCCATGGGTGTAATTTAAGACCAAAATAGGGACCTCAAGTCACATATGAGAAGTTGACTTCAATACACTGAGGTAAGTCAAAACCAATAAATGATTACATTATATGTTTCAAATCATGTACACAATAGTTGATCTACTAATTAACAAATTTTGAGGTTCAATATATATTTTATAAAGTCCCATTTTTCTATTAAGGATAAATTTTTATATGAGACACTGAGATCATTTTGGCATCTATGTCATATAATCATCACATTAGGAAATCAATTAGGATTAGTTGACACAAATTTAGAGGTAGATTTTGATTTATATATTTTAGAACCACATCCATCCAATATGGTATAATAACTAGTACACCTATACCTAAGGAAAAAGTGGTACTAAAACCACTAATCAAGGTACTCAACAAAGGCAAAGAGCCACTTCATAGAGCATCTCTCATAGTGACTAGAACATAGGACACTAACAGAGGGGCCATAATTTTTTTATAAAAATATAGGTCTCATGATATCTTATTTTTATTATTATATGGGAAGATGATCACAATTCCTGTTAATCATCATCATCATCTAACACATCATTTGCATAGAATAATAAATAAACCACACTTAAATTATCATCAAATCAATGGATATTAAGATAATAAATGTTTTCCAATCAATGATTATATTAACAAGTATGTTGATATAGGCATTATAACATTCACATAGGGGCCACAATTTATGGATAGGTATGCTACTCACCACTAGTTTAGGCATTCTAGTTATAAAAATGTCTATGGTTTTGGGTCCATTTCAAAAATCCTAATACCCCAAATTTTAACTTGGAGATGATATTATAGTGGTGAGTAAAGTTAATATTATAAGTGGGTGGTCTTAGGGTCTATTCCCTAAGATGACCACTATCTAACATCATTCTCACACTAAACTATGTCAGGTTATTCATGAAAAGTATCCTAAATGCAATGGGCTACCAACTAGGTGTTTAATGCAAAGGAGGTTGGCATATGGCTTGAAACTTGTGTTCAATGTTATGAATAAAGTCCATATTTCATTCCTAGGGATACTAATCAATAATGGTTTAAAAATTTTAATTACAAAAAAAGTCTTGTATTGTGGTTTTAATTCAAAAATCTTGATACCCTAAATTTTAAAACCCAACAATGATAACATATCAAAGAATGAGTTGAGTGTTATAAATGGGAAGTCTCAAGGTCCATTCCTTAGGATGACCACTCTCTATCATTATTCTTACACTAAGCTATGGTGGGTTATTCATGAAAATTATCCATAATGCAATGTGATATCGACATAATGTTTAAAGTGATGGGGTTCAACATGTAGCTTAAAACTTGTGTTTAATACAAAAAAGAAATCCCACATTTCATTTATGGATATTATTCACCACTATTTTAGGAATTTTGGTTATAAAAATGTCTGTAGTTCTAGGTCTATTTCAAAAATCCTTATACACAATTTTTTTTAACTCAGTGATGATAGTCTAGTAGTGAGTGAGATGAGGCTTATAAGTGGGAGGTCTTAGAGTCCATTCTATGGGATGACCACTCGATATAATAATTATCACATTAAGATACAATGGGTTGTTTTTGAAAAGTATCTAATGGGCTACCAACTTAGTGTTTAATGAGATGGGGGTCAGCATGTAGCTTGACAATTGTGATCAATGTAATGGGATACTAATTTAGTGTACAATGTAATGGGATACCAAATTATTATCAAATGTAATGGGTATTGGCATGTGGATTGAAACCTATGTTTAATGTAATAATTAAAGTCCATAGTTCATGGATAGAGATACTATTAACCTCTAGTTTAGGCATTTTGATTATAAAAATGTCTATAGTTCTGGGTCCATTTAAAAAATCTTGATACCCCAAAATTTTTACCTAAAGATGATAGCCTAGTAGTGAGTGAGATAAGTGTTATAAGTGGGAGGTCTCAAGGTTCATACCTTAGGATTACCACTCTTTAATGGCATTCCAAAACTAACCTATGGTAGTTTATTAATGAAAAGTATCTACAATACAATGGGATACCAAATCGATGTTCAATACAATGGGGGTCAACATATAGCTTGAAACTTGTGTTTAATGTGATGAGAAAAGTTTATAGTCCATGTTTATGGATACTATTCACCACTAGTTTGGGAATTTTAGTTACAAAAATTTCCATATTTTTGGGTCCATTTCAAAAATAATAATACCTAAAATTTATAACTTGGTGGTGATAACCTAGTAGTGAGTGAGTTAAGTGTTAGAAGCCAAAGGTCTCAAGGTCCATTCCTTAGGATGAAAAATCTCTAGTCTCCTTCCCATATTAATCTATGGTGGGTTATTTCTAAAAAATATCCATAATGAAATGGACTACTAATTTGGTGTTTAATGTGATGGGGGTTATCATGTGGCTTGAAACCTATGTTCAATATGTTGAGACAATTCTATAGTTTATGGCTAGGATATTATTCACCACTCATTTTGGCATTCTAGTTTAAAAAATGTTTGCATTTCTAAGACCATTTAAAAAATCTTAATATCCCAAAATTTAACCCATCAATGATAGCCTAGCAATGAGTGAGATGAGTGTTATAAGTGGGAAGTCTTAGTGTCCATTTCATGGGATGAACACTCTCTAGAATATTTCCCACACTAAGCTATGGTGCATTATTTGTGAAAAGTATCCATAATGAAATGAGATATCAACTTGATGTTCAATGTGATAGGGGTTAACATGTGGATTGAAACATGTGTTTAATATGATGAAAAAAGTATAGAGTCCATATCTAGGGATACTATTCACCATTGGTTTGGGCATTGTGGTTACAAATATATCTAGGGTTTTGGGTCTATTTCAAAAATATTTATACCCCAAAATTTTATAAGAATTTTTTGCCTTAAATTATACAAAACAAGGATAAGGAGTAGGAAAAGGGGTGATAATGAGTTTAAAGCAAGGTTTCATTATCACAGTTAGGGGAAAGAAATAAAAAAAGTTTCAAATCATCCAATTTGGGAGGAAAAGAAATGGGTAACCATAACAAGAAAGATCAGAGAAATGTGTTGAAAGTGGTGATTGGGGATGATGGAGAATTCTTGGATGAAGAAACAAAGTCTATAAAATTAGGTGTTAGATAGAAAGGAAAGATGGTAGGGAACTAGGAATAGATTTTTGAAAAGTATGTTACAAATTTCAATCTCTATGTTTGAAATAGGCAAGTTAGAGAGTCTATTTTAAAGGAAAAATATCAATTTATGACATTGAATGAAGTGGATGAATTGATGGAGGCATCTTTGGATAATAATTTGGATTCATCAGGATATGGTGTGAATATAAATTTTTGGAATGGGTCTCAGATCCTTTTACTTTCAAGACTAATCAATTGATGGATTGTGACCTTATTTGTTAATGCATAGGAAAATGTATAGCTATTAGAGGAGTTGAAAATTGGATCAATGAGCATTAGGGTTCCATTATTTTGGTAAGATTTCTCCTTGAAGGGTTTTTTGTGGCTCTATTTAAATCTAAGAAAGATAAGGAAAAGGTTTTTGATGATAAATCTTCCTCATTTAATAGTGTGAGTTTGTGGCTTCAAAATTAGAGCCTTAATTTTTATCCTCTAAAATCTAAGAAATGAAGTTATCTGGTTTGGATAAGATTATATGGATTGCCTTTAGAATATTGGAGTGAGGATTCTTTATCTATCATGGGAGGTTTCATGGCCTTGGTAATGGAGGTGGATGAATCCTAAATAAAAGGTGGAATGGAAACCTATGATCAAATTATAATTTCACTAAATTTATATCAACATAGTCTAGAACATATTATTATCAAGGAGGAGGGAAGAATTTTACAATAAAGGATTGATGTGAAAAATATCCCTTTCAGATGTTATAAATGCCATCAATTAGGTCATATTCAATTTTTTTGCATTAAAGGTGGGATCTCTCCCAAAAACAAATCAATACATATGGAATCCCAATCAAGGCCTAAGAAGATACAAAAGGGGTGAAATAAGGGGAAGAAAAGAATTAAGCAAAGGAGATTAGATAAAGGTGGATGAGGCTGAATGGAAATTATATTCTCAAAAAATAGTGAAATAGAAGATTTGATTGAAAAATTGGGGATAATGGATGTAATTTATCCATATTATATGATCAATAGATGTGAATTAATTGAACAAGAATATCAATCCATTATATTGTTGGTTCTTAAAAAGAAGCAAAACTTTGTCTCAAAAGAGTATGATGCAATCAGGGGAAGAAGATAAGGAGGTGATGATTTAAAAATTGGAGTTATTAGGCTTAGAATAAGAATTAGGAGAAGACTCAAAATGAGAGTTTAATTATAAATATGATCTTTTTATCTTTCAAACTTAGTTCAAACTCTCCCATCCTAATTAGGGGCTAAAAATAAAGACAGGAATGAAAACCAAAGAAGATATTATAGTAGGTGAGATTCTTAGAGGTAAATACAGAACTCTATAAGTATTTATGGATGCTTAAAGGTGGGGGTAGAATTACCTCTACTATAATCATGAAATTTATTTCTTGGAATGTTAGGGGTCTGAATTCCCATAACAAGAGACACTTTATAAATCATCTTCTCAATGTGGAGAAATTGGATGTTTTGTTGCTATAAGAAACTAAGTTAAATATCAGGGAAGAGAAAGGACTTTTTAGTAAAATTTGGTAATGTTGGAAAAGGTGTTTTGTATAATAAATATGAGATTCATGTTGTTTGTCTGATATTTTATCTCCCTTTTCAACTAAAGTGGAATTAGCTGATTTGGGTTAACATTGGTAAGTTTATAGAATTTCAAGTTTTTTATCTAATTTATAGTTTCTATTGTTGAATTTTTATGGACCTCAAAGGAATCCTTTGAAAATTTGCTTTTGGTGAAAAATTTATAATTTTTTGAATAATTTTCAGGTGGAAAAGGTCATTTTATGGGGATATTTTAGTGCCATTTTGAATTGCGAAGAAAAGCAAGAGTGATTTCTGGTTCTCAAATTTATTAAGACTTTGGTATGTTTATTTTAAAGAATACTTTAGAATATGTTATACAAAAATTTGGTTGGTTCACTTGAAATAATAGGCATTTATGAGATGACAACATTTTAGAGAGATTGGACATATTTTTAATATCTTCTCATTGGAATCAAAGCAAAAGGATATTGGATTGTTGGGTGTTGCCTCAAGTGGGTTCGAATAATTGGCCAATATCATTGAAAATTGATTTTGATTCCATCTTGATAGATGTAATTTTAATATTTAATTAATATGGATTAGAGATACATCTTTTTCAATCTTTTTTAGGACTAGTAGAATTAATGTCCTTTACCTCCAAGATATAGAATGTATCAGATAAATAAAAGGCTATATTTTGTAAAAGGTAAAGTCAAGATTTGGAATAGAGAGTTGTTGACTAATTTGAACCCTTGGTCAAATAATTCAACCCCATATATATTCAAAAAAATTATAGAGTCTCCCATGGTCACTTTTATGGTCATATTGTACATTTCACCTTTATCATATGTGTCATGTCTTAATGTTTCCCTTATGTCACTTTTTTGGCCACCTTTTGAGTAATTTTGTGAAATTTATAGTTTTTTTCAATGAAAAAGTGTGTGAAGTGAAGTGTTATTTGAGTGTCATATTTTAGCTTGAAATTTAATAAATGTATATTTAACATGTATTCAAGAAGATAAAAATAGTTTCAAGTAGTTTAAAGGTAGTTGTATAGTCAAGTATAATCATTTGTCATGTGGTAAGCTTTAAAGGAATATATACAAATCCCAATAGGTATTTTATATTCTTGATAAGATTCATTAGTTTCAAATTTGGCAAAAAATAGTCTATCTCTTTCATTTCTCTCCTAGACAAGGTCATATAGGTCAATCGATTTACTCTCACTATGGATAAGAGGATGATAGTTGGTTTAACTACACTTTACAATTTAAGGTAGTCTCTTTGAGATATAATTCCATGATCATGGTTTCCATTTTGATTGTATTTTATTTATGGACCATCCTTAATAATTCTAGTGACTATAAACTACCTCCTCATCCCCAACACCTTAGTTTCCTTCTCTATTTGGATTGGTCTATGCAAGTCAATATTTGTATTTATTCTTGTAGACATGTTTTATCCTTTTCATGATGTTTATAATATGGTTCACATGTGTGAACATATTTATATATTCATGAACATCTCATTTATTTAGCAATGAATATTAATGGCTTACAAGATAGGGTTTTTTCAATTACTATAATGTTTCCTCTTGATTATGACTCTAGGTAAATGTTAATATGTTGTTTTCACTTATTGATTCATGAATAGTCCATAATTCCCATTGATAATATTAGAGGTTGATGGATATGAATATATAAGATACTAATTAAAGATGAACTAAATATTTGATGTACATAGTCACTTACAATCACTTGTAGGTGTGTATAGAGGAATATAAGGCTATTCAAAACCTATGAAATAGGTTATGCATACTCCCATGAATTTAATGGAAGTTCTCAAATTATCTATGGCTTAAAAATTTAATCTTGAAGTCAATTTAAAATTTTAAATAAACCAAATTTTAGAAAATTTCAAATGATCTAACTTACCTTAACATCACTGAATGAGTTTTTTCTCATACAATGAATTATCTTTTGGTAAGTGTTTATGTGGTTTGTAAAAGTCTAATAAATTAATTATTATAATTTGAATGGAGATGTCACCTCTCAAAATAAAATTAATTTTTTTAGGTCAAGATAAGATAATTTTTGGATGATTTTAATTCAATCAACTTTTAATTGTAGACACTTAGTGAAATCTACAATGCTTTCAAGCAAAATGAACCTTAAAATCACAAATTCCTAGTGTATTGAATGAAGAGAGATGGGAACATGACCTAGAAGCACAAATGAGTTCATATAACTATGTAGTGGTCCTTATTAAATTCAATATGGAACCAAAGATATATAAATATGGTATTTAAACATAAAATGTCAACCTACAAGATTCAAGATTCTCCAAATAAGAATTTATAGGTGACACAGTCAACAAACTAGCTAGGCTAGTGAAAGAGAAATGTTGGAAGATAGAACAAAGTTATAAGATTTAATTTTAAATCTCAAATGTATAACCTCACCATTACATGTGGTTTTCATATAATCATAAAAACCTATAGGATTTTTTTATATTTTGAGTGGCTACCTACAATTGTGACACAATCTGCAGACTAACTCATACAAATAAAGATACTAGGTGATTGATGGATAAAGATATAAATTGGATGAAAATGTTTAAAAAATAATAAAAATTGCATATCACATTCCTTGTGACATTTATGGATAGGATAAATATATCAAGGGTATATTTTGGTACCCCAAATCATAGTCAACTAAACCCTACCTACAATATACAGAACTAAAAAGCTAGTCTTATGAGGTTTGATGTTTGAGACTTATAAGATAAGAGCCTAACCCTAAAATTTTTTGTATATGGTATTAATTAATTAAAATATATATCCATAGCCTCATTTTATTTATATGAATAGGGGAGATGACCTTTATTTTATCTTAGATAGAGGGCACTCTAAGTCAAGATGCAATTTGTAGACATGGTTCATTAGAGATCAAGAATATGAATGAAAGATATTAGATGACTATAGTATGTTGTTTATATTTCAAATGAAGATGGAAAAAGTGTTTAAAATCATTGTATTTATTGGATCAGACATAAGTGGTTTATATACATAGTTAGACATAGTTAGGACTATTAGGCCTAAGACTAGATATGAACACTTAGATGCCTAACTTCATTCACATTAAATGAGAACCTTCTAAAAAATTTAAGGAAATTCAAGGGAAAGTGGAGTACTATTTGTATATATTATTTTCCAAAAATACATCCAAAATTGGTCATTTTGACCCAAATCTCTGTGAAGCTTACTCAAAATGCACACAAAGATCTCAAAGGTCATTTTAATCTTCTCGTATCAGTATGAAAACTATGCATGGTGCACCAAGGAGTCAAAAATAGTTTAATGGGTTATCTATATTTATTTTAATGAAATTTTCATGGTAATTATATGTTTGGTTTTTATGATTCATCACTAACAAGAAAAACCTCCTAAAACCCTATCAAGAACCCAATGGATAAAATATGATTAGATATAAATTTAGGATGGGTCAAATGGACATGAAAGTGGTTGGGACATATTTGAAGCTACCTTAAGCTCTTTGGTATCCACTGTTTCCATACTATCACTTATATAAACATGGATAACACTATGTTTGTTCAATATTTAAATAATTTTTTAGGTCTAGAGGAGGATGGACAGTTGAGATCCGTTTTAAGAGGTATTTAAATACTTTTCATAATTCCTAAAACTCATCACCTTTTTTTCATAAATTTCCTTATGATAGATCATTCATCATAGAAAACCTTGAATAACATAGTGACTGTGAAACATGGGATATACTGAGAGGGGGGTGAATCAGTATATCATATATCTTTTTAATATTTTCCTTAACCAAATTCCACTTAATCAAACATTCAAGATATGCAATAAAACTCAAACAATAAACACCACACAAGATAGAGAGAGACACCAGATATAACATGGAAACCCAATGTGGGAAAACCCATGGAGAATAATCTCAAGTATATGAATGAGCACCAACCCAAACCATATTCACAAGCCAAGCTTGTAGGAGCACCAACCCAATAACTATTCATGAGCACCAACCCACGGAAGCACCACACCCCTTTGTCGAGCACCAACCCATTGGAGCACCACCCCTTTGCTAAGCACCAACCCATCAACAATTCATGAGCACCAACCCATAGGAGCACCAACCCCTTTATCAAGCACTAACCCTGCAACAATTCATGAGCACCAACCCAAAGGAGCACCAACCCCTTTGTTTATACCACACACCTATATCTCAATGTTGCTATCTCAATAAATGATAGATCAATACAACATCTCTTTCCTCTCTCTCACCTTTTCTCTTTTAAGCTAGATATAACAAATACAAATCATATTCATCTCTCATAATTGATCTTGTAAGCTAGATATTACAATATCAAATCAACCTCCATCACTCATATTACAAATGGCTTCTCAAGCCTTTATTTATAGCTTTCCAAATGAACTTTGGCCTTCCCGCTTTGTGACCCTTTAATCCTCATGGAAAATGGCACCAAACTTGTATGAACCTTCATATTCAAGCCTTTGAAAAGTCATGTGGTGACCCTTCATGACCAAAAACGTCCTTCCCACTTTTGTCCTTATCTTTGGTGACTTTTCATATTACTTAAAGTGTACCTTCATGAGAAATATTGTCATTGATGTCAAAGGTTTAGCATTATTGGTGATAAAGGCCCCATTGCATTTAATGTTGTTTGTAATAAATATATTTTGGCTAATATGAGTTAATATTTATTTAATATTAATGAATATATTTTTGGTTGCATATGAGACAAAAGAAGGGCCGAAGGAGAAGTCAAAGAGCCATGGGATAAAGATAAAAGAAGGATGGGATGCATTTTCCCATGAAGAGTCATCTTGGGGAATTCCAAGAGTTACCAAGTGAAGACAAAAGAGGAAGGGCATAATTTCTCATGAAGGGACAATATTTCCAACAATCTCCCCCTTTGTCATTGATGGCAACCTCAATCCTAAAACTACCACATCCTCTCACCTGCACATACTATCATCTGAAAACATATAGTAACTCCCCCTTACTGTAATAACATGTACATGTTCCCTGTACCTTTGTTTGCACCTGTACCTAGACCTGTTATTTTCCCCCTTTGAAATCAATCACAAATGGCCTACCTAGAGCTAATACTTAACTCCCCCTCAACTGATGCTAAACATCAATGGTAGGAAGTAATAGAAATTACTCCCAACTCCTCTTGCAGATCTTTGAATGTATTCTTTGATCGTGCCTTTGAGAAGATATCTACCAATACATACACATCATTCCCTATCCTTTGAGCATCTACAATTAACTCATTTTAATCTTTTCTTCTAATCTCACAACCTTCTTTATGAAAATTTAATGTATATCCTTGATCACATATTTGACTAACACTCAATAGATTATGCTTAAGACCTTTTACATATAAAACATTCTTAGTCTTAGTTCTACCATCATCCAAACTCAAAGTACCTTTTCTGGTTATCCTGGTAGTGGTTTTATCTTTGAATCTCATTGAACCACCATTGATCTTATTTAGAGATATGAATTTACTTTTATCTCATGTCATATGCCTTGAACATCTACTATCAATTAACCATGGCTGATCTTTACCTCTTACACGCAGGGCTGTCTAAACCATCATAGAATCTTCATGTTGTTTCTTCTGCCATGAGCATGTCTAAACCTTCTCCTTGATGAATGGAGATTTGAGACTCTAATCCTTCTTCTTGATTAATGGAGCTTTGAAGCTCTAATCATTCTTGATTGACTTGAACACACTTTTACAATATCAAGCTATGTGTCTGAAGTTATTACACTTATAGCATACTATGGTCTCTTCGTCAAAGCTTGATAGAGGAGCAAAAGAGTTGTGGATTGTACTTGACTCTACTTGACTTTCCTTCTCCTTATTTTTGAAACTGTTACTCTTTTTCTACATTCTAATTTCTTGTGACCATATCCATTATAATAAAAACAATAGCCATAAAAATAAGACCTGTCTATATATCTCTGACATGATTGCCTTTGTAGCTTTATTCCTTCCAACCTTCTCTATTTGGAATTTCCTCTGTATTCTTCACTTCTCCCCTTTTTGTTTCCTCTTGTGTAAGAGCTTCAACATATCTCTTCCAATATCTTATTCAGCATGTTAGTGCTATCTTCAAATTTTGAATCACTGACTACTTTATCACTAACTGCTTTCTTAATATCTTCTTTTAAAGAGGCAATTTAAATAACATACCTTTGACATTTTTTTATTTCTATTTCCAATTGTGTTGTGAGATCTTCTCCATTCTTCTTGGCTTCTTCAATGTGTGCTTGTAGATCTTCAATCATTTCCTTTGACTCCTATTCATTTTTCTCGATCTGGCACTTTAATCTTCAATTCTTCTTTTGAATATCTTATAACTCTTCTAAGGCACAAATGAGATCTCCTTCCATATTCACTTTAGCTTCCTTCTCTTCTTCTTCTTGATCATCTTCATGTATGGCCATGAATAGAATCTCTTCTTCTTCTAAATCATTGACTTCACTATCTTCGCCTGAGCTAGGATCCTTAGAATATAGGCTCTTCTTCTCGAATCCCTTCTTAGATTTGCCTTTGAAATTCTTCTTGTATGTAGACTTTTATTCTTCATCATCATTAACCTTATCTAGGCATCTAGCTAAAAAATGTCCAATATTTCCATAATTAAAACATTTAAAAGGTAATTTTCCTTGATATTTACCTATTCTTCTTTTTGGCTTGCGAATGAAAAGTGTTCCATTATCATCTTCATCATCACTAGAACTATCATTTGATTTTTGAATCTTAGCTTTCTCCTTCTTTTATGTCTTGAAAGCCACTTCTCTCTTTGAGGGTTTATCTTATTTTATCCACATCTCATATGCTGTGAGAATACCATGAAGCTCATCCATCTTTAGCTTGGCTAAATTATTCATCTCCTCAATTTCCAAAACCTTTGCATCATATCTCATTGGTAGAGATCTCAAAACCTTTTGCAACACCATTGACTCATCCAATGTTTCTCTAAGACCTTGAATCTGATTTATGATTTGATCAACTCGCAAAAGATAACTTGCTATATCTTCTTTTTCTTCCATCTTCAAACTTTCAAAATGCCTTCTAAAAGTTTGCAACTTAGCTTGCTGAACCTTTCCATCACCTTTGTAAATATTCTCAAGATTTATCCAAGTTTCATGAGTAGATTTACATTGCATAACTTTAACAAATTTATATTCACATAAACCACATAAAATAGTATTTAAAGCTTTAGCATTACATTTACTTGCCTTCTTTTCTACTAGAGTAATTACAAATGTATATGGCTCTTCATATTCCTCCACCATTGCTTTCCATATGTTGAATCCAAGGGCCATCAAATAAACCTTCATTCTCATTCTCCAATAAGCATAATTCATCCCATCAAACAAAGGTGCCTTATTTGTAGAAAATCCTTCTTATGACCCAGCCATCGTGCTTTCCCAATCTACCTTCAAGCTATAGAACTTTCAAAAAAGAACCTACTCTAATACCAATTTTTAAGCAAGGGATATACTAAGAGGGGGGGTGAATCAGTATATCATATATCTTTTTAATCTTTTCCTTAACCAAATTCCACTTAATCAAACATTTAAGATATGTAATAAAACTCAGACAATAAACACCACACAAGATAGAGAGAGACACCAGATATAACGTGGAAACCCAATGTGGGAAAAACCATGGAGAACAATCTCAAGTATATGAATGAGTACCAACCCAAACAATATTCTCAAGCCAAGCTTGTAGGAGCACCAACCCCTTTGTTAAGCACCAACCCAACAAATATTCATGGGCACCAACCCACAGGAGCACCACACCCCTTTGTCGAGCACCATCCTAGCTATTATTCATGAGAACCAACCCATAGGATCACCAACCCCTTTATCAAGCACCAACCTAGCAACAATTCATGAGCACCATCCCATAGGAGCACCAACCCAATAACAATTCATGAGTACTAGCCCACAGGAGCACTAACCCCTTTCTGTATACCACACACCTATCTCTCAATGTTGTTATCTCAAAAAATGATAGATCAATACAACATCTCTTTTCTCTCTCTCACCTTTGCTCTTCTCAGCTAGATATAACAAATACAAATCATATTCATCTCTCACAATTGCTCTTCTAAGCTAGATATTATAATATAAAATCAACCTCTATCTCTCATATTACAAATGGCTTCTCAAGCCTTTATTTATAGCTTTCCAAATGACCTTTGGCCTTCCCCCTTTGTGACCCTTCAATCCTCATGGAAAATGGTGCCAAACTTGTATGACCCTTCATAATCAAGCCTTTGAAAAGTCATATGGTGACCCTTCATGACCAAAAATGTCCTTCCCACTTTTGTCCTTATCTTTGGTGACTTTTCATATTACTTAAAGTGTCCCTTCATGAGAAATTGTGTCCTTCCTATTTTGTCTTCACTTGGTGACTCTTGAAATTCCCCAGGATGACTCTTCATGGGAAAATGCATTCCATCCTTCTTTTGTATTTATCTCATGGCTCTTTGACTTCTCCATGGGCCCTTCTTTTGTCTCATATGCAACCAAAAATATATTTGTTAATATTAAATAAATCTTAACTCATATTATCCAAAATATATTTATTACAAACAACATTAAATGTAATGGAGCCTTTATCACCAATAATGCTAAACCTTTGACATCAATGACAACATTTCCAACAGTGACAAGATAATATGATTATTTAGTTTGATAGCAAAGAAGGTGACTTGAAATATTTAGAGGTTTATTTGATATAATAGAGGATAAAGATGTTATAAATAGGTGTCTTACATCCTCTAAAATTCATCTCCATGATAAAATTCAAGCCACTTAGATTACAAGTGTGAGGATAGATCTATAAGATTAGTGATGAATGACTATAGGTAGTGAATGACAATTGATAAGGATGAATTCATAACTTATGGAACTATAGATGACCTAAAATGACCAATTATATACTTCTCATGTAATATCACGTGTCAAGGCTTCCTATGGATATTTTAGACACTCAAGTGACCCCCACACCATCATAAATTTAGTTTCAAAGTAAAATAATGAAGATTTCTATGTCAAATTGAGTAAGGTGCTATGTTTTAGATTGACACATGCTCATGATTGTATCCTATATTATTTTCCACTTCATTCCATATAATTGTAACTATTTCTCAGAGTTTGATACTTGGTATTTTTACCCTTGAGCTTCACTTCTTTTTTCTCTTCTCATATGCTTTATATATTCATGCCTTTTTGGCATCGTAATGGATACACAATTGGTATGGTAAAGCCTTACCAATTTTAAAAACTTTTTTTCCTTTGAATAAATATTTATAAATTTTATTCACTCTCTTCAATAACTTTCTTAAGTTTTTAAAGTGGTTTTTGTGGTTGACATGTGATGAATATACTCTCCTTGATTCCATGTCTAAATTACATGTTTGTGTGAGTGATATCTCTTGTAATAGTTTCATAAAGTGTATTATTTTTTAATTTCATCTTGAAGTGTGAGAGGGACTAGTAGTGTCTTTTATCAAACCTTTTTTCACCTACCTCTAGTTATGCATATAAATCTCCCTCTATGACAAATACTTATGCTAGAAGGACATAAAGTTGAAGTCAGTTTGAGTAATTTTCTTTATTAAGTACATATACAAGTATGTTATGTGGAGTTACCTCTATCACCTCATTATCATAGGTTTATTTTATGTCTCCTTCTTCCCTTTTCACCTTAATATTTATTAGTCTAGTATAGTGTGAGCCTAGAAGATAAATCAAGGGATCTAGCCATTTAAAAGCTATATATCTATCTCTTATAGTATGCTTATATGTAAGGAGAGATAGTTCCATGTTGTTTTAATATTGAGAAGGTATATATAACTTATCTAAGATGATATTTTACACTACAATAGTTTTGGAACACTCAGTGGAACATGAAGTCTATGAAGATTGTTCAAGGTAAATGTTCGCTTTGGAAATAAGGACTTGTAATGGTCTACTTTTTGTAGTACTTGGTGACTCTAAAGTTTCAATATCAGTTTCAAATAAGTGAAATATTTTATGCCTAATGTAAACACAAGGTCTCTCACTAAAGGTATATCTTTTTAATTTCAAGAACTTTCTCTTTATTCCTACAAATCAAGTATATTTAAAAACACCCGTCCCTATCCAAAAAGGTCCTATGTTGCTCACAAGCCCATAAAAAGTTATTGATTCCTCCATTCTTGAAAATTCCTAAGGCCACCATGGCAAGGAACCATCCTTTTATTTCCTTCAATATATATATCCCTATAAGACTTGTTTAATATGATGATATCCCTATATCTACCTAAAAAATGTTCCATCATACATTGGTGAGTTTTCCATAATAGACATTAAGCATATAATAAATATTGTTAAGTTTTAAAATATCCATCACATTATAGAGGAGACATTTCAATCAAGTTGTTGGATTTCTCATTCAAAGGAAAATATCTTAAATGGTATAAAACATTATCACCTGAATCAATAACAACATGGGATGAGTTGGGAATGCATTGAGAAGAAGATTTGAGGAAAACTGTGAAAAGTTGTCACTAATAGAGTAGCTATCCACCATTATGATAACACCTAAAGAAGACATTAAAGAATTCAATACAAGATTTCAAAAGTCATGGGATAGAATCATAATCTTGGTAAGACTAACAACTCTCCATTTTTTCCTTTACTATCTTAAAACATTTGATAGTGACATTTCAATGATGATACAATATATGGGAGGTGACACTACCTAATTCCTGTGAGGTGACCATTAAGGTAGAGAATTTTTTGATTCGAGATGGGAAGATTTCCCCATGACCCCCCATGACTCTTTTCCCCAACTTGGAAAATCCTACACCTATTCTTACTCCTATTCTTACACCTAAACATATGTCTGTTACCCTTAACCAACCAAGCAAACCTAACAAGGTAGAAAGGATGAGAGATATGGAGAAAGAGATCCTAGGTCTAAAAAGGATCATTCAATAGTAGCAAGGTCCAAATTATTCCTACCCTAATTATCAAGGTAATATGCCTCCTTTCTAATGTCATTCCCAAGGTTAAGGACAATTAGTCTAATCTAATCCATATGGTGGTTACAATCTCATTGATAATTTCACCTCATGAGTACTAGTGCCTACTCAAAATAACCTTTCACAGTATCATAATAGTCAACCTTCCTTGGATCAACCTTATGATCCATCTCTTTATGTCAATGAGTCCTTCAATCAAGTCTTCATGGTAAATTTGGGAACTATGCCACCCATGACTTAGGATGAAGTAGAAAATGGAGGAGTGATTAATAGTAACGGTGCTGAAGTGGGGTTTATAATGGTAAATTGGTAGTAAGATGACTCACATGTAATCAATCATCAAGAGTAGTGAAGTATGGATAGAAGATCTATAGCTACAAACACAAGGATCAAAGGAAGGTAGTTGAAGAAGTTTAAGCAGGTGATAATGGTTCTCAAATGAATGTTTAAACAATACAAAGCTAGGTATGTCTAATGATATTCCAAGCACACAATTAAGTCAAAGAGATTAGAATGTTAGTAATGCTTTCATACATCAAAATTATAAAGGTGTATGTAGCATCATTCCTTTTAGTGGATAAGCCAAAGTTAGTGGTCCTTTCACTAACATTGTAGAAAAAATAAAAAGGTCTCATATGAATGTATCCATGTGGGATACATTGTCAATACCTGGAAAATCATATCTATTTCTCGAGAAGCTATCAAGGCTTAGTTTGACAACCAAATAGACTAGAAAAAGAGAGGCAACCTTGACAAATACCATGAATCTAAGTGAAAGATAGTCAACCAAATTTGAAAGGGTAAAATAACTACCTAAATTGTATTTATCCATCATTATTGGAAATTCATTAGTATATAATTATCTCAGTGATAGTGGAATTAGTACTTGTGTCATGCCCAAGTTAATATCTAATAAATTAAACTTGAAGTATGATCCCCATTCTAAAAGAGTGTTATAATTGGATGGGTCAGCTACTAAAACAATTGGTATAATCAAAGGTCTGAAAATCATTCTCCATGATTGTTCTACCTTTACCATTTATCAGGATGATTTAGTGGTTGATGTGCCTCCTCATTTTCATCTTTGTTTATCTAAAGAGTTCGCTACTAAAATTGGAGGTTACCTAACTTCAAACTAGTCATACATGGGTTTTAAGACTAGACATGGTGCAAAAGTGACAATCAAGTATGAACCTCTTTCTATTTTTCATGTTGAACCTTATGTGCTTTACACTTCTAGCATAAATTATAATGTGATTGAATAAGATGATCACCCTAGTGATCAAGAACTTCTAACTCTCTTTGATGTCATATCTAATTTGTATCATGATGAGTGGGGATATATGTAAGCTATTTTCAAAAAAATCGGTCTTGAAACTTAAATTCTTCATGAAGATTGTGATGGATTCCTTGAGGAAGATAATGATAAAATTCTAGAGAAAATTACATTAGGCAACTATCTTGTACATGTAGATGGTGATGTGAGTATCCCAACTATGTGAAAACATGAATATCTTAGTGAGTATCCCATTTTACCTATAAAATAAGATAACACTCATAAGCATGTACATCATGAATAATCATATGACATGTGGTACTAAATCAATGCCATTGTTTAGGAAT